>VWZZ01003496.1:2445097-2456898 GCA_013399095.1 Psophia crepitans
AGCCGGATGGCCCCAGCGGGAAGGCGGGCACGCCGCTGCGGGCGGCTGCCTCGCCGGGCTGCGGAGCGGGGCTGGGTGAGGCCTCAGGGCCTGGCTGGGCTCTGTGCAGACGGGGGGTGCAGACAGGTCTGAGGCTCTGTGCAGACAGCCGGGGGTGCCGAGGCGCCCAGTAGCTCCGCAGGGGTGTTTCCCCGGCCTGGCACCAGGCTTCAGAGAGCCCTCGGGAGCTCCAGGAGCAGCCCGTCCAGCCCTGTGCCCCCAGGAGCTGCCTTCGGGGGGACACGGGAAGCACAGCGCTTGTGCTGGTGGCCGCCTTGGGCAGCAGAGCTCTGGGAACACCCACCAGCTTGGATCCAGGAGGGCTTTTGGCACTGGCGCCTCGACCCGACCCCGGTGCCTTCGCTCCCCAGCAACCTGTGTAGTGTACCCCAGCAACCCGCTCCCGAGTGATGGGGAGCTGGGGACACTGCCCGTGTCTGCGCTGCCCTCAGCCGTGGTGGTTCTCTCCTCCTCGCTGTGCAGGCTGGTGTATGACAGGGAGACGGGAAAGCCGAAGGGCTATGGCTTCTGTGAGTACCAGGACCAGGAGACGGCCCTCAGTGCCATGCGGAACCTGAACGGGCGAGAGTTCAGCGGGAGGGCCCTGCGTGTCGACAACGCAGCCAGTGAGAAGAACAAGGAGGAGCTGAAGAGTGAGTCTGAATTTTGTAGTGGAGAGTGCACTGACCTCATGCTGGGCCCCTCATGCTGGGCCCCATGTAACAAAGCGTGCCTCTTCTGCGGGGCTGGGGAGAAGGGGACCTTGTGGAGCTGACCTGCTCCAAGCGATGTAGCAAGTAGTTTTGCAGAGGGACGCCTAGGCTCAGCTCTGTGTTTCGTTTCCCAGATGATCTCCCTGTTTTCACTGCCTCCCCTTCCCCCTAATGGCATGGTGCTTCCCTTCTGCTGAGCCCGTTAAAAACGATCAGTTAACGTTGCCGTACGAGGTCACAAACTCTGTTGCAGGCTTGGGAACGGGCGCACCCATCATAGAGTCACCCTATGGGGACCCCGTCAATCCAGAAGATGCCCCCGAGTCCATCAGCCGGGCGGTAGCCAGCCTGCCGCCCGAGCAGATGTTTGAGCTGATGAAGCAGATGAAGGTGAGTGAAGCGCAGGGCCGCACTGTGTGTGTGGGCACAGCTTCCACCACCGCTGCCCATGCCCTCGCAGCCCCTCCCGCACCCTGCCAGAGCTCTGATCGGCGTGCGTCTTCTCAGCTGTGTGTCCAGAACAGCCCGCAGGAGGCCAGGAACATGCTGCTCCAGAACCCCCAGCTGGCTTACGCCCTGCTGCAGGCCCAGGTGGTCATGAGGATCGTCGACCCGGAGATCGCACTGGTTTGTCACTCGCTGCCTTGTTCGGAGTCAGTAGGGTAACGGTGGCAGCCTGTTGTGGAGAGGGGATGGAAGAGAGTTCCTTTCTCCTTCTGCCCCCAGAAAATCCTGCATCGCCAGACCAGCGTTCCTCCTCTGATCCCAGGCAACCAGCAGCCAGTGCCAGGGCCGGGGCCAGGGCCAGGACCGGGGCCTGGGCCGGGGCCAAACGCCCAGCTGAACCCGCAGAATACCCCCTCATCGCAGCCACAGCCCATAGTAAGAGCCTACGCGACACGGGCGCTGTGCCGGGGAGGGAAGGGCATTGCCAGCTCCAGCTCTCCCAGCTGGGGCGCATGTGCCGAGGTGACAGGGCTTCCCTGAGGTCTGGTTTCTCTCCTGGGCAGGGTGGGATGCACGTGAACGGCGCTCCTCCTCTGATGCAGCCGCCCATGCAGGGAGGAGTGCCAGCCCCAGGACAGATGGCAGCCGCTGTGCAGGGCCCGGGCCCTGGCCCCATGGCTCCAGGAGGTGAGTGCCTGGGTTTTGGCTGGATGGTGCCCATGGGTGCATGGGCCCAGCAGACAGCCCCCATCTTCCCATTAACTGGAGGGCTTGGCCCGTGGGAGCCCACGTAGTCCCATACCGTGTGCCGGGGTTGTGGCTGCTGCCAGCGGCGGTTCAGAAAGTTGCCTTATCTCCATGGGGAATCAGCACCAAGAAAAGAAACCTTTGGGTGCTTCCCTAGGAGGTGAGAGGCATTTGGGGCCAAAGGAATCTGTTAGCGGTGCAGGGACGGGTCTGATCTCTGCCTGTTCCCCCTCAGGTGGGATGCAGCCACAGGTTGGGATGCCGGGTGGAGGGCCTGTCCCCTTGGAGCGCGGACAAGGTAAAACAGACATGGGTTAGTGCTGTACGTTACAGGAGCCTCGCTCCAGCGGGGGCCCAGGCCGCGGGTGCTGAGCAGCTCCCTGCCAGCTCCCTGCAGCCTCGCCATCTCTGGATCCGGGGCAGTCTCTGCAGCGCTGGCCTGTACCTGGATTTGTTCGCTTAGGCGCAAGGCTGTGGTAGCAGCTCTCCTGCTTCCAGGGCCCCAGCCCACGCACCGGTTTGGTCCCGGCATGTCCTGCACCACGTTGTGCAGATGTGTCCTGGAAGCCAGGAGAGCTGCCAGTTCCCGCAGAGCCCCACCGAGCGGGACGTGCCTGTGTTTTCCATCTCTCTGTGAGCCCGTGTCTGTCCCTGTGCTTGAGCAGGTGGGCAGCGCTTGCTCCTCTCTGGTCCCTGTCCTGCTCCTCTGCTGCCTGGGTGCTGGGAAGCAGCTTGTGCTGCCACCACGCCTGCCCACGTCCCGCAGCGCTCCCTGCGCCGTGCCCGGCAGAGGGAGCTGGCCCTTCGCTTTTGCTTGCGACAGTGAGTGCGAGGCTTGGCAGGGAATTTCCCGGTGAGTGATGGCTTGGCTCTCCCTCCGCAGACACGGTCTGTATGGCCCAGCCCCGGAGCCGGATTCCTTACGGTTCACATGTTGCGTGGCCGCTCCGTCCGCTCACGCGCGAGGGCTAGCGCAACCAAGGTGTTCTTGTTCTCCCCGTGAGAAGGCACGTGGCTGGCACCCCTGTTGCCTTCACTGGTATCGTAGGCCTTGTTTCAGGAGCGTGACAAACTCATTCTGAGATCCGCCGACCTTAGGTATCTTAGGAGAAGCCGACTTTCATTTTCTTTGGGGTGGGCACCGTCTTCCTGAGAGCAACCGGGCTGTTCTTGCACTTCCACTGGTACCCAGGAGGTTTTGGCGAGCGGGCAGAAAGCTGGCACTGGGGAGTGCCATGGGAAGCTGCAGGCAGGGGCAGGAGTGGAAACTGGCTGGCTGTGCGCTGTGGCGTGTGTCGTGGCCCCACAGAATGCCAGTTCTCTCGGCAGGACGTCCTCCTGCCCCGCATGGTCACGCGGTGAGTGAGGGAAGGGCCGTGCCGAGCTGGCTGTCACGCCTGTGGTGGCAGAGGTGGCGTTAATGGAAGAGGTTGATAAAGCCAGACCTGCAGCGTCTTCTCCCTAGGTTTTCCAGGGGATGTCAGGGAGCGGAGGTGATCCTGCCGGCCGCACTGTTCCCAAGGCTGAGTGCGTGTGTGCATACACTATTTACGTGTCTGCTCTTCTCCCTCTTTTCCTGCTGCTTGTCCAGGGAACCTGCAGCTCTCGCCCGTGGGACCTGCCAGGCCTGCGTCTAACGAACGCGTTCAAGGTACCCCGGCACCTGCTAGCTCCCTCCTCCTGTGGAGCTCGTTGTGGAGCGTGCAGAGAGCTGCTTTCACCCTATTATGCTCAGGACTAGGGACTGGCGTGTTATTCCATGTAGCCTGGCAGGGTTAAGAGGAGGAGGAGGCGGCAGGGTTTCCTCCGGGGCCGGAGGAAAGAACGGGCTAGCGCTGTGCACAGTGAGCCACCAGTGGAAGAGGAGAGCCTGCGTGGAGAGGGCCTTTGCCTGGGATCCAGCCCCGTTCAACACCTTGCTCCCAGGAACCTTCCAGGTCTAGCTTTGCTCCTGGCCCCACGTCAGCAGGGCGTTGATGCCCGTGCTTGTAGGGATCACCATGGGGGCACCCACGCTTGGTTTGGCCACCTGGTGCCATAAGGAGCCTGAGGTAGAGCCAGAGGGAAAGAGAGGGATGAAGTCAGCAGCCAGAGAAGGGGCTGCGGTGCGCACCGGCCTCATGCGAGGGGCTGCCCCTACCCGGGGGTCTGCACGGCCCGCCCGACTGCACGCCAGGGAGCAGCGAGGCCGCCCCGCACCCCAGCCCCGAGAGCGCTGGGGGACAGTCTCAGCACGGCGCTGGTCATGCAGATCCTCATGAGCTCTTGTGTGTCTCCCTGGCAGTGCCCATGCCAGACCCGAGGGCCCCTATGCAGCGTGGACCTCTACCTGCTAGTGGCCCGCCGCCCCGAGGCCTTTTGGGAGATGCCCCGAATGACCCTCGCGGAGGGACCCTGCTCTCAGTCACTGGAGAAGTGGAGCCCAGGTGAGGGGAGACGGAAGGAGAGGAGCCCTTGGCACTGTCCCCTGCCCAAGGGTGGCCTCTCGCTGAGGACAGGGATGGCACCAGCCTTCCGGGAGTCACTGCTGCCTGGTCGGAGGCCTGCGTGCTGCCGACCGCGGGGGCCGGCCCGTGTCCCTGGGGACGGGGCATCCCCGGGGTGATGGCAGCAGCCCTGTGGCACGGGGCCGATGGCACCCGTCCCTGTGCCAGCCTCGCCCTCCTCCCCTGCGGCCGGCTTCGGGGCAATCCCAGCGCTCTGCCCAGACCGTGCCAAGCCAGCGTCTGATTCACACTCTCTCGCTTTTTCTCCTCCTCCTGCTTTGCTCTCCTCGTCTCTCTGCGTCAGAGGTTACCTTGGGCCGCCCCACCAGGGAGCCCCTATGCACCATATGCCTGGTCATGACAGCCGTGGCCCCCCCCATGAGATGAGGGGGGGACCCATGGGAGAACCCCGACCACTGATGGGAGAGCCGCGGGGGCCCTTGATGGATGCTCGAGGTGAGAGAGGGGGCATGAAATAGTGGGTGGCTTGAAGCGTACAGACAAGAAGTCAGAGTAGAGCCCGCTGCCCCGACGCAAGGCGTAGGAAGGGGGTTTGGGCAGTGAAACAACTGGCCCCAGGTCAAGGAGGGACAGTCCCACGGGACAGTGGACTTCCTCCAGGCGTGTCCCCTCTGGCCCCAGCCCTGCATCTTCCAGGCATTTGCAAGCCCCCAGGCAAAGGAGGCAGCGGGCTCGCTCGCACGCTCCGTGCGGCACTGTTCCCTTCAACAGCACGCCTTGTCTTTCCTCTGCAGTTGGAAGAGATCCCCGAGGGCTGGAGCCCCGAGGGCTGGAGCCCCGCGTGATGGAGGCGCGAGCCCTGGAGGCACGAAGCCTGGAGCCACGGGTGCTTGAGCCACGAGTGCTGGAGGCCAGGGCCATGGAGGCCAGGGTCATGGAGCCCCGGGGCCTGGAGCCTCGAGGACCCGGTCCCAACCCGCGCGGCCCCATGCCTGGTGGCATACAGGGTCCTGGGCCACTTAACATGGGAGCCAGTGGTCCGCAGGGGCCCCGCCAGGTACGTGCAATGCCTGTGCTCAGCCGGTTGGGCTCCGATGTAGATTGGGGCTGGGTTGAGGGGGTGCGATCGTGTCCTGCAGCAGCTGGAGAGGGGAGGGTGTCCCGCAGAGCAGCGCCTCTGGAAAGCGACGAGGCCCGGGACAGTGGCTGCCTGAGGGGTGTGGGGTGCCCGTCCCATCTCCCCAGCACTGCTCATCTGCTGGGGACGAGACGAGGCTCGGGCCTCTCTCCACCTCTTCCTGAGGCGCAGGAAGGAGTGCAGGAGTTGGAAGGAGGGGGGAGCACCTAAACCGCACGGTGCCCTGTCTGTCTTCGTGCTCGGGCATCTTCAGGCTGTGAGGGCGTCCGCTTGATCGTCTGCTTTACCTTCCTGTGCTTGTGTGGCTGAGCCCAGAGATCCCTCGGTCCTTACCCCCTCTTCTGCCCGCAGGTTCCTAACATGGTGGGGGCAGGCATGCAGGGAGGAGGCATTCCTGGGGCAGGGGTCCAAGGAGCTGGTCAGCCCGGAGGCTTTAGCCCTGGACAGAGCCAAGTCACCCCTCAGGATCACGAGAAGGTGAGTGGACAAGATGAAAAGGGCGAGACACCGAGCAGCGCATCCTACGTGCCTTACTGTGGTGGGGACAGCCCCGTCCTGGCTCCGGTAACGCATGGCTTGTCTCTGGTTCTCCCCTCTCCCCACAGGCAGCCCTGATCATGCAGGTTCTGCAGCTGACGGCAGACCAGATCGCCATGCTGCCCCCGGAGCAGCGGCAGAGCATCCTCATTCTAAAGGAGCAAATCCAGAAGTCCACGGGGGCACCCTGACAGGTGATAATGTCCTTAACCCAGCCTCGGCCTGCGGCTGCTCCCCGTCAGTAACCAGAGGGCTGCTCAGGATGGGCTCTGCCCCGTGTTTCCTCTCCTGGCCAGGGCTCACTCTCCTCCTCTTCCTCCTCGCAGGCCCGGCAGGCGCGTGGTGGAGATGCCGTCCGCCTGGGCAGAGGAGACGCTCCACGGCAGCTGCTTCCCCTTGCTGTCCGAGCTGATGCTGTGTTTTGGGAGCGGTTTCTCCTCCCCCACTAACGTTTTCCCCTCTTATTCATCCCTTTTTGTTTTTTCTGTGTGTATATTTTACGATGTTTGAAATAAAGTGGGAGGAGGGTTTGAGTAAAGCCGTCTCTCCAGTTGCTTTCTTTGGTCTCTCGTGGAGGCTGGGATGGGACTGGTGGGATCTGGCCTGGCTCCAGGCTGGTCCAAACCACTTGCCGTCCTCCCATCTCCCCAGCACCGGGGCGAGGACTGCTCAGGGGATTTCTGATGTGCTGTTGGCAGCTGTCCGTGGGGGTGTCGGGGGAGGGCAGGACGGGGAGCTCAGCTTTCTGTCCCTGCTGACCAGGCGGGAAGGGCTCCGTATCCGATTGCCGTATCGCTTACTGCGCCGGCCAGCTCCAGGAGGGTGGATTTCCCCTCTTCTCTGCACAGGCCCGAGCAGAATTTGTTGCCGCTGCATGGCCGGCAGGAGGAGCAGGCTGGCAGAGGAGGAGGAGGAGGAGCGCCTTACCCTGCGCCCCCAGGGCTCTGCTGTGAACCCGCTTTTCTACTGCAGCCCTGCAAGGGGGCAGAGAGCGGGCTCCGTCGCACCTGCAGGGACCGAGTCACCGCGGTGGCTTTTATCGCAAAGGAAAGCAAGTTTAATTTATCCTTTTATGCAAAGAACGTTTGCCCCCCCAGCGTTTGTGTCCCACCCGGTCCCGTGGTTGTGCCCAGCCCGCTGGGCGCTCGCCCCGCTCCCCGCTGCTCCCGCAGCAGCGTGGCAGCACACGCCTCTGGTTTCCCGACGGGGAAGCTGCGTGAAGCTGCAGGTCCGTGCTCCCCCTGCGGGGACCCTTCGTAGACCTGGTCAAGAAGACAGCAGTCTTTGAACGCGGGGTTCCTCGGGCAGGAGGAGTACCTTGCCGTGTCTTGTCTGGCTTCGGTGCACACACGCTTCAGCAGATGCTTATCCACGGCCAGGCTCTGGCGAGGGGGGTGAGGGGGGACTGGCAGGGTGCCCTGTCTGCTGAGTTCCCATCCCGGCTTCTGCTTAGAAGTTCTCCTTGTTGAAGTAGAATTTGACCTTCCTGGGGTCCAGGCTGGAGTGCTGCTGGCAAGACTTCTGTAGGCTTTTTGCCAAGGGCCCCGGCCCGCAGAGGAACACGCCGACCACCGACCTGCGCACAGCACGGGGCCGTCAGCGCCAGGCAGGCGGCTCGGGGGAAAAGTGATTTAACAGCTTTTTTGCCTCCCTGCAGCCTGCGGGGGACGAGCACACCCCTCCCAAAGCCAGTGCCATCCAGCTGGGTGCTGGGGAGGAGGGGGTGTCTCCTGGCTCCAGCACCCGGCGCCCCCCCCCCAGCTCTCACCTGGGGTGGGCTGCAGCCACCGCCTCAAACTCGCTGTTCCACATGGGCCGCCCAAAGATGGTTTTGTGCCTGAGGCCCGTCACCGTGTCCGTAGTGGTGTCGAAGTGGAGTGCCACGTTGTTGGCCTGGGCAGAGTGGGGATGGTGAGGACCCTGGCCACCACCTGTGAGCCCACCTTCATTCAGTCCCTCACCTCAGAGGAACACCCATTGCTGATGCCCACCAAACACCGCTCCCGGACTTGCTGCCTGCAAGCCGTTGATGTGCTCGTTCTGCCTCTCCTGCCTGCCTTGGGCACACCGTGTCCCCCCTTGCCCGCCTGTGGCCAACTCACAATGCTGGTGTCCCAGCCGGTGAGGAAGAGCCGGTAGGTGAGAAAGTCTGCCTTGCCCGACTCAGCCATCTTCTGCTCCAGTGAGGCCAACAGGTCGTTGAACCAGGCGAAGGCTCCTGTGTCCCGGCAGAGCCAGTAGAAGTAGATCTGGGAGGCAGGAGAAGAGGGGTTGCTCAAGGTGGAGCAGAGCAGGAAGGATGCAATGTGGAGAACCAGGAAGCCCAGTGTGGAGAAACCCATGGCTGTTTGAGAGGCACCCCATACCTTCTTGGTCTTGAGAGTCTGGTCAGCCTGCTGGAACTTGAACCAGATGGACTTCAGGATGGAAGCAAAGGGGGTGACACCGATGCCTGCTCCCACCAGCATGGCCACCTCGTACTGGAACACATCTTCGCTGGCTGTGCCAAAGGGGCCGTCCACCTCAATCCTGACCAAGGGAGGGCCGGGGTGAGAGCTACAGCCTCCCCAGATCCCCAGGATGGTCTGTTTGGGCGCTCCCCAGCCTACCTGGGCATCTCTGTCTGCTGCTGCTGGAAGGTGTCAATGAGACGCTCTGTCCAGTCCCCGGCCACCCGGACGTGGATGGAGAAGAAATCCTGCTCAGGCGCCGAGGTGAGAGTGAAGGGGTGCCACTCCAGCAGGGAGATGGCGGGGCAGTTGACAAAGATGTACTGCCCCACCTCCATGCGGAAACCCTTCTTCTGCATCTGCAGCTCCAGCACGCGGGCAGGGTGCATGACCACCTGCAGCGCAGGGGGGGCTCAGTGCTCAGCTTGGCCCCGTTCCCGGGCAAGGAGCTTCAGCAGCAACCCCTGCCCGCCTCCCCATGGCCACCCCAGCAAGGGGCTGCGGCACTGGTGGCTGCGAGGGAAGGAGCCGGCCGTAGGCATGGGCTCCTGCATCACCGACCTTGGTGACGGCTACTTTCTGCTGTGCACGCCAGACCCGGAGGATCCGCTCGAAGATGTAGAGGATGACGGGGGCCAGAACCCACTTCCAGGACTGCGGGGATGGAGGAGAGCAAAGAATTGGGGAGGGTGGGGTTGGAGCACCCCGAAGGCAAGGGCAGGGCTTCTCCCCGCTCCATGGCCGTCCCACCACCACCCTACCTCGGCAGGGATGCTCCCGAACTCGGGGTCTTTGCAGCAGTCGTGGCTGCAGTCCTCATCCTTGTGCGTGAGATAGTGGGCGCAGCGATGGGGGTGCACCTCCTCCATGCTCTCCTCCGTCTGCCCACGCACCAGCCCGCTGTGGGGAGGCGAGGGGTGAGCCCGGGGGCTGGATCCTGCCCCACGGGCTGGGGCTGAGCTGCACTGCGTGAGGCTGGCTGGGCTAGCCAGCCCCGGGTGGGGAGTCCATGGCCCTGCTGGGCCCTCTGCGGGGCTGCAGCGCTACCCCGGGGCAGGCAGGGCTGCCCCACGGGGGGTCTGTGGCCCTTGGTCCTCGCTGTCCCGCGTTTGGGGAGCAGTGTGGAGCCTTACGCGATGCCGTGGATGACGAGGCCAGCGAAGTAGATGAGGAAGAGGTGGTGTGTGTACCAGAAGACCTCAAAGTAGTTCCTGCGGATGAACTCGGTGGAAGATGTGACCATGAGGATGAGCGCCAGCGTGATGATGACCCCCGTCAGCCCGGGAATGGTGGTGAAGGCCACGTACTCCACGGTCTGCAGGGGTGGTGGGATGGGTTAGTGGGCAGGGGACAGGCAATTACGGGGGCCAGATGCCGGGGCCGGCGCTCACCGTCCGGTTGGAGTGGATGGGGTTCAGCCACTTGCTGCCCTGCAGGTGCAGCTTGGAGAGGACAGCAGGGAGGCTGCCGTCGGTGGCTTGCTGGCTGTGGTTGTAGCGCTCCAGGTTGAAGAGGTGGGCGATGGTGTGCACGGCTGGGCAGGGGACAGGCAGTCACCCACCTGCCCACCTTCCCGTCCCCCCTGTGCCCCAGCCCGGCACGGTCAGTACCTGTGAGCAGGGCCAGCGCGTAGGCCACCAGCTTGTGGAAGGTGAGGTTGTGGTCCAGCTGCTTCCGCAGCGTCCGCCTGCAGCACTGCGGGGAGAGGTGGCAGCATCAGGGAGGGCATGGGGATGGAGATGGGGACAGGGATGGGCACGCTGGCCGTGCCACCGCAGGGCACTCACCGAGCAGGTCCCGCGGAGGAAGGAGAGGAGGTTGCGGCAGACGGGCAGCAGGATCAGCATGCTGTTGAAGTTGAGGCACTTGGCCGACGCTCGTGCCCACGCCAAGGCGGACTGAGGAGAGGGGAGGGGGTGAGCCTTGCTGCCCCATGCTGCGGGCAGGGTACGTCTGCCTGCAGCTCTGCTTCACCCCGTGGCTCTGCCCAGCCTGGTGCTGTGCCGGGACTGGACCATGATGGGATTGAGCGATGCGGAGCTGGGAGGGAGCAATGCTGAGCTGGGGACTGGGAAGGAGCGATGCTGGTCTGGACTGGGAACTGGGAGGGGGTGATGCTGGGCTGGGGTGATTCTGGTCTGGGACAGGATAGGGACCAAGATGGGGAGCAGCACAGAGGAATGCCAGGCTAGAGACTGGGATGGAGTGACGCCAGGCTGGAAGGGGACAGGACAAGGAAGGGGTGTGGGATGCTGCAGCACCCACCCCGCTGCCGGAGGGCTCCGAGAGGCCCAGGCAGTAAGGGTGCCCCAGGGGAGCACCTTACCCCGAGGATGGCCCTGGTGTAGAAGTATCGCTCGTCCTGGTCGAAGTACAGAAAATAGTACGTGAAGAGGAAGATGTTGATGCCCAGCCAGGCTGCCTGCGGGAGAAAGCCGTGGCCTCGTGAGAGACCCCACCCTGGGACCCCCCTCACCCCACAGCACTGGGGTGTGGGTGCAGTTGGAGGTCATCAGGCCAGCGCATCCACTCCTGCTTCTTTACGACCTGTGACGGCACACGCAGGGCTGGGACGCCGGGGCCAAAGGTGGGGAGAGGCGTGGGAGTCTTGCAAAATTGCTGTCTTGTCATGCACGTCTCCGTGCATCACCCACACCCCAGGAAGGAGGAAAAGCAACGCCTGCACGGCAGGAGGGCGGCTGGCGCTGCGTGGGGAGAACCGCAGGAGGGGGAACCTTTGCAGGGAGCTGGCTCGCCCTGTCCCACCGTGCTGCCTGTCCCTGCCCAACCCCGCTGCACTGGCCCCTCTCACAACCGTCATTTTTTCCCAGAGCTCCCCAAACCACTCTGCCTTGCCTTTGTTTGGGTTGTTTTTTTTTAAAGTCATTTAAAAAAATGAAAATAAGCCAACGTTCCGTTTTCCCATGCGCTTGCAGCTCCTCACGCAGCGCTGAGCGGCTGGAGCGGTGCGGCTGGGCAAGCCCCGTTACACCGGCGATGCCGGAGCACGGCGCTGGCAGATCAGCCCTACAGTGCGGGCTCCTCGCCCCAGCACGGGCTCTCGCAGGAGCGTCCTGCTCTCCGGCGGGGAGAGGAGGCACGTGGGAGGCTCCTGGCCAAAGCAGCCGGGCCAAGCGGCGGCACTTTTAAGTTTTGCAACGGGATCTCCCTTTCCTTCGAGTCCTGTTTTCCTTAAGTTTTCCCAACCCCACCCCTCCCCGGGCCACCAGGGCTTCGCAGGGTGGCTGAGCAGAGGGGCCGCGTGTCCCTCGCTGCAGCCCAG
>VWZZ01003497.1:0-90364 GCA_013399095.1 Psophia crepitans
AGGGGGGACAGGGGGACACAGAGAGACACAGTGGTATGGGGGGGCGGGGAGGAAGGGAAGAGCCCTGCAAAGCAACGCCTTGGAGGGCAGCCCGGGTGACCCAAGGGCAGTCGTTTGTGAGGGGAATGACTCTGGCGCTGGCCAGGCCGCGTGCCGGCCGCGGTTCGTTTGCTGTGGGAAGCAGGGAGTGATTCATTCGGCAAGCTCCCGCGCTGCGACCGCACCGGGTCCGTCCGCCCCTGCGAAATGGCAGAGGGCACCACGCAGCCTTGGTCTGCAAATCTATACGCCACCCACTTGTCATTAAAGTTCACTGGACGCGCGAGGTAAAAGTTGCGGTGCTCGGTCTGGATGAATGTGCTCTCTGGCTTTTTCTTCAGGTGGGTCTGAAAAACGCCTGTTCACTTCATACCCTAAGTTCTTGCATGGCAACATCACTGACCCTGACTGCCCCATCTTCCACCTCCAGCCCACCTAATAACGGCAGGTTTACACGCTAGCTGAAATGCCTGCTGGCTCCCCAGCACGTCTGGGAGCACCGAGAGCCTTCCGGATGGGAGCTGCTGTGAGGCCACAACACAGCATTTCATGTTACGGGAGCTGAAAGTTGCCTATCAGTTTTGCACCTCTGGCTCCAGTTCCAACCCCCACTTACTAGTCCCCAGCGGGTCGGCGGGCTCAGGAAGCTGCTGCAAGGCCGACAGCGAGCCCCACACGCCAGCTCGCCGCAGCCGCAGCCGGGCAGACAGCAGCTCGCGTGCCGACGGCAGGCAGACCAGCGCGGCTATGTTTGCCGGTGGTGAAAACACCAGCAAATGCAGGCTGGAAGGAGAGGCCAAGTGCACAGAGCTGATCCAGGTTACTCATGTTTGACAACCACAAATTGGGATGAGAAAGTGTCTTTTCAAAACCCTTTTAACACACTCACCTTTGCGAGCTTTCAGCAGAACGACACGGCAGAATGTTAAAGGGTCAAACTCGGGGTGCTGGCTTGTTCCTCCCCCAGGCAAACCCTGACTGCCTGACCGCGGGAAGGGCGAGGGCTGAGCACAACCGACGGGGCAGTCCCACTGCTAACGCAGGCGCACGCAGCCTCCCGGCACGGACTGATGCCGGCGGACAAAGCTCTTCCAAACACCCCCTGCCCGCTGCAAGCGGCCAAAAATGAGTCTGAGGGGCTGCTGGCTCCCTGCCACTGCTAGAGCCGGCACCTTCCTCCGGCAGCGGGACTAGCATCGCACGGCTAGATTTGGGAGGGGTGAAAGAACAGGCGTGGGGGCTGAGGGCAGGCTGGGGGCTGGGCAGTCAATGCGAATGTCAGCTGCGGCGAGCCTCTCCGTGACGCAGGATCCTCTGGAAATGGGGGTACGACCAGGGGCTCGCCATGGGATGAGCTGTCATGCACAGGTGCTGGCGAGACCCAGACCGTGCTCTGGTTGGTGTATCCACACATGGACAGGCATTTGCAGGGGCAGCCACAGGATGAGGATGTGCAGTAGGTGACCATCGCGAGAGGGTCTCCTGGACTTCACTGGGTGCACTGGGCCAATTTTTTGAGCAGAGATCTGCTTCTGAGACCAAGAGAGGCTCACCCACGCCGGCCAGCCTACAAGCTGTAAGTGCCTAAGCAAGACACTGATTCAGCCAGATTGCTCACGTGAACACAGATTACTCATGTGCAGGCTGCAGGACCAATACACCAGGGCCCTTATGACTCCTTGACGACTCAGGAGCCTCGTCACTGCAAGTACCACCATTCCATTCCCTGACGCCATCACACAACCCAGGAGTCAGGGGAATCTCTGACCTGTCATGGCACAGGTTGGGGACAAGCTTTGCGAGGACATTCAGTCTCACCGGGGTTTCTTTTTTTGCTCTTGGCAAAGATGGAGAGCACATCACTCCTGCTGCTGTTCCCATAGTAGGAAAGGGTCAGAGAGCTAACGCCAGGGTCAGACGACTGAAAGCACAGAAACCCACATTCTGTAACTCCCCATCCACATCCCTGACAATCACACACCACTTCTGGACCGCCCTGAGCCAGCCAGCAGTGCCTGCACGCTTGTGCACACACAGTCACCGCCATAAGCCGCCCTTCTGTAGTCACTAACTCACCATGCCCAAGCACACCTGCAGGCAGGTACCTTTTCTGCATTACACCCCTTCCCCCTCCCACCCAGTCAGCCAGAGAACCGGTTCCTCACGCGCTGAGACGCACTCAGCCGCACTGCCCCTGCTTCCCTCCCCACGCAAACGGACTCACGGCAAGGTGGGGTCTCACACTGCACAGGCTGGGAAACCGCATGCAAAGGGAAGAGCACATGCTCTTCTTCTGGCTTGCTCAAGTGACAACCCTCAGCTTAGCAAGCTTGCTGGCAGTAGAGCGACACTCCCATCCTGTCCTTCGTGTCCCCTTTCACCAAGAGAGTTTATGAGAAAGCTGAAGTGATCTGAGCAGTCACCTCTATCCACCCTTCCCAGCTATGGGAATCCTCACAAGCAGCAGGAACATCTCCCAGTATCCCAAATATGTCTCTCACAAAACAGGCCTCTGGGTGAGACGTCCTGGTAGCCATGCCGCAGCTGCAGAGTCAGAGCCATCAGACCCATCACTTGCACCACCAAGCAAATGGCAGGCTTTTGTCTGAGGCAGTGGCAGCAAAACATCACAAGCAGTGACGAGGTGCATGGCACGGGGATGGTGACGTCTCACAGATGTGCTGCAGTGTGCTCCCACAGGCAGGGAGGAGGCAGGCTCAGCATGGGTCTGGGTGGCAAGGAGTGGTGTGTCTTCCCAGCAGAATCATGCCTGCTTCTCCATCCCATCCCAACACAGATCTGATGCAGCACTGGAGGACCCAGATGTGGAACAGACCTCTTGAGAAGAGGAAAGATCAAGAGGCCATTTCATTTGGCTTGCAAGGAGTTATCAGTGCTGCCTGGCATCACTCTCTGAGCGGAGAAACAGAAAGAGGACTGAGGTTAGAGGCACAAACGTCGCCCTGAGTGCGCAACCCGGCATCCCTCCCCAAAGGCTTTTGACACAACACATTTATTTTGCTCTGTGGCAGTACTGTACAGTACACATACATTACCAGCAGTTTCAGAGCCCTGAGTTGTCATTCCTCCCACCTTCCCTGAATTTTGGGAAAGAGGCAGGACCACTGTCCCATTCCCCCTTTTCACCTGCAAGGAAACAGGCCAGGAAAAGTCCAGAAACACAGAGGCACTTGCTGACAGGACTGGAGATGAACCTCAGAAAGCTGGACTCCCAGTCCACCACTGTCCCCATTAGGGTCCCCTTTCCCTGGCGCTGCGAGAGGAAGCCCTACTGCCAGCTCTCCACAAGGTCTCACTCCTCTGAGAAACTCTGCAAATCTCAACAGAAATGAGACTAAGACGACTGAGGGTCTGAGAAATGTTTTGGGGCAATCTAGGCAGGGTGGGATTCTCTTAAATTCTGTAAGATTGCTTAAGAAAGAGCCAAGGAGAGGCTTTTGCTTCCACTGGAAACTGAGTGGAATTTTTCCTGCTCAAATGGGGAAAGAAAGTTCCCTCCCCTTGCTGACACACAGTATCCCGCACCTCCTTTGCCTAAACCACAAAACAGCAGAGCTCGGGTTCCCACACTCCACCTCTCAGTGCCACAGAGAGAGCTAACGCTGTAACGGGACAGTGCAGCGTGTAACGTGGAACAAGACCCCAAAATAGCCCACAGAATAGACAGAAACAGTCAGAAAGGCAAATGTGCCATGGAGAGCAGAAGGAGGGGAGGGCGCAGCCAGGCCTCTCCCACCAGTCCATGTCAGTACGTGGAATGGTGCATCCGGCTCAGGAGAGCAATGACCCAGTTCCCCAACTGGGACCCCTTCAGCCACAGGAAGAGTTCATACAAGTTGATCTGCCACAGGCTCAGGGCTTCTGTGAGTGAGATCTGGGCCCTCCTGTAAAGCGAGTGACTCTTGCTCCTTTGGTACCTAAAATGAGAGAAACAGCAGCATTAGATCGAGCAGGATGCAGCCCGTCGGGAAGGAGGCCTGTCCCACAGCTTCAGTACAACTGACCCTCCCCACGAGAGGGGAACGACCCACCTCTGCAGAATCTCCATCAGTGGGGACCCTGGGAGCAGGGATTTTCTCCAAGCAGTGTTCCTGAGGAGCTGGGGACTGCCTTCCTAGCACGAATCTGGCAGAAGAGACAGCCTGCTCCCTTTGGAGCCCAGTTCTCTACCCACTGTGCGTAGTGACTCTGGGCCATGGCATCCTCTGCTTCTATGTCCAGCTTCACTTCAGCTGACCAGGACAGGTGTGCACCCCTATAGCCCTTCCTGGTAGCACACTCATAAGAGTCCAGCAATCCTGATTCCAGGAAATGTAATTCTCCACCTTTCTTTAGAAGCAGAGGTTAACTGGCCTTTGTAGGTGCCTCATCAGCCAGAGAAATAACTGTTATTTCTTTGGCAAAGAGGAGGAATCTGAGGCAGAAGTGCATTGACTCATAAGAGTCACAGATGGAAATCACTTGCATGACTCCTGTTCCTGGCTTTTAAACATCAGCCTGATCTTCACAGTCAGCCCTAGCCTTTCAATCAGGCTGCAGAAACTGGCAGAATGAACCTGGAAATCTTTCCTACCCACAAATACGTCCCGGTGGTGATGCCTGTAATGGGCAGGAAGCCCCTTCCCCTCCTCTGGAAGGACCTTACCCTAAGGGCTCCAACTCCACACCCCTGTCTCCAGCCCCAGGGTGACAGAGCTGTCCTCTGCAGAAGCTGATGGGCATGAGAACAGCACAGAGAGAGGCTGAGATGTGTAACTGAGCAGGGTACGACCACAGATGTGCTAATGAAAGGGAGAGGTCCATAACTAAGACTGAGAGGTCAAGTTATGTCTTGTCAGGACCTTGAGTGAGGGGATCTAATAAGTCTTAATGACCCTGACTAGACTGGGACCTTCCCCAACCCTCTGCTCATAGGCCCTGGAGTGCCAGTTAATCTCAGGGCTGTGCCTTCAGTCCCTGTCTGAGCTACACTGGAGGAGTAATGTTCTCTGGCTCATGCTCTGCTGTGAAGCCCCTTGACCTGAACCTCAGCTCACAAGCTGAGCTCTTGGCTTGACCTCAGCCCTGTCTTGTCACCATGGCCCTCACCTACAGACTGACTTTCTGGTTTGACCTTGGACCTGCCCTGTCACCATGATGTTGCACTACGATATGGACTTTTGATTGGACCTGACCACCATCTCAGGGTCTGCCCTGCTTGCCTTGCTCAGCTACTGAGACTGGGTCCTGGCTGGCCTGCTGGCCCCGGGATCCCCCCCTCCAGCTCCTGGTCCCCAGAGGCAGCCAGCTCCTACTGCTCCATGTTTGGCCTCTGGTGCCTGGAGAAGAGACTCACGTGGAAACAGCTCTGATGCAGCAGCGAGACATGTTGAGGAAGGAGCTGGCACTGGCCCGCGTGTGCAGGGCTGACTCAATGCCCCTTAACAAGTCATTGGTCTTCAGCAGCAGTAGCATTTGGCGGGGGACGTTGTTGAGGAGCTGGGTGATCTGGGGCAGGTAAGCAGCAGCATTCGACCGGATCTCCACATCCTGCAGCCAGCCGGGTCATGTCAGGGAGAAAGGAAAGAGAAGCTGAAAGTGCACGGGAAACCCAGGTCCAGATGCAGCTGAGATCCGGCAGGAGGAGACAGTGTTTTTCCAGACCATGACTCTAGGCCAGAAGTTAAAGGGCACTTTGTCCTGCTTTCCTGCAGACTCCTGGCTGTCCCAAGCACGCACAGCACAGTCACAGATCACTCCTGCCATATCTCACCTGTCCCTCAGTGAGACAGGACCCTGACCCCTCGCTGGCAGGGTTTACAGCCTCTCAGGAGAACAGGGCACTGATGGCTGTCTCAGTTCTTGGCCCCTGGCAGCCCACAGCAGCCATGTCTCATTACTGCCCTTGCAGCCTTCTGACCAAGTCTCATCTCACCAGCCCCAAAGCTGGCAGAGCTGCAGGTAGCACAGGACTGCTCAGGAAGGTGCAGGCACGCTGCGATGGCAACCAGAGTGCTCCCTGTCTTGCTGAGCCATGCAATCAATGGTTTTATGCTACACTAATGAAGCTGTTCCCAAGGCCCAGTTTAGCTCTCTGTCCTCAACACAACTCAGCAGAGGTGAAAAAGCACTATGCAGTCCAGTGCCATGCTAACCTAAAAGATCAAAAACTGCCACTCGTCAGACTAAGGCTCTGCCTAGACCCCTGTCCTGTCTGGCAGCAGCCAGTAGCAGACACTTAAGGAAAGACTGTAAGACCAAGGCAGACCACAGGCAGAACCTTCCTTGGTTCCTCAGCTTCCAACAAATACACTACCTATGGTAAGATCCCAGTAATAACTGATGAGCTACAGCCTGAGCCATTTGAGACAGGCTCCCCTCCAAACATGAGCCACCACAGCATGCAAGACAGCTAGCCCTCACTCTTCAGCCTCTTGTTAGATCTGAGAGTTCCCCCACCGTCCCAGTAAATGTAGGACAGCATGGTGTGGAGCTGATTCCACATGCATAATCATGTCCCTACCTCTTCCTACAGACGACATGACATGAATCAGAAAATCCAGACAGAAGTCTCTGGAACATCTGAAATCTCCAGAATCCAGCAGGACACATGCAGAGGGCAGTAAATTACTTCTTACAGGAGGCACGCTGCTTTGTGGGAAAGGGAAAGGACAGCTCTAAAACCTTCTCTCCTCTGGAATGAGGGACAGCTGGCCTATGTATCATGATATGGGACCTCACCCTCACTCTTTGTGAACTTCAGACTTCTTACAAAGGAGCAGACCTGCACAAATCGAGTGGGCAGGCCTTGATGGTCAGAAGTGTACACGGCTCACACACCACCATGGTTGCTTTGCTGTTGACAAATAAATCTTTATGTCCTCTTGCCTCTGTTGTTGATTAGATTCACAAAGCTTCAGCAAGAAAACACTTACCTCTTCTAAAAGTTAGATGTTTTGTTCCATTATTTCTGGTGGAAAATTTCACCCTGATTATCTCTTATCCCTTATCTAGCCGGCATCACTGCAGAGCCTACTTCTTTTCCTACACATAGGTTTTCTTTTCTATTTCTTTTCTTTTTATTTTTAGCTCCAGCTGCTTGTCCACATCACAAAACAACTACATGATCTGTCATCAGAACTGTCATTTTCTGTCACGGGCAAAGCCTATGCGCAGAGGAAGAAATGAGCTCTGCCACAGGACCTGAGAAAAGCCCCTTGGCTGTAGCGGCTGGGGCTGCTGCTGGACGCAGCAAAACACAATCATAAAACCAGATGAGACGAGGCTAGCAGCCACCCTGAGCGGTCAGCTGCCGGGTCTTGGCTTAAGGCAGGAACAACTACACCTATGGCAATCCTCACACATTTTCCAAGCCTGCTCCTAAAACTCTCCAGTGATGTGACCCAGCCTCCCCAGACCAGCGTTTCGCTGGCCTTGCTGTTAGATCCGGCTTTTCTCATGTTTAACCCCAACCTCCTTAGCTGGATTTAAGCCCACTACTTCCTGTCCTCTTTGCAGCAGTCTTTAACAGACCTGAAAAGCACTACTATTCCTCTTCCAGACTCATGCTTTTCTAGACTTTTTCTGCCCTGACTTGCTCAGAGTTACCTCATGGGTTGCATCTGCCTGACCACTAGTCCTTGCAGCTTCCTACTGGACTCACCCCGGTTTCAGCAAACCTTTCTCGGGACGCAGTGCTCCAGACTGGACATAGCACTACAGGTAAGATTTTGTTCCAGGAAGGTTGCTTCCTTGTCTCACAGGCTACTCTCGTGCCGATACAACCTCAACCGCACTCCCCGGACCTCTGCGCCAATGGTGCCCAAGCAGCGCTTGGCTCTTGCTGATGATACAATCTTTCCAATTCACCTCTAAAGTAAGGGCAAGCAGCAGCTCATTTCCTAATGCCACAGCAAATCTGCTCAGCTCCCCATTATCTGCTGCAGGATTATCCAGTTTCAGCATTAATTGTGTCATGTAGGCAAAGACAACAAAGCTGGCTCCACACAAGCAATTCAACTCAATGACAAAGTTCATTAGCCCACACAAGGCACCATGCGGCTGCAGTTATACCTCTGGCATCACCTTCACAAGCCAGTTTAGGATGAACTTTGCTTACCAGCTCAGATTCAACACTGGCCTTGTAGTGTTGGAGCCAGCTCTCCATCACTTTGCTTTGGTGCCTCTGAATTTTTTTCTGGAGCTACTAGCCCCAGAACTCACCAGATCAAGCACAGATCAAGCACAGATTTGCTGCACAGTCACTGTATTATTTCTGATATGCAGAAAATTAACTCAGGTAGGAAGCAACCAAATTACCAGGGACAGGGGGGTCCGTTACCCAAGATGTCTGACCTACTCATTGCTACGGATAATGCCAAGCCAGTGCAGCAAATTCCACCACATCCATCAAAAAGAAACAGCAACTCGAAGGAATTTCCAGAAGAGAATTTCACAGGACAATATTATAACTGTACTTAAATGAATTTCATCCTCTCTACTACAAATGCGTGCAGATAAAAACAAACCATAGGATACAACCTGTTTCTGCCTACAGACACTAGTCCATTGCCTGAAATCACATCACTACACGCTCATCTCTAAAAGCAGCAGCAGAGTGGCGGGGGCTGCTACTATTCTTAAAGTGGTGTGTGCGTGTCAGGAGTGCGAGGAGGTGTGAGAAGGATCCCAGCATGTGTGGATAGGAAAGGGTGGGGAATGTAAGTGGCAATTTCCTAGATTTGTAGTGATTGAGTTGACAGGATCTGCAGTTAAGCAACCTTGACTCCAAGTTAATAGGGTTTCTGATTGGGACGTAATTTCCAAAGGGTTTCAGGAGTTTGTATCAGTGCTGATAGTCATTTACATGAATAGTGATAATGCATTATCCTTCTCATGTCTTCCCACTAAGACTTTATGTCTCCTCCACCTTAACCCATCCTCCTTGATGGTTCCCTGCAAAGCTGCATTCAACACTTTTTTTAAGAAAAGGCTGATCTACAAATGTTTCCCCTGCCAGAACTGGTGAACACTTAGCCATTAAAATATTAGACAAAATTTAAGCAGCCCATGACGAGTGAAACTGGGAAATTAAGTTCAGCCACTACTGCAGGAGCCCTGGCTTCTTCTAGCTGAGCTATCAATGCAGAATTTGCTACAGAGCTGCCAGGGGTTGCCCAGCATCTTTGCAGTATCAGTGGTGCAAGTGGTTAAAACAAAGAAAGGTACTCGAGGAGAAGGAAGGGCACACAGGACCTACCTCGCTGGCCGAGACTGGCGACCGGTCAATGCCCCTGTTGACAGACTCCCAGGACCTGGCGGTCAGCATGCACGCGAAGAGAGGGTACAAATCCCCTGCCCCGAGCCGCCGGCTGTACTTCTGAACCCTCTTCATGTCGGCCTTGATGAGGGCCTGCCAAAGGCGGCAGTAGTCCATGCGGAATGACTCGCTCAGCACCTGGGGAGGGAGACACGGCCCCCAGAAGTCCACAGAGGACAGGGAACTGGGGGAGAAAGCCTTGTGCCCTCCAGCTGTGCCCTATCCCCCATTTCAGAGCCAAGAAACATCTTTGGAAGGTTATGGGAGAGATAGGGAAAATTGTATTCATATGGGCTTAGGAGGGCAAGACTGCAGCTGAGTGCGCTCTTTCAGCCTGACACCCACAGACAGCCTCACAATGCCCTGGAAGCCCCCCATAGCTGTGTACCTGGTAGAGCCCATGGTCCAGGAGGATAATGTGGGCCTTGCCTGAGGCTGGGCATTTCTTCACTAGCACGTTGCCTGGGTGTGGGTCACAGTGCACAAAGCCGTTCACAAAGATCATTTCGCTGTAGAGCTTGCCCAGGTTGCGAGAGATCTGTGAGGAGATAAGAGATGGTCACACACTGCCACCTGAAGCTGGGTGCCTCCCGGGGAGGGGAGGCTGCCCCTGCACATCAACGCTGCAGCAAGAGAGCGTCACTGCCAATGTCCCCGTGCAGACAGAGCTCTTGCAGCTCCTCACACTGACAAATGCACAGAGTGGCTGCTGGCACCTACCGCAGCGTGACCCAGAGCATTCAGGGAAGGTTGCACGCAGGGGCACCACGAAGGTGTTTCTGGGGTCAGGGCTTATTTAAGGACACTTGCTTGACATTAAAAAAAAAAAAAAGAGAAAATACCTGTGGGTAGGAAAGGAGACTTCTGGTAATGAGGTGGAAAGTGAGACAGCAGATAGGGGCAGACAAACATTCACTGGGAAGGCACGGAAAGAGCTGCTGGGGTGGACAAGAGATGGCTTGGAGGAACTCTCAGGTGTTTCCATCCACGGATAGCAGCAGAACCCAGTGGAGAACGGGTGGGAGGAGACTCAGCCTGTCCATCTGCTTACCAGAATGAACATGTGAGACCCACCTGCAGTACTGCGTCCAGCTCTGAGGTCCCCAGTACAGGAAAGACATGGAGCTGCTGGACCAAGTCCAGAGGAGCGCCACAAAGTTGATCAGAGGAATGGAGCACTTCTCCTACGAGGACAGGCTGAGAGAGTTGGGCTTGTTCAGCCTGGAGAAGAGAAGGTTCTGGGGAGATCTTATAGCAGCCTTCCAGTACCTAAAGGGGGCCTACAGGAAAGCTGGAGAGGGGCTGTTTACAAGGACATGGAGTGACAGGACAAGGAGTAATGGGTTTAAACTGAAAGAGCGGGGATTTAGATTGGATGTTAGGAAGAAATTCTTTACTGCGAGGGCGGTGAGGNTGTGATTCTATGGGTTTCCTCTCCCCTCCCTCCATCACACTGTTCCCCACTTTTCCCCTTCCTTTTCTCCGACCCATGCTAATCTGATTTGTGGCGTCTGTGAAGATGAAGCAGCACAGAAAGGCTGTTTAAATCATCCTGTCATTGCTGTGTCCCTCCATGCCACTGCTCCTTATCACCAAGAGATGTTATTCAAGTTAAAAACCTCCTAGGAGGAAACAAACATCCCCAGAGCCTGGGATCAATCCCTCACCATGCTCTAATACAGCAGCCTCACCCTGACATCCCACTGCTGGCCCTCCCTGCCATCAGAGAGCAGCACGGTGCTCCACAGCGGAGTGCTGAACAAGCAATTAAAAGGCAATCATTATAAATTATTCCAAGCATGTCCCCAGACACACAGTGTAAGCAGCAAACTGGCAGCTGTCCCCATAAGCAAAGGTGGCAGAAGGGGTAACGGGGATACAGGGACAGATCGTCCTGCAGAAAACCAGACAGCCAGGCAAGGGCTTGCTTCACCCACCTCTAAAACATGGCCACCTCTGAGAAGAGCAGTCATTATCAACAAGTAACTACAAATGAGGAGAAAGAATAGGAACCCTTCCTGCAGCACACCAACAGAGACAGCTGTAGGACCAGGTGGGACAACGCTCCATCCCTCAAGTGGGACCCGAAGCCACCGCTGAATCATGGAGAACGCTGTCCCTGTGCCGAATGACCCACACAGGTGGCGTGGCACAGCCCTGCGGTTTCCGTAGTGCAGCTCCCCTCGTGCCACACAGGTGTTAGTGTAAGGTCTGACCGAGGGGAATGATGTTTCCCTTCTGGATCACCAGCACAGATCACTGGAGCAATGAAGTGACCTTTGTAGGTCTCCTAGATCAACGAGCTCTAAAAGTGGATGAAACTAAAGTACCACGTACTATGACCTCCTAGAAGAGCTCCATAGCATTTGCTGACAGTCCAAGGACGTGCCAGATAGTCTGCGTTAAGCCAGTCACTCATTCACACAGCCCCCCAGGGACTTGTACACCAGGAGGAATGGACTTTGACATCATGACAGATCATAGCATCAACCACAACACCTGTGCACACACTGAGCAAACTCCATTTTGCCCTCTCTGCCTCAGCTGTTTGCCCTCCAGCGACCTGGAAGAGCACAGAATTATTGAAAATGAGGACTTGGGGACAATCTGGGGCACAACGTGATGCCTCATACCCATTAAACACACATCTAGACAGGGGCTAGCAGTTCTCCAAACCTGTTGATTGGTCATGGCTAAAGCCTACAGTCATAGCTATTAATCTGGGTGCACTGCCGTATGGGCTGCCTCAAAGAAAGCAGGTTCTCCTTCTGTGCTGCGGCAATGGCATAGGTTGGGAAAGTCAAGTAGTAGAACAAGTTGGCCAGAGAGATTGTGCAATCTCCATCCTTGGAGTTTTTAAAGACCTGACT
Source organism: Psophia crepitans (assembly GCA_013399095.1). Classification (NCBI taxonomy): domain Eukaryota; kingdom Metazoa; phylum Chordata; class Aves; order Gruiformes; family Psophiidae; genus Psophia; species Psophia crepitans. The sequence goes on from VWZZ01003497.1 coordinate 12,229, forward strand.
GGATAACACCCTGAGTAAGCTGGTCTGACCTCATAGCTAACCCTGCCTTAGCAGGAGGTTCGACAGGAGACCTCCTGAGGTCCCCTCCAATCTCAAATATCTTAGGATCTTACAAAAACACCTCTCACCAAGTTATCCATTCCATCCTCACAACAGCATCTTATGGTATGACTGTAGGCTCCAAGTGGAGGGAAGGTCTCCCCTTCTGAGTCACTGTCAGCAAACAGGTTTCTAAACAGATGTGTGGTCCAAGCCTTTTGCAGCCCACCATGGAACACAAAAGAAGCTCGGGATTCATCTTCCCATCTTACCATGAAAACAGAGGGATCATGGCCCTGTTCAGATCCACAGGCTGGGTCATGGGTACAAGGAAATCTTCACTGGAAGATCCCCATCCTCTCTCCCTTACCTGCTGTACTTATACTTACCTCTTCCCCAGCATGCAACCTTGAGTATCTGCAGTAGTTAATTCATTGAAACTAGACTTTATGGCTTCTTTAAGATAGAGGAACACATTCTGTATAATTTAGTTAGCGTATAGAAGATATGATACAGGGATTTATGACATAAGCATATAAACAGTCTTTACTTCTGCAAAAAAATTACCTAGTGTAAGAGATGGAGCTGTGCTGCACACTAAAGTATTTTCACATATTTTGTCTGTTGACATACCTCTAAAATAGGATTAAAATTAAATTAAGATAGAAAGCACCAATACTGTTGAATTCTAAACAAAAAAGGAAAGTTGTATTTCTAGGGCTTAGAGTATAATATGTGAATAGCAACCTATCATCACAATTCAGGCAAAAGGAGTTCATGTTTCTAGAGAAAAAGTTAAGGAAAAAACATGAAACCTTTAAATGAATTTAATTCTCCAGTCCTGTGCCCCATCTCTATGGGCCTTTATTCCACCCTGGCTGAGAAAGCCACTGGATAAATAACATATACAGAATTCACTATGGAAGAATGCAGGTAGATGAAATGAGAAAATAAACGTGTGCAAACCTCTGCTCAGGAGAAGGGAGGAATTCAGCATGCATTTAGGCTCTGTAAGACCTCAGGGTGAAGGTGCATCACAAATTAGACAAAAGGTTGCAGTGATTTACAGAAGCAAAGACCAAAGTAAATACACAGGCATTTTGTTATGACACACAGAGGTCACCATTCCTTTCCCTGTTTATCATCCAACACAATGAGGTCCTTATCATTATCAGGGTCCCCCAGCATTGTTCTGCTGCACATCGTAAAGAAAATAATAATAATCACCCTTGGAATGCTGCATTCACTTCCAGACACCTCATTAACAGAGAGATGCAGACTGAACAGACGGAGTTCAGAAAGGACAAATAAATGAGCAGGGTGCAGGAGGAACTTACTTGGGAAAAAGATTAAAAGAGCTGAAGATACTGAAGTCAGCTAAGGAATGGCAGAGGAGGGGCATTCTACCAACGTTAGAAGGTTTGAATAGCAAGGAAGCAGAAGCAGTTGTAGCAGTGGATGTGCTACAAGAAATACAAATAGGCAGAAGGGGGGTCTGTAATCAAGAATGGCATAATTTAGGCATAACATATAGGAAAAAAACTATGCTAGTCAGCAAGCAGAGCTGAGCTTGATATGTCAGGATGAGACCAGACTCTGGCTCCAGGCAGAAGCATGTCCTTGCCCACTGCCAGAAGGTGTGTGTTATTGCCTAAAAGAAGTTCAGTTTGTCTGTCTGTGCTGCAGCAGAACATGATGACTTGTGCTGGTTTTGCCTGCGACAGAGTTAATTTTCCTCATAGCAGCTGGTATGAGGCTATGGTTTGGGTTTGTGCTGCAAACAGTGCTGATAACACAGGGATGTTTTCATTACTGCTGAGCAGTGCTTACACAGAGCCAAGGCCTCTTCTGCCTCTCACCCCACCCCACCAGCGAGGAGGCTGGGGGTGCACAAGGAGTTGGGAGGGGACACAGCTGGGACAGCTGGCCCAAACTGACCAAAGGGATATCCCATACCATGTGGGGTCATGCTCAGGAGGTAAAGCTGGGGGAAGAAGGAGGAAGTGGGGGATATTTGAAGTGATGTTATTTCCCAAGTAACCGTCATGTGTGATGGAGCCCTGCTGTCCTGGGGATGGCTGAACCCCTGCCTGTCATGGGGAGTGGGGAATGAATCCCTTGTTTTGCTTTGCTTGCGTGTGCAGGTTCTGCTTTACCCATTAAACTGTCTTTATCTCACCCCATGAGTTTTCTGACTTTTACTCTTCCGACTCTCTCCCCCAATCCCACTGGGCAGGGAGTGAGCGAGTGGCTGTGCAGTGCTTAGTTGCCAGCTGGGGCTAAACCACGACATGACTACAGTCACCAAGCAAGCCTGTGGCCTCACCAGTCCATGCAAATAGCAACCTGCCATTGTCACATAACATGACATGACCATGATACCGTCTCAGGAAAACTGCACATTTTCAGCCCAATTTTTTCATTTTGAAAAAAGTGTAGCTGAGGAATAAGCAGATTGCAGACAATGAAACGGAGAGTCAGCAGCCTGGGCAAAAACAATGGAGGGACAGATACTTGTGTAACAGCCAGACCTGGAGCAACTCTTCACCAAACTAAGCACATAAAGTTCATTTCATGTACTGAATATGGCAAGGATGCTATATGTCACAAACCATCCTACGTGAGTTACAAGCCAATACAGAAGAAAGTAAGAATGCAGTGCAGACATTAACGATCGTAACTGTACAGTATCACACAGTTTCTCCACAAACTGGTCAAGTTCACAGGAAATAAGTAAGACAGAAAGCATGGCTTCAGAGGCTGTTCTAAAAATTCACTCTTCAGATGGTCAGAACCTTTCCCTTAAATCCCAGCCTAATTTTAATGATGTCCAGTTTCAATCATTTCCTTAGCTAACATAACCCTAGAGTCTAATTAGTTTCTTCCATCTCCAGTATTTACTACTCCAATGTGTTCAGGAGCAAGATAATTATCAGCATTAAAAAAAAATACAGCATAAATACTGCCCCATTTCTACAGGGTGCTCCTTTATCTGATGTGTCCTAGGAATCAATCTGCCTTTTACACGGTCATGCTGCACTGAAAACACACTTACCCTGCGACTGACTAGTATCCCAAAGTTAATTCTAATATGTCACTTCCCTCTGATAAACTCCCAGCATATTTAAGAAACTCTTTTTATTAGTTTTTAAGTGCACTGATTTTCACTTGGTATTGCTCATTTTTATCCCTTTCTATCACTTCAGTCTTCAAGGCCACAAGTGCTATTGCTACCCTGGTCCTCCTCTACAATGACAGAACCTCCCAACTTGGTGCCATCAACAACCTCCTTCACACAGTTCTGTCTGTGTCGAGGTCATCAACTGAATTTATTAAGTAACATCAGTTTGAAGAGCAAACGTCACAAAATTCCACTAAGGTAATTTCTCTCTGCCATTGCCTCTATCAGTTTCTTACCCGCTTTGCAATTTTCCTACCAATCCCCACCTTTTCTAGTTAACCAGCTCGTATCCACTGCACCGAATATTTTACCAAATACACCTACTGCATTTCTGTCATCTAATTCAGAGGGTCCCAAGCTGTAGCACAGGCAGCAGCAGTGAGATACTTTTTCTTGTGTATGTCCACAGCTGCAAACTGTTGCTGCCGTCAGTTCTGAAAGCTTACAGAACCCGTTACCCTCGCATGACCCATCAGGAGCTACTTTTGATGAACCCATACTGCATTCCCTTGCATACAGCCCCACAGCACAAACTCCTGGGCACACACCAGCCCCTGTATGCAACTCTCTTCCTAACAAATCAGCACACCCAGCTGACAATAACAAAGCACTGGAAAGTCCATCACAACTGAGTGTCTTCCCAAACACCAATACGCAACAGTTCGCAAGAAACCTCTCAGCAAGGAAAGAAGGCGTGCAAGTCTGAGCCTATGAACGCTCCTACAGTAAAAGATGGCACGAACATCACGTTCATGGGGAGCGGCAATGTAACAAACCGGCCTGAGTTATCCAGGGAAAGTTACTGATACCTTCCCGGCCTTGTAAGCCAGCTGGAGTGGTGCTGGCTCCATGCCTCCAACTGCATAAAGAAGAGAGGCAAAGAAAGAAATCCTGTGACACGGTCCTGTAGAGCTGACCTCACCGCCTGCCCCTGATAAGTGCCAGATGAAACTGCCTGATAGGGCATCATCCCTTTCTGTCCCACCTCCATCTGTGACTGTCTCTTCAGATCAGGAGCAGATACTAGTCTCTGGCCTTAATTTGGTGTAATATTTGCCAATTATTTTAAGAGATGGCGACACTAACTTTTATTGATCTCATTAAAAGTAAAGGTCGTTGTGCAGCTCATTTCTCAGGGCTCAATATTACCTCCTCAGGCCAAAATAATAGCATTGATTTTGGAACCTTAATCGAAGGTTAATTGGATTGAAGAGTGTATTGGGTTTTTGCTCTCTTTCGTTGTTGTTATTACAGCCATCATCTAAGGGTTTGCTTAATCCTGCTAGGACAATCCTGCCCAATTAAACTGGTGTCAAATCAGCAAAGAGTGTGCATGGAGTATAGCCACAATTTGGAGCCTGCTCTCTGTCTCTGCTCTGAAATGGCTCTTGTCCACAGCAGATTAGGATGGTCACACACAAGAGATCCAATTTCACACTCTGCCATCTGTGATCCACTTGTGAGGATCAAAACACAGTGCTCTGTAATGCAGTACTATCACTATGCACTGATCTAGCGTCACAGCAAGGTGACGTCTGGATACACACGATGTCATTAAGATACAGGAATAGTTTTTAGGACTCCTGGAGCGTACTCCTAGCATGCCTCGTACTCTCTGTTGGGGACTGAGGAAATTATTTTCCTGCTCAATGCCCCATCTTCCACGGCATTTAAGTGGGGAGAAATATTCTGACTCATCCACCCAGGGAACTGAGGGACTAATTTGATAAGTTTCTATACATGCTCAGAAGGACACAGGTAGAGAAAACCAATCATTGTCAGACCAAAAATGGCCACAGGGATCATCTTCCCTTGGGTTTAAATGTAGTCGCGTTTCCTTGGATTTAATGTAAAGCGTCTTGCTGAGACTTAAGCAATTGATTGACACTGATGCCTGAGATTGACTTTCAGTAAGAAACGGGTTCGTGTGTAATTTAATTCTTTTACCTGGTGTCTTTGCACAGTTCAGAAGCTGGAAATGCTAGAAGTCACTACCCTTGCTTACCCGTGCCTTGTGAATTTTCATTAACCTTCAGACAACATGAAATGTAGGAGAATCTGCAAGGAAACTTCTCCCTAGACTAAATCAGCAGGTGCAAAGAGCAAGAATAGCCATTTTCCCCAGAAGCAGACTTCTTTTCCGTGCTCCATTTCATCTAACACTTGAGTGTTATAAGCACAAATACTTGTGACATGAGAGGTTTCCACACTTGCAGTGACAAAGGGATCCCACTCTGGGAAATCCCACTTAAATTTTAGCAGCTACAAGGCAGCAGCTCCTGACTTTCCTGGCAGAAGGGTAAATCCCACACTGAAAGCATATTTCAAGTTACAAAGCTGTCAACCATGAGAAGGTAGCTGGGCTCTTTATTGAGCTAAGAGATACTGTTCCAGTGCAGAACCCATTTAGTAACAGAAGGAAGCAAAAAGCCACAGTAGGATGGGGTGACAGATGGCAATAATTGCGCACAGTAGCTCATCTTAAGTACCTTAGCTGTTTCCTTTCACTTCTCAGCTGGACAAAACATTCTCCTGACTTCTGAATCATTCACGGCTCATGACCAGGCTCTTAGTGAGCTGAAGTACATGGCATCGTTTCCTTCCCTTGACTCAAGTCCAAGCCAAGGTGATCATGAGGGACTCTCCACTTGGCTACCTGAGCTGGCTGGTTAGTTGGAGGCAACAGAGCACATGCCACAAGTGCATCTGTAACTCCACAGCTCCCACAGCCTGCTGATCCAGCAGCCTCTGCAGAGAGAGGCAGAGCATCTGCAAAGACAGGCAGGGAGGTCCCCTGCAGCAGATCTGAGATAACAGTAACTTTGTATACAGCCAAGGTCTCTCTAAATGAATCAGGTAAAATCAGAGTGGGTGCAAAAAGGAGCATTTGTGCCAACTGGGATCTTCTTTAAAAGTCCATGCTCTAAGCAGCCTTGCTATCCTTCCTTCCCTCCTGCATACAGTATGCTACAAACGTCTTAGGAGCCCCTCAGTCTGTTTTTCCTCCCTTCCCTCCTCTACCCACCTCTTCCAAATGTATCTTCCCAACCAAGACTGTAAACGTTCTTGTGTCTTGAAACAGGAACAGCCCAGACTCCAGGTGACTCCCTTCTTAACCCTGCTATGGCCTGGTCTTCCCTCAAAATTCATGCCAGCTCGTTTCTTGATACCTTCCAGGCTTCCCTCCCACCGCCAGTATCCTAGCTGCATGCTCATCCTCAGCTACACTTGCACATGAATAAGTAACTGTTCCACAGGCAGATATTTCAGTGTTTGCACTTGTCTTTAGAAATCAAAGCCTTCTCTGATTAAATGCCATTACAATCCAGCGCTTGGACGGATCCAGAGAGATTAATGTGCTTTTGGGCAGCTTTAATGATAATCCTGCTACAGACGGTATTAAGTAAATGTCAGTAACCTGGTTTGAAGGGAGCTTTCACCTCAGGGATCCTTTCCATTTAGAGGAGAGAGGCTCAGCTTGCTTTTCAAGGCTGCACTGTCACACAAGAGAAATCCTGCTTAGTGAAGACTCCTCTTCCTCCACCCAGTAAAGGAAAATGGAGTAAGATAGAGGAGTTGATAGATAGATAGATTGAGCTGATTTACAGGGAGCTAATGCATCTCTTCAAAGCTAGAACTGCTGTACATTATAAGCCATGTCATAGTTTTAAACCTGGGTTGCCACCTCCTCCTCATGCTCCTTTCAGTGTCTGCTGCCTTTTGCTCACTTCACCAGCATGCCATGCAGGTCTTTACCCAGGGCATCAACACCAGCAGCTGATAATGGACCTCAGTCATATTTCTCCTCATCTGCTGCACCTTGCCAGAGGAGTGGTCTAGGGCGTGAACTGCTCCTACATCATCTTACTGTGGTCATAACAACAGACTTTGCTCCCCATCAAATGCTTCTGACAGACTGGGTGTCCCCTGCTTTGCACTGCTGCTTTACTGGCAGTCGGTAGAAGTTAATCATTTATTTTGAGGGGCGAGAAGAGCAAAGGAAGAAAGAACAGCTCAGCGCAGGCCCTGAGAGGGTTTGCAGAAATGTCCAGTTGTACCACTGAGCTGAATAATATCATGTACCTGATAGGTTGCCAGAAACCTCTGTGGCTTATACTTTGCAGTGGTAAAAGTCTGTTGACAACTTTTTTTAAATTACTTCTTAGCCACCATCTGAAGACCAGTTGAGTATCAGCAAAATATGTGGGTTTGTTGCTGCGTGAAACCTGTTGTGCCAAGATGCCACAACACAAGCTTCCCAAAGGGGCAGATGAACAAAAAAAATTAGCTGAATTTTCACCCTAAATCTCTCCTATCCCAAGCAAAAGCCTCTGCAATTTAGAAAAACTGAAACCAGCTGCTTCTCTACTTCATTTTGGCACATACAGGCAGCAAAATATCCCCCTGAAGGCTGAAGTTACTGAATTTTCCACCCTGGCTAGCTGGAGAAAGCCATGGAAGACAGCAAAGAATGCTTTTCCCTGGGCTTGTCCAGATAGCTTGCTATCGCCAGCAAGTTTGAGAAAATTTAAAGAAGCAATCAAAGTCCCAGGGAGCTACACCTTGCTGGCTACTTTGATCTCAGAATGGATCTGCTGTCTAAGAACTGTGAGGAAGCCCAGCTCAAAATCTGAATGTAAATATTGCTCAATAGTCCTCCTGCTAATGCATCAAAGCAAGCCTTTCTGACTATTTCAAGACTCGAGAAATACTTACTCTCATATCTGAGTGCTATGGGGTAGATTTGACCTCTGTTTTTATCGCAGAAAGAAAGGATAGGATAAATTCACTCAAAGAAATTACTCTCTCGCTTTTGACCAGTTGTTTCGTCTGGGTGAATGGAGCCGACTGGGTGTTCCACCATGAACCGGGCTTTATAAATCTCTCTCCATAGAAAAGTCCATGAGTTGTCATGTTTTCGTGAGTCACACAATGGTGCTCTTTGCAGACCAGATACACCTTTGAGGCACTTACCTTGGTAAATACAAGGAAGGACCATCAGAACAAAACAGACAGAGAAGAATTGTGTCTACCTCTGATCAGCTGTCAATGACTTCTGTGATGCCCTCATGGGAGGGAGGACGAAAACCAGTAACCCAAATGCTCCAAAGTCTTCCTGATGGAGGCACAAAGGGAGGAAGACTGCACTATCGACGGGTGAGGTTGTATTCATTCAAGAAGTCGCTTGAATGAAAACAAACCAGACATCTTGCAGCGAAGAGCATGTCATTCACTACTGCCCATTGGCCTTGGCTTGCTCACCACAATTACAATGGAAAGACAGCCTCAAAAGCTACTTTAACCTTCAGCCTTCCTTTCCTGTATTTCAGTGGAGAAACACATGAAAAGGTGCCTGCCCTTCTGCCTGCAGAAGTTACTAGAAAATGTCTCATGACTTCTGTTGGGTGCAAGAGCACAGGAAGAGGCGAAGAGAAACAGGCAGAGAAACAAGCAGGTTACTCAGTCCTCTGCCTGAAATTTGTCTGAGCTGTTTAGGCCAAGAAAGAACTGTGTGCTAACTTACGGAGGCAGCTGAGAAGATATACTTAACATCCGCTCCTTGTGGGGCACACCAAATTCACAATGCCTCTCCTGAGAGGTCTTTGTCATGTCCCTAACTTATGCTCCATGAACTTTGCCAGGGATAGAAAGGGAGTGGAGAGGATGAAGAGCAGAGAGAGAGGAAACATTCAGATTTCAGAGGTAAGTGGATGGACAGATTAAGTACAATCGATTATATGCCGTAGCTCTTTGACAGCCAGTCAACCAAGTGCAGCTTTGAGGCTCATCGATAGGGCACAAGGGGAAAGGCAAGCAGCAGTGCCTCAATCAGCACTCGCTGACTGGGACGAGTGGCTTGACACACTGTCCAATGGCTCAAAACCCTTTCTCCAGGCATCTTCTCAGCCCTTCTGGGAAGTTATACCTTCTTTTTCTCAAGAATCAATCAGCCACAGAGAATCCGAAATGCTCTCTCGACTTCATGCCACACATACAAATTATTGCACTCATCAGGGAAACGTAGCCTCTCCGGGGATGAAATCTGGCAGCTCTTTAATGAAGGACTGCAAAACTACACAATAATAATAGGACCAGGAAGCAAAGAAAACTGTTGCATCCAGAAAAAAAAGGGAGATTTTGGAAAACCGAAGAAAACAACCCATGTCCAAGGATTGTGCAAAGCACTACGGCTGAGACTCCAGCACTCTAATAACTGTGATCAATATACCCTTGGGCCCCTCACCACAAGAAAGACATCGAAGCCCTGGAGCGTGTCCAAAGAAGGGCAACGAAACTGGTGAAGGAGCTGGAGCACAGGTCTTATGAGGAGCGGCTAAAGGAACTGGGCTTGTTTAGTCTGGAGAAGAGGAGGCTCAGGGGAGACCTTATTGCCCTCTACAACTACCTGAAAGGGAGTTGTGGTGAGCTGGGGGTCGGTCTCTTCTCGCAGATAACTAGTGACAGGACAAGGGGAAATGGCTGCAAGTTGCGCCAGGGGAGGTTCAGGCTGGAGATGAGGAGAAATTTCTTCTCGGAAAGGGTGGTCGGGCATTGGAACAGGTTGCCCAGGGAGGTGGTGGAGTCACCGTCCCTGTGGGTGTTTAAGGAAAGGTTAGATGTGGTACTGAAGGACATGGTTTAGTGGGTAATAGGTGGTGGGGGGACGGTTGGACTGGATGATCCTTGAGGTCTCTTCCAACCTTAATGATTCTATGATTCATAAGGTGAGAGCTGTTGGGATATAAAAGCCACATCCCATGCATTTGCCCGGGAGAAATTTAATGCAGAAGAAAGAGAGGAGATGAAGAGGGACAAAAAGAGTCAGAAGTTGAAGTTGTTCCTTTACGATAACAGGAACTGCCATCTTGGAACAAACCATGGGTGTATATAAGAGCACGGACATCTTTCACTGTCTCCTTGAAGTTCTCTGTAGCTGCGCAGCCTACAGAAGACTGTTCCACAGAAGGAGTTATGTACTTTTCTCAGAAGCACAAGAACTGAGATCTCTCAGACTGATTGCTCTGTTCACATCCATCTGTGCTCCCTTTTCTGCCCCCTCCTGCCCTGTCAGCCTCTGTTTTACATCAACGTCACTTGATGTCAACATCAGTCTTGCATTGCCCACCATGTCCCACTCAGAGATGGCTGAGAAACTACCTCATTGACATTGATGCCATGCCTCTCCATGTAGGCCCTGTCGTTCACCTGTCCCCCTTCCATAAACTCCATGAGAAGGACGCGCTTTGTTGAGAGCTCCCAGTAGATCCTAGGGACCTGAAAGAGGAAGAGATGGGTTAGGTCAAACAACAGGCTGGGAAAGGAAGGAGAATATATCACACACAACCCAGAAAAGGAGCAAAAAAGGTAGAGGCTGAAGAGAGGACTTGCTTTTTTCCTGAGCACAAGGGACATAAATCCATCTACTGGCCACTTTCCCAGGACAGCAGCAATGTCTGCAAGGACAACACACCAATTCAACAGCAGCAGGATCTGTGCTTGTGCAACATTTCAGGCCCTGCTTTCCAAGGCTTTGACCACCACCCACTCCCACTGACGTCTGAGAGCTTGCCTATCTCCTCTGCAGCTCCTTTCGTTGGGCTGTTTAACTAGTACCTATTGCAAGATTCTGAATCATCCACTCGGCTCCTTTAGACAGGAACCACATCCCGTTTGCTACGGACATGGGCCACTTAGGCAGCTCTAAAAATGATAAGCCATTGTCATAAATTGTATCTCCACAGTGCCCCTTGGAACACAAATGCCTTTGAGCTGACAAACCCTGTGTATTTAGGGCATCTGCAATTGAACTCGGAGAAAAATCAAGTGTCACAAATAAGGGGCTTGTTACAGGAACCCTGGGAGACCCTTAACTCTCTTATTGCCAACGTGACACAGTAACGAGTGTAAAATGCCAAAGCACTTGTCATTCAATCTGCAGTAACTCAAGCTGCGTGAGGCACAAGTAAGAGGCCCCGCATCACCCAGGGAGGCAGTGACGTAGCCATGGCTCAGTCTGGCTCCCCCTTTTCCAGCTTCTCTCTCCAGCCAAATTCATTCCAGGCTGAAGTTCCCTGCTGTCAAAAGTCCTTTTGCTGAAGTTCCCTTTAGATATTCCTCACGTCACTCTGCTGACCAACCTCTCAGATTTACCTTCGCACGCAGGTGAAGCCACACAGGTATGTTCTACCAAAGATACAAGGGAGCTCCACCCATTCCCACTGCTGTGCCCCAGTACAGAGACACATTTGAGATCCTGTACAGAGCACACTGGCTGTGCGGTCCCTCTCCTCACCAGCCTGACTTGGCCATGGACTCAGCACACTGCAAGGGTCCAGCACCACGGGGCAGGACAGGAAGAGGTAAGAGGTGGTGTCCACCTAGTGCAACCAAAGCCAGGGGAATCAGGTAGGCTCATTGTAACTCCTAAATGAGCTGTGTTTGGTTCATACTCTGCATGTAACTACTAACAGTCTCAGTCACCCAAAAACTATCTGCCTCCCCCATTCTAGAGAGATCATTTTCCCTGATGTCACTCACTTCTACCTCACTATTTGTGTGACTCTTCAGATCAAAGACTCCTTTACTGAACAGTTCCAGTGCCCCCCAATCACTCAACACTCTGGGCATGTTCTGCGTGTTAACCTTGTGCACTTTGATCCACTATGTGCAAGGGAAATTCAGTTACTCACGGCCCTCCCAGCTTATCTGGATGTCCATTCTCGGCAGAGTTAGACTGGTGGGAAAGCAAACCAACTCCAAAACTAACGGTTCCCCAGCCCATCTAGCTCACTGATTCCAACTGCCTTAGAGCACTTCAGATGACACTCATTCTTGTCTCAAGATTTACAGGGGCAAGTCAGTGGTCTTGTAAAGCACTATCCGTACTCTTGGAGGTCCCTTCCTCTCTCACAGCCAAATTCTTCAGTGATTTTTTTAATTGCTCACAGATGTTTGGCTGTAATGCTAGTGCACGAAAACAATTTATCTCTGGCTTTAAAAGCTCAAACAGGTTCACAGTACAAAATCCACTTCTCAGCTTTCTAGCGTGTTTAGGAAAATTAATGACACAGGAGCCAAATTCTTCCGTTGCCTTTGGGTGATGAACACGTCTCTGAATTGGCAGGTCAGACGGGAGGATCCATTATTTAGCCATCTCAAGCCATTTGTTATTGTTACACATATTGATATCAGGATAGCTCCTTAACCCAGCAAGGAGGTGATTGGTCGTCTCCATGGGGATTTACTTCACCGTATCCTAGTTACAGCCGCAACAGATACGGTTCTCCAAGGTGCATCACTTCTGATAACCGCCCACTCAGCACAATCACTGGCCTTTGGCCTTCTGTAGCCCTGGTGGCTTTCAGCTATCTGTGTCTACGGGAAGCCCACTGCTGCCACTGGGCTCCAAAACGACTGCCCCAAACCTGGCATCAAGTCACAAGGAATTGTAGCCCTTGCATGGAGGAAGCAAGGAAAAAACGGACGCATCAGCCTACAAAGTCTAACAAAAACTCACCTCATTTCAGACATCTGTCACTTCCATCTTGGGACTTCTGCATAAACAGGAGGTGAAAACCTCATTTTGGTGTATGTATGCAGGAGGATCCAAAGGAGGGTGCATTTTTTGCTGCCTTTGTGCTACGCCAGTGACTGTGCCCACAGCACTATGTGTGCATGACCATAATTGTGTACTTCCAAAATGCACACAGCATTTGGATTTGCACATGTGCAAGTTTGAACATGTAAGCTTATATCTTTCCCAGAATGAGATGTGTACATGTCTGGTTGTACTTGAGACATTTGGCAGTGACCTTAGTGAGTGTGTGGCAGGGGTGGTGAGGTACGAGTGTCGGCGAGGAAGAGCACGATATGGGTGCAGTTGAGTTTGTGTATGAAGGTAACACGAATGCATTAGCCATGAATGTGTATGAAGGATGTGTGCTCAATTCCAGAGCGAGAATGTGGGCTTTGGCAGGAGGAAGGATTTACGCGAACATGCTTCCTCCTGAGATACACAGTCCCCAATCCTACTTGACATCATCAGCTTCAGTCTAACTTTTCTGGTTTATGTCCATTTCTTGCCCTCAGTTGAGATAAAGGCCAGGAAAAGGCACCATCAGATGGCTCAGCAAAGAATGGCAAATTCACGGGTCTCTAGACAAGTTCAGAAACAGTGTTTGGGAAAATGAGTAGCAGGCTCCAGAGACTGTTGGCTCCAAGCCACCACTCCTCATCCAATATACGGTGCCTACAGTAGGAAACAGACAAGGAGGAAGCACGTCTCAGAGCAGTTTCTGGTCCATATCAGCACAGCAGTCTAGGATGAACAACACAGAGGGAATGAACTCCATTCTCCCTCTATATGGTTCCTCCAGGTGGTGAATGAGGTGCACAAGAGCCATAAAATGAGACTATTCATGCACATACATGCATGGAAGTATGTGTTCCCTCACCTTCAGGAAGTCAAAGTTCTTGAGCATATGAGCAACCTTTTCAGCATTTCTGCCCTCATTGAGGAAATCCAGCTCCAAGGGCAGATTCTTCTTAGCTTCTTCCACCAGCCACATGAACTCAAAATCTGGAAAGATCTGCTTCACAACCAAGAGGAGAACCTGAAAACAAGGAAAGAGACAATCAGCTGCATCCTAGTTTCAAAGTCACACAACTACACACAGTGCTATTTTGATAGGACCACTCCATGTAACTTACAGACAAAAAAAAACCCCAGCCTGCAGCCCTAGTGCTAGTAGGGTTCCTGCAGCATCATAGTACAACACATTGTATCATGCGCTGGTCCTGAAACACAAATGTTGGCTTGCTGTTCCACACAGGCCCATCTAGGAGTTGAATGATGGCACAGACACCAAAGGAAGCCCAGCTGCCTGCAGCCTAAACATAAGAGAACAAAGCCCTGGAGAAGATCTCAACAAGGGGATGACCCAGGAGCAATTCTCTTCTCAGTCCTATAATTCTACAAGCCACTGTTTGACTTCATGCAAACAGCCCTCAGATAGTGCAGATGAGGAAAATCTAAAGTAAACTTGTCACCTATACTTTACTGCTTCCACTGCTGAGCAAGAATTTTGCTAGCACAGAAAATCCACTGGGCAGCGTGGAGAAGACAGTGGAGTTTAGATACAGGTAGCATGCTACAGATCTTTAAAGGACACTTCTGGTGGGGGTCAGAGAGAGATTTGCCCCTCAGAGTCAGTCACAGCCATCCTCAGTGATGCTAAGGTGGTCTTTTCTAAATATCATATATCCACCACCTGGCATCCTCTTCTTCTTAAAGTAATTAGGTATTCAGCTGTACATGGCCTTGGAAAGCCCAGCTGAAAAGTTCCTGAAAACATTTTTTCACAGAAACATTTAATAAAGAGGCAAGTGATGGGCAGTCCTTCCTGAAGAAAATCAAGATTATGTGGTTGGACGGCATAACCAAAACTGCACAGCAGCCAAGCATGCTTTCTGCTCAAATCACAGAATCATAGAATGGTTTGGGTTGGAAGAGACTACAAGGATCATGTAGTTCCAGCCCCCCTGCCATGGGCAGGGACACCCTACACTAGACCAGGTTGCCCAAAGCCCCATCCAGCCTGGCCTTGAACACTTCTAGGGATGGAGTCTCCACAGCTTCTCTGGGCAACCTGTTCCAGTGCCTCACCACCCTCACAGTAAAGAATTTCTTCCTAACATCCAATCTAAATCCCCGCTCTTTCAGTTTAAACCCATTACCCCTTGTCCTGTCAGTACACTCCCTAATAAAGGGTCCTGCGCCAGCTTTCCTGTAGGTCCCCTTTAGGTATTGGAAGGCTGTGATTAGGTCTCCCCAGAGCCTTCTCTTCTCTAGACTGAAAAGACCAGTTCCCTCAGCCTGTCCTCACAGGAGAGGTGCTCCAGCGCTCTGATCAACTTTGTGGCCCTCCTCTGGACTTGCTCCAGCAGCTCCGTGTCTTTCCTGTACTGAGGGCTCCAGAGCTGGACTCAGTACTCCAGGTGGGGTCTCCCAAGAGCAGAGTAGAGGGGGGAGAATCACCTCCCCTGTCCTGCTGGCCACACTGTTTTTGATGCAGCCCAGGACACGGTTGGCTTTCTGGGCTGCCAGCGCACACTGCCGGCTCATGTTGAGCTTTTCATCCACCAGCACCCCCAAGTCCTTCTCCTGAGGACTGCTCTCGATCCATTCTCTGTCCAGTCTGTAGTTGTACTTGGGATTGCACTGACCCACATGTAGGACCTTGCACTTGGCCTTGCTGAATTTCATGTGATTCGCACTGGCCCACCTCTCTAGCCTGCCAAAGTCCCTCTGAATGGCATCCCTTCCCTCCAGCGTGTCAACCGTGCCACACAGCTTGGTGTCGTCGGCAAACTTGCTGAGGGTGCACTCGATCCCACTGTCCATGTCATCGACAAAGATGTTAAATAGCGCAGGTGCCAGTACCGATCCCTGAGGGATGCCACTCATCACCGATGTCCACTTGGACAGGAAGGGTCAGTTTCTCAACCAGTGTCACAAATTTACACAAGCTGACAATTCAGACCACATTTTAAGGAAAATAATTGGTTTGGCTTTTTTTAACTACTTGGGTCATAAAACAAGAATAAAATATAAAATGCAATCCACTTTGCTGTCTTTATCTTACTTGTTCTGTATGTCCATCTGAAAACAAAACCAGACCTGTCAGTGCCTGTTCCTGGACAGTTTCCCTTTCTAGGTCTCCCCCGTTGAGGTGGGGATTCCTGCACTGCAGGAGGAACGCTCACAGGAAGCTGCTATCATGGAAATGTATGACAAAAAATAAATTTACGAACCATCACTGCTCCTGTTCAGCTGTGTGAAAACGCTTGTTCTCCACCCCTGTCGCTACTTCCCTTATCTAAATGTCAGTTCCAAACTCAATGTTCCTTTAAAAATGTAATCACCAGGTTCCAGACACTATTGAATGATTTTTCTACTGTTATATCTAGAGGCATAAATCCTTTCATATTTATGTCACCCAAATGAAATGTAACCAGCAATCTTCATGAACATGTATATAAACTTTATAGGGGCTGCAGGATTATTTCATTGGTGCCTGATGTGAGAAAATTCATGCATTGCTTTTTGCTTTTTTTAAATCTCTTTAGAATCAGTTTGCCAACTTGATCATCAGCAGGGACATACTTAACAAGTATCTGGCCTGTCCCTTTTCTGACATCTGTTTAACATATTGTCTTGAAATAAGTATTGATATAAGAGCAGTGAGGTATCTCTCTCTGGATTTATCAGAAGCTGTACTGATTTTTAAAGAGTCAGCACTAATGCTATGAAACCTCAAGTGAATTTAGTAATTTTCCATCTAGCTTTTCCCATCCAAATTTCTTCCCATCGCTCTCTAAATAAGACCATCTCCATCAATATTTAAATCAACCTCCTACCTAGCTGCAACGTCTCTCTGATTCTTAAAGGACCAGAACCTCAGTGCACATAATCTGGCCTTCAGCGCAGCCTACACAAAAGCAGACCCACAGAAGGATATGGTGATGCATGTAAGCCAGCACTCCACAAGAGACCCTTTACAAACAAGACTGCGTGTGTCATGTCGTGAGCTACTTTTCCATAGCTGGATGTACACAACAGACCTCAAGGATGACAGACTAGACTGTCTGTAGAGGAAGGACAAAACTAAATAGCTGGTTTAGTTTCAAGTTTCCCAGGAGGATTAGTCTAAAACCAGAAAAGACATGAATCATTCTAAAATTTTTTATTCAAATGTCTCTTACCAGTATCACCAGCAATCACAGCCACACAATGTGATTTTTTTCTGTTATACCCACTGTTAAAAGGGCAAATGTCCCAAGGTGGATCTAGGTCTTAGCTCATTCATACACAGTCCTCTGATCGCCCTGGTCTCACAGTCTTTCATTACCCTGCACATCCTTCTTCCCTGACTGCTTAGTTTCTGCCACCCTGTCCTGGGCAGGAGCGAAGGATGCCATAAGCCCCTTGAGAACTCCTGTGCATGTGACGACTCCCTAAAGCAAACTCATCGGGCACACCACTGCAGTCAGTCCTGGAGAAGACCTGAACCAAATCCAAATCTACAGCTGGACCCAAAGCAAGTTCAAACAGTTCTCTGCTCTCAAACCACCACTGAAACAGACATATCCCATCTTACTGGGATATACTTATTGAACCCAAAAATTTATTTCACTGTGAGTTCAAAATAAATGTTCAGCTGCAAAGTGATGTGCTCTAGCTGGAGCCAGCTGTGTTTCTTTGCAGACTAGCCAGGACTGCTCAAAGCAGGGTGTTTTAGCTGCCTAAAGAAGCATTAGAGGATGCCGACAAGATCTTTGATTCCTGATCTCCTGTGATGGCAAACTGTAAGTCATTGCATCAGCAGTACCCTCTAAGCATTTATTAGACTCCCTGGGCTTAATCTTCCTCTCTTTAGTCCCACGGCCATACTTGTCTGCCAATGGATGTGCACATTACTGTACTATACATACAGATATAGGCTCACTAGGAGAGCTGAAAGCTCTAACGGTACCATTTACAAATCTAATCCTTCCCCTCTCCTCCACCTCAGCCCCGTCTCCACTTCCTGTTCCCTGCCATACTGCTGGCATCTTGGACTACTGCAATGCAGTGCAGTGCCCCAGCTTTGCTCCAGTTCCTCCCTTCAGTGAACTAGAAGCACAGGAGAAGGGCCACCATTGCACTGGGAACATGAGTGGAGAGAAACCGGACACAGGCACTGAAACTTTTTTCCCAGCTGAATCCCTCATTTGTGTGTCTGCCCCTGTTAGGTGACCTTCTCCATATTTCAGTGGTTTTGTTTCCAGCATGAATCAGCTCGGCATGAAGAAGCTGGTCAAGAAACAGAATTGAATCACGGCCAAGCTCAGGCACTGTTGATTCCACACTGGAATTTAACTGAAAAAACATGCTAATCATGGAGAATGAGTTTTCCTTGGCCACACAGCCCTGACTGCAAAGGGAACTGAGATCAGTTTAATCCACTACTTAATGGGCACACAGGCAGAAGAGACACTGCAGGACTCACTCTCTAGTTTTGAAATCTCATATGGACTTAGTCAGGTGTCATTCATGTTTACCTGTCTTCTCCTTCTGCCTTCCTCCACTCTTACCCTCTTGTTCAGCCTCTCCACCCACAAAACCACCCTCACTGCAACCCCTACCAACTTAGTTTATTATTCCCATAAGAGAGCATTTATCTCTGTGGAGGTTTCAAAGTTACAGGATGGTGGTGTTATCCCTGCTTACACCATGGGTGAATGTGGCCCCACACATTTCAATGGCAATTGCTCTTTAAGTCAAAGTCAAGGTAGTTTTACCTCCATGAGCAAAATATCCTTGGAGCTCTGAGCTTGGACCTTTGGGTGCTGGATTTTCACTGCCACCGTTCTTCCATCCTGCAGCACTGCCTTGTGCACCTGGGCCAGTGATGCTGCTCCCAAGGGAGTGTCCTCAAAACTCAGAAAGAGTTCTTTTATCTGTCAGGAGAAAAGAAAGAGGAATCAGCTTGAGGTGCCAGAGACTATCCTAAGGAAAGCTCTGCCGACGGTGGGTGCCAAAGCTGGGCAGGTTCAGCGCTTTTGTCCTTCCTCTGTCCCCTGCCTGAGCCTGGTCACTGCTTGGCCTCCCAATGAAGCTGCTGGCCAAGCAACAGTGCCTGAACTTGGCCGTGATTGCTGGTCACTGCTTGGCCAAACAACAAAGCGCCCTGAAGATACTCTGCTTATGGAAACCTGTGGCAGAGCCTCAGCAGCACATTTCATCTAGTACATGGAGTAGCCAGGCAGCATGCGAGAGACCCCTCCAGGCTGTCCTGAAATCACCTGAAAATGGTGATTGTGGTCACCATCCTTGGCTGTTACTGGGTGCAGAAGCCAACAGCTGTACCTTTGCCTGTAATTCTTTTGCAGATATTTAATGCCACTGACCATCACCCTCTGATGTTCCCATGCATTACAGCAGCATTGGCCAGCTTACATGGTGAAAGCCAGCACATGACTGGGAGCAATAGTAACAGCTGGATTCAGGGCAACGGGACAAAACTTACAGTTTGCACCTCTGATGACTTGGCCTGAAAACATGTTTTATGTGATGGACTTTCTCATGCCTCCAATAAAAGTAACCACTGTTCTCATCTCAGAAAACGCACCAGGTGGGGACAGCAAAGCACTGTGCAGGCAGAAAAGGAAAGTATTAGCAGCTCTGGGTATGAAACTCAGGACTAGACTATAAGGAAAGTTGCAGATGAAGAAGTAGATTTACCAGGGGGATGTCCAGGAAGCAAAAACCAAGCATCAGGCAGCTCAGGCCCTGGAAACACTATTACCACAGTAGTGTGATACCAGCCTGGATGTCTAGCCAGGCCCCCACACACAGGTGATTAGCTCAGAGGGAATGCCAACATGCTTACGTGGCTTCAGGCACAGAGCTAGTTCATGTAATGTTAGTTCAGGGTTTCTGTCCTGCTCTGCAGAGCAAGATACAGACAAGCTCTGAGGTATCCAGCAGTCAGCAAAGGGAACCTGTCCCACCCTTCCCACGGGTTGGACTGATTTCGGGTAAGCAGTTGAGAAGCCTGTAATTTACGCAGTAACAAAAAAGAAAGAATGTCAGTGCATTTTTATAACCTGCTTTTTAAAAGGTAATTAAAGATGGGAGCTGCAGCGAGCTAGTAATTAAATATGAATAAAGGCCTTCTAAGCAAAGTCTTCATGCAAAGTGTTAAATGAATATTCTTTTTGCTGATAAGGAAGAAAAATACTACACAAGAAGCAGCCTGTTCCCTCCTGCAGCTGCCAGGGAACGAGCCCCCTCCCACACCACCCTACCTCTTCTCTCCCAGCCCCTTCCACAAAAAACCATTGCTAGCAACAAACCGGAGCATTTGCAGCAATTAGATTCCAACAGAGACTCAGCTGCCTCCAGTAATTCACTAGGAAGGTGCATTTTATTTATTTATTTATTTAATTCCCTTCGGTCCTGGCGGCAAAATCAATTAAGTAAAACAACTGCATTTAAAAACAACTAGTTATGTGTTTTTTAATTACAGCAGGTGCATAATTCAAAGCTATTGACATTCGTGTCTGGAGAGAAAAAAGGTTTTTCTCCCTTCCCCCCAGCCCCGGCCGCCCTTTCTTTTCTCTCTCACTTCTGGATTTTGAGATTCTCGTTTCAAATTAGTATAAAGAGAGAAGCACCTACAGGATGACAGAGGACTCAAGGGACATGTGTTCAAGACACGGGGACTTTTACCTTCCTGTGAAGTTTGTGTATCAGCTGAAAAGAGGGCTTGTTAAGGGGAAGAGATTTAGGGTGGCCCGCAGCATGTTGGGCTACGAGATCCCGTAAGGAAGGGAAAAATGCAAACACCTAACTTGCCACATGAGGTCAAGCTGGGGCTTTTGTCAGCTCCCTCCCTACCCTACATGCTCATATTAAAGAGACGCACCCTTTACAGAGTAGCAGTCAATATTACTAGCTTAACTGTCATAAAGGTGATAACATCCTCCTAAAGGTTAAAGCACAGAATTGGAAGTTCACTGGCCTGAATCCAGCACGGTACATTTATAGTAAGACCACATATAAATTGGATTAAATTCCATCTGCTCTGGATTTCAAAAGCTTTTAATTGCCTACACTGTCAATCCAACCATGTTCACCAGTACTGAATGCGTGCAGGGAGGAAAAAAAAGTTGCACGTATTCCCTCTGGCAGGCATAATATATACAGTATTCTTGTGTGACTAAATTTTCTACGGAAACATCATTTGAAGGAAGCTGTCTCTAGGAGGTCTTTTGGGCAGAAGGATTTCATTTAAAACCTTGCTATTTAGGACATGAAAGCCAGGGTAGCGGTCATGTCCGTGAGAGCCAGCCCAGAGGTCCTGCTACAATTCACGGGGGGATTTATGCGCACCCACAGGCTGCAGGAGAGGGCAGCAAGGCGAGGGACCGCAATGGGGCTAGGGAATTGATGGCTCCTCCAGGAGCAGAAGGGTAGAGTGTGCATGTGGGGGAGGGAGCAGATCACAGCCAGCTATTACATGAGCAGGTGTGAGGCTGAGATAAAGCAGCAGCACAATTACGGCTGGGCTCCAGGACCCCCCACTTAGCAAAACACTCTCATTCATTATGAAATTGTCCTTTTGCAGCTCACTGGAGGCAGCTAGTGCCTCTGATGCAGGCTGTGTGTCCCAGACAGGCCAAAGCGAGTGAGAGGCTGTGTGACATGGAAGCAGAGAAGAGGTACACCAGGCTCCCACACTGCCTGCTGGAGAGCCGGGTCCTTCCCAGGGGAAGGCAGCTGCACCCATTCCATGTAGGCAGGGAGTTCTTGGAGCAGGCTGCCGGCTCTTTACGGTTCACAAGCACCAGGCTAACAAGCACCCTTAAAAACTCTAACCATCATTGCCAGGATGGATAATTAGCAAGCAAAGGTCTGGGACAGTCTCAGAGCCCACCTGACATGGCACTTAAGGAACTCTCAAGCTTCTTCCAGGCCACAGCTGGTCTCAGAGGGCCTTATCAAACTGGCTGTTACCATCTGTAACCCTGGCAGGAGACGAAACAAGCATAGTTTCCACACAGGCTTAATAAAGGTTTAAAAGAGAGAAAATGAACTTTGGGGCTGCTCTTTCCAAGGAGCAGGACAGCCAGCTGCAGGGTTACAGCTGTACAGGTGAGCGGTGGCTTCCCTCACCAGCCTTCTGCACAGCCGGCTCCCCACACGTTCAACCAGCAGACGTGTGTCACTGTCCTTCACTGGCTGGAAACACAGCCCCGACTGTTTAATTCTAAAGAATGAAACTGGTTTAATTGTAAATATGCAAAATCTTTTCCTGACTGTTGGTATTAGTATTCACACCTCAGGGAGCTGACACAAAAGCTCTTAGACACTGATTAATACGTCTTGGTGCTGAGGTTGCACCTAGAGACCATCATTAAGCCCAGAGTGCCATTGTATGAGGTGCTCAGCCACCGCGGGCCCTGCGCAAATTCATGCCTTCCAGGAGTCCCCGGCTGTCACCTACAGGCCTTCTCACATGCTGAAGTGCCTTCCCAAAGCTCACACTGCTCTGCCTGCGGTCCGTGGCACACACGAGCTGATGCCGCAACGCTGAGCATCAGAATGCCTCAGTATTTTTTGTGAATCCTGTCCTTAAACACTTAGGAAGTTACTGGAAGTCAATTGGATTTAAGCTCCCAAATCCTGAGTCCTTTCTGAAAGTATTACCTTACATGACCTGCCCAGCATGTTCTGAAAAGTCTTTGACAGCTGGGATTTAACCCAGATATCCCAAGTTCCAGCCTGATGTCTTAATCTCCAAACCATAAACGTTAAACGTGCATGTCTTGCTAGCTAATTTCTTTTGAAATATACTGCCTCTTAATCCCAACCTTTTTATATCCACATGCAAATGATCAAAATATTACTGCCTGGTTTTAACCTGCCCACTCCACAGGGAGGTTACGTTCCTTTCCCTCTCCAGAAAGGCTGCTAACAAGGTACCTTGGGGCAGGAGCCTAAGTCATGGAGCCCCTTCCCGGCCCAGAACTACAGAGCATCACCCCAAGTGGGATGTGGTGGCTCTGCTCTGCCATACTGATCACAGCAGGTCAATGGTGGCCATGTGTCAGCAGTCTGTCAGGCCAAATTTAGGCTGCAGTGGGATGCAGGATCACTAACAGAAGGTGTCTCAACAGCCCAGCCCTGCTTAACTGGCAGGTTGAACCCCTTCCAGCACGGCGCTCCAGAGCCCTGTATGTGGTGCAGCCAGAATGAGGCCACTATGGGGTCAAAGTAAGAATGTTTTGCATTACAAGTCCTATCCAGGAAGTTTCCAGCAGAGTCCAGGATAATTTTGAAAATTCTCATTTTCCACAGCCACTTACGAAGAACCTTTCCTCAACTCTGCCGGAGCTGAACCAGTCCAGTACAGGTGATGTCAGTGAGGAGACTTTCAAATGCTCTGCATTTCCCAGGGAAACAGAGTCCTTCACCAAAAAATTTCAAAACTGCCTTCAAATATTTCCCAGAACTCCAAAAGACTCTTCAGCCTGGAAAGACAGACAACGGGGAGGGAATGTCACAGAGCTCTATAAAATCACTCCTGCCGTGGAGAACAGAACTGGGAATGCTCCACAGAAGAACTCGGGAGCAGCAAATTACCAATTAGTACACAAGATTCTGTGATTAAGATTACCAGATCACAGGATTAAAGCAAGCAAAAAGTACTTTTTCCTCACACCAACTAAGCTGTGGAACTCCTTGCCATAGGATGTTATGAATACCACAAGTCCAGGTGGGTACCTAAGTCAATGAAAAAACACCCATCACAAGTTACTAAATACCAAGATACAATCTCTGGCCCAGGAAATCTCTAATCTTCAGCTTACTGGAAGCAGGAAGATCATACCAGGTAAAGCTTAACTGTATGTCTGCCAGGTTTTTATAGCCTTTGTCTCTTAGCCAACACTGGCTACAGCCAGAGGCAGAGTGCTGGGCTTCAGCTTTTGGTCTGATCTGTACAGTCGTCCCTACGTTCCTCAGAAACTCCTCCAGCAGACTGACCAATCTTGGTGGCAGCAAGATCGACAACAGAGGACTTGTTTCACCTGTTGCTAGCCTGGGACTCAGCTGCTGTTTGGCAGCCTAGAAAGTTACTGGCTGACCCTGTAAGTTTCTGAGAGTGCGAAGGATATGGGGGAACTACACTGGAAGTGGCCCAGTCTCCAGGGTAAACCCTGAGCTCTGGGAATAGTGCATCTTCATCGAATGTCTGTCATGTAACTTTCAGACAATAAAGTTGCTTCTGTTACCAAAAGTAAGGTAAATATGCCAGAATTGAGTGTAAATATGCCCATGTCAGGGGACTCTACCAGAGTCTGGCACATCTGGGGAACATGCAGCAGGAGCTGAGACCATCTCAGACAGTGGCCATCTCCAGACACTTCACTGGGCTCCACAGCTTCACCAATCACAGCCGCTTGACATAGTTCACAAAAAGGAGCCCAATAAGGATGATGATATTCTCTTATCACCACAAAGCAATGCAAACTGAAACATTCAAAGCCTCCACCACAATTTCACAGCAGATCTCCCCTTCTGATCACAGCATACTGTAATTGCTCCCAAGTCTTGCCTTCTATATTTGGAGATAGCAATCTATGAGATGTCCTGCTATTCCAGAAGGGGCTGACTAGGCAACACACAATTAACCTGAACTTCTTGCCTCCAAGATACTCGGCACAGGCCACGATACAACAGAGCTCCATTAACAACAGCAGTGTGTTGCGACAGCCGGGAGCAGTTCGCAGTCTCCTAGCATTTTGGTGCCACGCAGCAGCACAGGAAGACGCACATGGGGAAGGTGGTACAAATCCATTCAAGACAACAGGAATCATACAGTTGGGAGACAGGTCTATGGCGGAAGCTGACAGCAAGAACGTGACTAAGGTAGGTAAATTCTGCACATTTCCTTGTGCTGTGGTTCTCCAAGCCGGAGTTCCTTTGATGAGGTGACTCGATTCATCCATTTTTCCATTCCTGACAGAGACAGCACTGAACAGTCCCCTCTTAATCATGGCTCCATGGATGGCAATTTGCTGAGATCAGTCTGCAGGAGCTTCCTGAGCTTTATACAGAGATCACGTTCTCTGTGGCGTCCCAGCCAAGACAGCGCAGGGCACTGTGATACTGGGATTCACAGCCTTCCTGGAAAACAGACCAACACAGTACCACTCTGGGAAGAGACCAGCTTTCCCAAGAAAGTTTTGGGGGCTGCAGCTGCCATCTTAGTGCTGCCTACTACAATGTCCCTAGTATTTCATGTGGCAGAACAGCTGAAGTTACTCAGTTCTATGTTTGATACTGCATTTCTAAGGCTTGTGGCTCCCAGAACTTTTGGAATTCACTTTCTTAACACTAGGACCCTACTGCTCTCAAAAAAGTGAATGCCTTTCCTGGACTAGGTTTAAGGGATGTGAACCTCATTCTAGGCTGGTCATCTTTTCAAGAACATACACGTAACCATCCATGGCACCAAGGACTCATTGATCCCTGCAATTCTGCAAGACCAGAGTTCTAGGCATGAGAAAACGTTACCTTGGAGTAGAGCAATCTGCTTCCCACACAGCAAATGAGGTTTTTTTCCATTGTCCCAGCCTTTCTATCCCCTCTATGAAAACAAAATGTCACAGTGTTGCTCTGAGAATTATTAAGACAGGAAAAACTGAAAGATTAGATTTATCGCAGCAGACAGTGGATTATGAAGAATAATTTATCAAACGTCAGAACAAACAGCCCACAATTTATAGGCGGCTTTGTTGAGTCAGTGAAATCTGATTGGACTTCTCCCCACCTAATGAATGCCAAACCTAATTGATGGTTCCTAAATGCATCTGTCAAGAACATGTATTTATTAACTCAATATTTTTAATAATATTGTAGATGTATACAGAATAGTGGTTTTCTTCTGAATGGATTCCCTGGTGTTCACGTTACATATACACGTAAGTGTGCACATATATAGACGTATACACTGCATCCAAATGAATACAGGTAAAAGGTACATGTGTATTCTGATGCATTGAAAATCACGTATGGCTTATTACACAAAATCCCTGCATCTTTCAGTGCAAAGGATGGCGAAGCAATGTGGGCCATTTCAAGGGCAGATGTGCGTTAAGGTGTCTGCCTAGAATTTAGAAGAGCTGAGCCTCTAACACCGGCTCTCCCTGATATTCCATCTGATGCTGGGCCACACCATGTCACAGAGCTCATGCATCGATGAGCAGAATTAGGGCTGTCCAGTCAGCTATAAATCTGTCCTTATCTAATTTCTCATGACCAAATTTGTAACTTTAATACCTTTCTAAAAAGCCTATCTGCATATTACATATACAGCAGTTGTCACACACACAGCCACAGAAATGTAACTTCATCTGCCAATGGTTATACATTTGCTCCTGGCATGCAGATCATTGCTAACTTGGTTAATCACTGCTAACATTGCACCACAAAACCAGGGCTGTCCATCAAACATCAGCCTTTCTTCTCGAAGAGGGCTGTGAGCAGCTGGGGTATGAAGTTCATGTTATTTCTACCTGGTACCACTTTGGCGTTCTGCAGTCCACTACCAGTTATACCACTGAGAACCTTCTCTGGGATCCTACCAACAGCATTTCCCAGTTACACCGCCATGAATGTTACAGAAAAGGAATTCTGCTAAAGGAAGAGTCCTTGATCCCACCATCTGGTGAGCAAAGTTGGCTCACTCATTCTCTGCCTGACACCTAGGATCCTGGCTATTCCGCGTTCTGCTCACCTACCATCCTCTTTCTGTAGTTTCTTCTGGTTCGAAAAGCAGTGGGAAAGCCTACATGAAGCCACCCTTGCTTTCATCTCGTCCACCCACTGGGCTGTACAGAAACAGTATCAGTGTACTTGCTATAGTACTGTTAATTGTTACAGAGCCATACCTTCAGGACCATCCCTGATGACTCCTGCTTAATAGTCTGTGCTCAGACACACACATGGTAGCTTCATTTATTTTCCTGACTCAAGTCAGATCCTTAAGAGAAGGCAGAACTTTCAGAGAATATCACTCATCCTAGATCGAAACCAATCTCAGTGGTGACACCTACAACAGGCAGTAACAGCAAGAAACAGACAGAACTGATGTACATCTCCTGAGACACTACCTGTGAGGTAGACCTCATCTCCCATCCTGCTGAAAGACTCCCACAAATGGACAATATCCAGTCCAACGAAAGCATGGATTGTCATGGCCAGACCAGAACCTCATTGGCTCAGGAACATCCTCCCAGCTGGCACAAGGAGATAAATGTTTTTTGTCAATTAAGCTATTGGGTGTCCTACTACCTTCCAGAGACACAGGATGCTAAGATTAACAGACCAGCTCAGTACCCTGAGAGTAAATGCTTTCAACAGTTGGTGTTCTACAGGTTTTCCACTAGCATGACCACAGCATCTTCGACACTCAGCTTCATTCAGCTGTAATTTGTCCAGGTGCTGGTTTCACCAAGCACTCTGAAACCAGAGCCTGCACATTATACTTCCGATGTAAGACAGATATCAAGCTGGACAGCAGGAAAGCAGAGTCCAGGCATTAGCTGCAGGCTAGCACATCATCTTCGGTAGCACAAGCATATACAGCAAACCAGAGAGACGAAACAGCAAAGCAGATGTCTCAGAACAAATCTCTAACCCATCCACCAGTGTGAACATTATTCCTGGCCAAAGTACTCAATTTCTGACAATGCAGATAGCTTTCCCCCATGCCTGTAATCCCATGCTCAGAATTAAATTCCAAGAAGCTTTTTCTTTCCAAAATGTCTGTTACCAAAGGAAAGACTTTTGCTGTTGGAATCTGCATCATAACTTGAAGTTGCAAGTCCAGTTTACTTCCCTATAGAGAACCTGGAAGAACCTTGCACCACTGAAATCAGTGCATTTCCTCCAGATCCACCTGAGTGAAATACCAGTCCTGCTAACCTTGATGCAGCCATGGGGAAAATGCTCATTTTCTGTTTCCAGATGCAGTTAATCAGCACAATGACCTGGCTTGTTCAGCATCACACTTCTTTCCACCTCAAAATAAACATCTTGTGCAGCTAGGCACCTTCCCGCTGTCCTAAACCACTTTCACAACCCAGTCTGTCTGTGACGGGCATCCAGCAGCAGCCAAGGTTTCCTGATCCAGACAGCCAAGCCAGAATCCACCAACAACTATGCTTGCGTGGAGAGAGAAAGTGGAAAATGATAATCTCTAAAAGTGTTCACTGGTTAGTGTCACTGTGCACTCCAGTCTGTATGCATATAAGCATCTTACAGTCTGTGCAAAATGCACAGACCAAAGCAGAGTAAAGCTGAGGCATGTATATACACACATATTGCTGTTCACTTCTGTCCATTCCATCATGCTGAAAAAGGAAGTAGTGACTTGTGAGCTACTTATTCCTTCCAATTGTACAGGCTATGGGGCAGACGTTCCAACCTGCCCCACATTCCCCGCCCTCCTCTTGCACACACAAATGTTTCCCTTTATCTTAATTTGCTCTTTCATCTTGAGCTGTCTCCCACTTGAACAATGCTCATTAAATCCACTCTTTGCTCTGTTTTTTCGGAAGAAAAATTACTTCACCTGCATCTCTGCTGTCTGTGAGGATGGAGCCACACTTGTCAATCATTCAGACAGATTGGAATCTCAGTCCTTCAAGAGTGCAAAACTGCTCTACTCCCAGCCATTTTCCGTGCTTTAATTGAAAGCACTCTTTCTCCCTCTGCTAATAAAGGATGTTCTCGCTTGTTATACCAGTGTGCAGTGAGAGCAGGGCAGAAGACAACTCTCTGTGCCAATGAACTCCCTTCTGCATCCCATCTGCCCAAAGGGACTCTTATTCCACAGTTCAGGAGGAGCAGTAGTGGCCCCTTTCTGCTGAGTTCTCTGAGGCTTTACTGTGTTCTCTGCAGCTCTGGAGCTCCCAAGCAACAGAGCTGAAAGTGCCAACATAGCAGAAGCATCCCTACATTTCCTAAGGAAGGAAGCAGCTTCCTCAGTCTTCTGCTCTTCTAATGGCTCTGTTAGCATGTCTCAGCAGCTTCCTCATCCCTTTCCCAGCTTCCTGGAGATGTTCCACAAAACTGTGCTCACAGTCTCTTCACCTACCACTGCATCCGGGTAACAGCTCACATAAAACTCCCACCTTCTTTCTGGTGACTGGCAGTTCTACCTCTGTACTCTGGATCAGCCTGCTTCCAGCCAAACCACGCTTTCAGCCTGCATCTCAGACATATTCTTTTAGGTAGTCATCTGTCTGTTCACATTCAACAAAGCTAAAGCATGACTCCTAATCTGCTCACTCAAACCATTCCTCCTGTCTCCTTTCTCATCACAATGGACAACGTCACCAACTTGTGGTCAAGCATGCCTGCAGCCTTGGCCTTGTCATCACCATCGACCTCTGTCCAGACCTCATTTCCAGGCCAGGTCTGAATCTAGAACTAGACATCAAATTTTTATGTTCACAAGTGACAGGTGACAACAGTCCACCTCTCCTCCCCCTGTTGCCTACAAAGTTCCCCTTTCTCCTGAGCCACACATAGTAAAACATGTGGGGATCCCCCACATACCCAGAGCCCCTTGATATGTTCCTGCAGACATATTCTCAAATGGTGTATCACCCCACAGATGCCAGCAGGCTGCGGCAAAGACAGCACATTGAGAAAGAATCATCAAATCACAGAACATTCCAGGTTGGAAGCAACCTCAAAAGATCATCTGCTCCAACCTGTCATGGGAAAAGGAGCCTAGATGAGATTAGCACAACTTGAAAACCACCAGCAATGGGGATTCTACCACACCCTAAGGAGGTTGTTCCTGTGATTGATAGCTCTCAATATAAAAAATTTCTTTCTTATATCAAGATGAAACCTCTCCCAAAATGCCACAGAGAAAAAATGTCACAGAGATGAGACCAGTCAGCATATTAAGCAAGAAGGTAAGATTAAAGAAAGTACCCAGAAGCAAATGAATTTCCAAGACCATTTTGACTGCAGGCATAAACACATCCCTGCCAAGCACTGGCTGAAACCTGAGTAGGAAAGGGTCAAGGGACCCACAGCAAACAGGTTCCACATTAGTCACAGCCAGGCAGAGGGAGGTTCTGCTAAGGCCTGCAGAGATGCCCCAAGGGCCCTGTCAGCAGTAAGCCTGCACAACAGCAACAGTCCTGTGAGAAATAACCAGCTGCCAGAGCCTGAGGATATATAGGGACCTTCGGGAACACACATCACCTGTGCCTCATCTCAAATGCCTCTGATTTAGCTTTGAAAGCCTGGGGGCTTTGAGAAGTGTGTGATGGGGTGGGGGGGAAGAAATGTCTTTGGGCAGGTTTATGTGACTATACAGAGAGTGGGGGGGGATGTCTGGGGGCATATGTTTGGATGAGGTGGGCTACAAGCACCTGATCAGCAAGCAAAGCTGTGCCATTGCTTGTGCAGAGAGCTGAGGAAGAGGCATGGGGCAGTGGATTTGTGCACACAGCTTGCGTGGAGAATGGTAGGCAAGCTCCTCCACCCACAGAGAGGCAAGTGAAGAACAGGGTCAGGACAGGTGTTTGTGTGTGCAGAGGCAGGCACGCAGCGGGAGTGGAGGGTTGTGTGGCAGGGTACATATCTGGCAGGACAGCACTGCATATACGTAAGTATATGCCACAGTGACAGACCCTTCTAATCCAGCTTCTTAAATGCGGGGAGAGAGAGAGGCATACTCCTGGGAGTACTATGTGGAGTGCTTTTATGTGTCTCCTCAGAAAGGGATGAGAGAAAAGTGTGTATTTATAGGCCTGGGACAAACAGCAGGAATGACAGAAGCAGCACTGCACAATCCAGCAGCCTGTCACCAGGGTGGACAGAGGCACAGTGCAATGAAAATCCCAAGCATAAAGACAGGCTGGGTGGAGAATGGACTGAGAGCAGCCCTGAGGAGAAGGACTTGCGGGTGCTTGTGGATGAGAAGCTCAGTATGACCCAGCAATGTGCACCTGAAGCCCAGAAAGTTAACTGTATCCTGGGCTCTATCAAAAGAAGTATGACCAGCAAATCAAGGGAGGTGATTCTACCCTTCTACTCTACTCTCATGAGATCCCACCTGCAGTACTGTGTTCAGCTCTGGGGCTCCCAGCATAAGAAGGACATGGACCTGTTGAAGCAAGTCCAGAAGAGGGCCATGAAGACAACCAGAGGGCTGGAGCACCTCTCCTATGAAGACCGACTGAGAGAGCTGGGAGTTGTTCAGCCTGGAGAAGACAAAGCTCCAGGCAGACTTTATTACAGCCTTCCAGTACCTAAAAGGGCCTACAAGAAAGCTGGAGAGGGTCTATTTGCAAGGGCATGGAGTGACAGGACAAGGGGTAATGAGTTTAAGCTGAAGGAGGGTGGATTTAGATTAGATATTAAGAAGAAATTCTTTACTGTGAGGGTGGTGAGGCACTGGAACAGCTGTGGAGGCCCCATCGCTGACAGTGCTCAAGGCCAGGTTGGATGGGGCTTTGGGCAACCTGGTCTAGCGCAGGATGTCCCCGCCTATGGCAGGGGGCTTGGAACTAGATGATCTTTGAGGTCCCTTCCAACCCAAACCATTCTATGATCCTATGACAATTCTACGAAACCATGCAGAGGACAAAGCCCGGTCCCAGCCAGATTCTGCCCAGCTATGCTCCTTCCTCGGGCTTTGGTCATAATAACATCGATGTGAGTGTGATAAAAGTTTTACTGAAGCACAGCATTGTCCCAGAGTAATAGGACAGGGAAGCAGGAGTGAGGATCTGAGGTGAACGTGGAAGTACATGTAGCCTGGCAGATGTGGGCAGCTCTGCCAGAATTGAATTCATATCGAGAAAGGGATATAATGAGGTCACTACATTAGAAGAAAGGTGCTAAAAAGGTAGTAAAGCCCTGCTGAAGATGTAAAATTCACAAGCTAGTTACTGGTTCTGACTGTGCTTTGATGGGATACTGAAACACTGGCACACCTGGCAGGCCAGTCAGGGCAAGAGGCACAGCTGTACAGCAGTCCACATCACAGAGAACAAGGCGCAGGGACTGAAGAGAAGTCGAGGTAGAACAACTTACAAAGAGACCAGGATGAGACCCTAGAGTCTGTATCCTTCGCAGCCTACTCTCAGAAAAAATTTACAGAGATCCAGAAAGTTGTGAGAGAGAGACAACTGCACGGCAAATTAAATCCACAGCCGACTCTGCCAACAGCATCACTGGCGCCATGCTGGGGAAGGAGTTCCATGCATCCTCTAACGATCAGTCACAGAAACCCTGGAGCCCAGAGCTCTCTGCACTGCTCCAGAGAGGAAAGTCCTATGCTAAGCCAGCCACATCATTTCCTGCTTCCTTCTTGTCAATCTCTTTGAATACCACCTTTTCCTTTCTTCTTCTGCCCATATTTCCCCTACTTTTCATGTCTCTGCTCTGATCCCTCTGCTCCTTCTACAGCTTACTTATTACCTGTCTCTTCCTCCCGTGTTTTTTCCCTTGCCCCTAGATCTTCTTGTTGGGCTGCCAGGTCCCTGGTTCAGTGGTGTAACTCAGCTGATTTACTTTCCTTAAAGCAGTGTCTTCTCTCATGTAAATCACCCTTCAAACCCAGCCTGTGAAATGGGCTTGTTCACTAAACTCTATGAATAGGAAAGCAGGCACAGCTGGCCTATTCATAATCAACATAAAAAATAGATTAGCACTTTACAGATTAAACATTATTGTTTCAACAGTTAACATAAATCAACTACACTTACAGGCCGAGCATTGCTGCTGCTGCGGCAGGGCGACAAGTGTTGCAAAGGGAAGGGCTGCCAGTCGGGGGTGCAGTGGGAAACAGCTCGTTTGTCTTCCACCTTGAAAATAAGTTCTCCTCTGGCACCCCCAGGGTGTACTGCTAGAGGTTGTTACAAGGAGAAAAGTAGGCTAAGGGAACAAAGGTAGGGGGTTAATTTTGATTAATTCACATGCATTTCTGAGCAATCCAGCAACCCACTATTCTAGAGCCAGAATCCAATTGCCCTACTGCCCTCCCTAGGGTTGATGCAGCTCAAAAACAGATGGGGCAACAGAGTCAGCCTCTGGAAGAGGAACAGGACAGGGAGCCTCTGAACACTGAGTGGTATCTAGCTCTGATTCCTGTAGTTCAAAACCACTGGGCTCCTGCGGATGAAGTAAAGCAGTTTTGTGGATTCTAGCTAATGTAAGCAGGGGCACCCATCTCAAAAAACACCTCATCACAACCTGGGGAGCCACCTCATCAAAGAAGGGCTGAGGACTGAGATCCACTCCAGACATGCCCCATGGAGAGCAAAGCCAAGAGAAAGGAACCCAGAGCCAGCTACTGGTCAGGCTGCACCTCCTCCTTCACTGGCAGAGTACACTAAGTCACTGAAGATGCTCCTGGCATCCTGGCCTGTATCAGGAATAGTGTAGCCAGCAGGAACAGGGAGGTGATTGTCCCCCTGTACTCAGCCCTGGTGAGGCCGCACCTCGAGTACTGTGTCCAGTTTTGGGCCCCTCACCACAAGAAAGACATCGAAGCCCTGGAGCGTGTCCAGAGAAGGGCAACGAAACTGGTGAAGGGGCTGGAGCACAGGTCTTATGAGGAGCGGCTGAAGGAACTGGGCTTGTTTAGTCTGGAGAAGAGGAGGCTCAGGGCAGACCTTATTGCCCTCTACAACTACCTGAAAGGAAGTTGTGGTGAGCTGGGGGTCGGCTTCTTCTCGCAGATAACTAGTGACAGGACAAGGGGGAACGGCTGCAAGTTGCGCCAGGGAAGGTTCAGGTTGGAGATGAGGAGAAAATTCTTCTCTGAAAGGGTGGTCGGGCATTGGAACGGGTTGCCCAGGGAGGTGGTGGAGTCACCATCCCTGCGGATGTTTAAGGAAAGGTTAGATGTGGTACTTAGGGACGTGGTTTAGTGGGTAACAGGTGGTGGGGGGATGGTTGGACTAGATGATCCTTGAGGTCACTTCCAACCTTAATGATTCGATTCGATTCTATTCTATTCTATTCTATTCTATTCTATTCTATTCTATTCTATTCTATTCTATTCTATTCTATTCTCTATCCAACACACTGTCATCAGTGTGCTACGATTATGATATGGAGAGATATGGCCCACAGAACCAGTACAGTCCATACCCTTCTCTTCCTTCCTGCTCACACACTGAGAACCACCTAGTGTCTCAAATGTTTAGCTTTGAGCAGTCAATTTGTAATTCCTGAGCTGGTCCTGCTGACTGCAAGGGATTAGCAAAGGCCATTGACAGGATATCCCATTAAGAACCAGCATCACAGCTCTTTCAAACAAAACGAAGAAAAAAAAATCGAGACGCGGAAGAGGTTAGGTTACAGTCCAAAGGACAAAAGACAGCCTGGGACAGGAGGTGTGGGCTTGGAGGTTTTCTCGGCAGCCAGGGCAAAGACAGTAGCAGTTCACAAAGGACAAGGTAGCATGGAGAGGCTTCTTTAGTACAACCCCTCTTAACCAGCACTGGTAATTTTAATTGCTCTAGCCTCCTTCTAGCCTTCCTTGATAAATGGGAATAACAGTTAATAGACCTGAACCAATCAGTTACATCCAATAATGTGTTTGGCAAAATTAGCTTTTTTCTCCACTCACAACTGATACCATCTCAGTTTCATTCATTATCTGAAATGAGCCAACTAATGTATATTTTCTACTAATCATTTGAAATTTGGAAGGGTTGGTGCTGAACAGCCTCTTCCAAGAAGTTGCCAGTTTGAGATGGAGAGGTTATGTGAGCTTTGTAAGGGAGAAACTCATGGGTTTGCTTCAGCCGAGCTCTCCTGGCATAAGCAATAGGTCATGTGAGTTTATTGCTTCAGTTGTCACAGACAGCTTCACAGGTTTGGCTCTGAACCATGCATCCTGTGAAACCAAAGTACTGCAAAGCTTAGAGAAATTAAGTGCAAAATGTGCTTAATATTCACAAACATAACTTGATTTCCAAAGGGGACATGAAAAAATTTCCTCTCTTTCAGGCTGGCCTGCCTACTACGGACTGACACACTTTGCTCACTAATGGTGGAAAGATTTTTGAGACCCCTTAGACCCCAATTTTTCCTTCATTTCTCAAAACACAAAAGCGTGTTCAGTGTGAGGCTTCCTATGAGGAGAATTTCCATTGTTCGCACCCATAGCAGCTTTTTCACAGGGAAGATAACTTACAGGCAGGGTTGAAGTGCTTTCTGTATCTCAGCATCCTTCCATGGAATCAGAAGCTATCTCTCAGAAAGATTCCAGAAGTGCCATAAAACAGAGCTTATTAGATTACTCTATGTCTAGGAAAATATAGAGATGTTGAGGTCAGGCCCTGTAACTCCTTATTTCATCTTATGTCATCTGTTTCATCTACAAATAACCTATTGCCAAAAGTCACCAGACTCACTGCATCATGTTTTCATATTCCCAAAGGGTCGAGAGCCAAGTAATTGGGCAGACATAAAATTCTGAAAGAAAACAATAGATACTACCCAGGCAGAATCAAGTAGGATATTAAAAGATCAGTGAGCAGGCAGGTGACAGGATTTCCTGCTCCCTCAGAAAAAAATCAGGCATACTAAACCCAGCCTGTGTCTAGATTAGAGCATCAAGTAACAGTATTTCTGAGCGCAGCAGCAGCAGGCTTTGAAACAGGACCCAGTCCCTCCACGTGGCAGCTCAGTGCTTCTGCCCTTGCCCAGATCCGGCTGTGTCATACAGCTGTGTCAGAGATTGCTGAGCAAATGAGACACCCGCCATGTTTGGAAAAAGAAAGTCTCCATATGCAAGAAGGCCACATAACGACTATTCATCCCAGTTACAGATAGTGATTTCCAGGGACTGTTTGGAACTGGGAGGGTTACCTGTGAGCTCAGAGGTGGTTTCTGCCGATGGCTAGAGTACTGCTGTGCAGCACAGCTACCACCTCCGCAGGATGCCGGCACTGAAGACAGCCCGACACAGCTGTGGTGTGCATGGCTAGCCAAAATGTATTTGCATCAGAGCAGCACTTCGGGTGTCATCAAAACTCTGAGAAAACTGTACTGAAGAGAGCTCACCATCTGCACGCAAGACGCTGTGAGCCAACAAATACCATGCAGGTATGTCAGACCCTAACCCTCAGGCACCCAAGGAATTTGTAAATTATAGAAAAAAATGTCACTAAGCATGCAGATCAGAACTACTCAGGTTGTGGAGTCTCCTTCTCTGGAGACATTCAAAACCCAACTGGACACGTTCCTGAGTGATGTGCTCTAGGTGGTCCTGCCTTGGCAGAGGGGGTTGGACTAGATGATCTTTCAAGGTCCCTTCCAACCCTTGTGATTCTGTGATTCTGTGATACTCCTCACCAGGCCACTCCCCATAGCATTTTCTGATCTCAGATCTTTCACTTCCTCGCAGAACGCCCTCCAAAAGATCCTTCAGAAAATCCACTGTCCAACCTCCTGTACTGTAAATCTTATTAACCTGAAGGAAGCCAAAGGAGATTAGCCTCTAATCTATCCACAAAACCTCCCTCTCTTAGGCAGTGGGCCTTAGAGCACCCAAGAGAAGGCTGCCATGAGCAGGACTCAGCCAGATCCTCTCTCAGGAGCTGTGAGCAGAGAGAAAGCCCACAGAAAGAGGGAGCACCCTGTCCCAAAGGTCCCCTGCCAATAAGGACATCAGGTTGTCCTGGGCATGACACTAAGTGTCAGCAACACTGGAGCTTGCAAACAGAGCGAGCAGGGACACAAGGAGCAAAGCAAGGTAGATGACCTGAGCCACACAAAGCTCCCTGTTTGCCTTCCCCATCTACCCTTGGCAGCGGAACAGCAGTTCTGGGTAGCTCGTGCCCGCAGGAGGGTTCGGAGCAGCGGCAGCCACAGTGAGATGGGCCAGCAACTGGAGCCTCTGACCAGAGACAGGGCAGGAAGAGCATGGCAGGGGCTGCAGCGGCAGTGGGACCTGCTCAGGCAGCCGCTCCTGCCTTTCGGCTGAGTAATGCGGGCCCATTTGTTCTGGGTGACATTAATGCTATTCGCCATCCATCTCAGACTCTTTAAATTACCTTTTTATGGCCAAAATCCTTTTCATAATTGATAAAAATCTCTTTTTTATATCCCAAGTTATTGAAAAAAATGTGAAGTTTTTTTATTCCTCATTATGGTTTTAATACAAATGTGTTTTTTATTGACGGCTGCTTGGAAGCCCTGGCAGGCCTGTTGAGAGAGGCTTAGAGGGGTGGGAGAAGGGCCAGCTCCTCCTGTCCCACTTCCCAGGCTCTCAGACTGTCAGAGCAATGGCCAGCCCAGCCTCCACTCCGGTGGGTAACGGAGAGTGGGTAATGTCATGCAGGAAGAGGAGATTTCCCGTGATGGACATGACACCCACAGTAGGCAGAAGAGGCTCTTGCTGACTGAAGTCTAGTTTTTCTGTGTCTGTTAGTGATGTATGTGAGGGCCAACTTCATGGAGCAGGCCAGCACAGCGTTGTTGGAGTGGGGTAATTAAGGACAGAACCAGGATCACAAGCTACAGGAGACCTGGGTGTTCAGCAGAGCCATTCAGCATCAGTCCCACAGTCCCACAGTCAAGCAACCATGAGAGCAACGAAGCACTGATTGTGTCACACATCAGTACTTTTGGGCAGAAAACTCTGTCACTGTGTAACACCAGAGGAAGGAGGCACACATCCTGGCAACCTGGATGGGTTAGACAATATTGCCAGCCTGGGAAGAGGCTTTCTGGAGCCCCTACAGGATCTGCAGCTTCATGACCTGAAGACCTTGTCATCTAGCAGGGTAAATGAACCTTCTCTAGGGCAACATATGGAGCCAGCTACAGAAAGTGTCTCATATTCCCTTGGGAACAACTTGGATGCTGTAGGACATGCAGTGTAATATCCAACAGTCTATTGAAGGCCTAGCTGCTCTCCCATAGGGCTGAGCGCTGCTTCAATAGTTCTGCAAATCAGAAGTAAGCATATGTCTCGCCACAGCTTAAAGTGCTAATCAACGCTTCCAGAAGGAAGGGAATCAGTCTGTCCTTCTCCCTTTCACCAGCACAGCAAAAACTGCCATGCATGCTGTACCAAGACTGCGTACAGAAACAGGAGTATAAAGAGGAGTCTCTTCTATTCCCTCAGTCTGTTCTCAGACTCCAACAGTTCAAGGGCAGCGAAGTGTCTTGCTGTGGGGATTAGCACCTTGCTGCGGTCTCATTATAGATCTTTCCCGTGGGCATACGATTTTTGTCCTTCCCTGTCAAATGGCCGTGTGGCATTGCTGCGCATCATTGCGGTCACCACGCTCCCAGGTGTGTATCGGTACATTTCAATGGTGGATGAACAAAGCTTGTGTACTCAACCTAGAAAACACTTCAGGAACCTTGGGAGCAATTTGAAGCAGAGGGATAAAGGGCAGCATCCTTCTCAGCCACAGTTTTGCTGCAGGGACAATGACTTCTCAGATGAGAAGTATCTGTTTCTCACCGCCCAGCACTAACGCCATGCCAGGTAAAAGAGCAGGAATCCAAGGACAGCGAAGCCCTTTAACAGAAGGCTGGATCCTCCAAGCATCACTATCTGTGAAAATGCATCCTGCTTCACAAACCGCAGCACAGGAGGTTCCTCTGCCACACGTGTTTTGCTTACAAATCACAGTCTACTCGCTGGCATACCCTGTCCCGCTCAATCAGGGAGCTCCATTATTGTATGGCTGCAGGAGGCTTCTTGCAAATGGCAAAATAGTCCTTGAACAACAGGTAAAAGCCGCAATTAACTGTGGATGAAAAGGATGGTCTCCTTGGAGGTGCTGGCTAATCAAGCAATTAGAAACTACTTCCCATTACCTGCACTCCCACAAAGCAGAGCTGGACTGACATCCTTCCAAATGACTGTCTTTCCATCAATTTAAGCCTTTTATAGGATTTGGCTTCAGCAGAGACAAGCCTCGACCTCTGGACTCTCCCCAGACCTTTCTACCAGCTTTGAACAAAGCAAGCACTGGAAGTGACACGTTCAATCACTGGTGTGCTCACCCTGCAGAGCTTGTTTTGCCTTTCAGCCTTCCTGGAGCATAGCAAACTCAGCAGCAATGGTATAAGTGTGTGCGCGGATGTAAATACCTGGGGTCCAAGCAAAGAGCTGGTCAGGATTTCTAAAGATCCCTCACTTAATGGCATCTGAGTGCTCAGCTTCAGCAATTTCCACTTACCTCACAACAGCTTCAATAATTGTTAGCAAGAGGCCAGAGATGTGAGGATAAGCCAAGGGGCAAGGAGGAAGGAGAGCCCCTCACTCCCATGGCAGGCAAGGTTGGCCCTGTGGCCTACACCAGCCCCTCACCCCCAGGCAAAGGGGCAGCCTGGACACAGAGCACCTGGACAGCCATAAAGTAGAGGTGCCCCACTAGCATGGGAAAGATCCTACCTGAGACCATGCTGGCCTCATGGGGATGCTAACTTTATCCTTGCCCTAACTCCCAACTCCCAAGCCCGCAACCTCAGACCAGACATAAGAGCAGGGCCTCACGGACCAGCCTGACGGGAACCTGCCAGAAAGGAGCTCAGGTGGAGGAACTGGGATATTTCTGAAAGGGCAGTGGTGAGAGATGGGTGGGGAGGGAATGTCTCCCACCAAGGAAAATTACCTCCAACATGAGTAAAGGCCTGGATAGAGTATTGAGTACACTAACACACCAAGGGGAAGAATAAGGAGTCTTGGGGAAAAGGTCACGAAGTTGATTACAAAACGCCAGTGAGTGAGGATGGGCTGGAAGCTGATGAGCAATGGCTCTGGAAAGTGACATCTTGCTGTACACAGGAGGGGGATTACAGTGGTGCTGAGTGGATAGAGCCATGCTGTGGCCTACTAGGCTGTGCAGATCAGATGGGCAACTGCAAACCAGGAGGTATTTTAGGACTAGAAAGAGGTGAAAGAGTGTGTTGGCATAGATACGAGTACACAGTGAAGTCAGGAGATGTCACAGTATCTAAACTCATCATCACTGCACAGCGGCAGAGAAGCAAGACCCACAGAGCCATATTAGGGACTGTACTGGACAGTACTGGAGCCTGAAAAAGGCTGTGTCTACAGAAAAACACCCAGGATATTTGGAAGAGCAGGGTTGTAAAAACTGCCAAGTCATTCTGCAGCCACTCAGTCCTATAAGGAAGCATGCTCTGGAATGGCCTCGATCAGAGGAGAAGCAGATGTACTTTTGAAAGAGGAGAGTTTCACAACAGTCTGAACAGTTTTATCAATGAGCAATAAGCTTCTCTGAGCACCTTGTTCACGAAAATCACACACAGGAAGACCTACAGGAAATCTTTCTGACAGACACCGAAGGGATGTCAGGTGGAGCTGACTTGGCAAAACTCAGGAATGCCCTGAGTTCTGCATCTCTGGGTGCTCTGGGACCAAACTGGCAATACCTCCCAACTTATCCATATATCCCACAGCCACAAGCTAGTCTCTTCCAACAGACCTGCCAGAGGGAGGAAATGCCTCTAATCCCACTACTGGTAAAACATTTCTTCCATCAGTTCTAGTTTCTAAGCACAACGATTTTGCACTTTCAAGGTGCAGCCACTCCAAAAGATTCATCTTCCAGAGCCTCTCATCAGCCTTTCTCCCAAAATGTCTGGTGTCCAAATATCACCAGAAGTTGCCCAGCTTTGCTCTGCATGCACCTTGTTGAGTTAGAGAGCTTAGCTGAACCAACTATCTTTCCCTGTGTCATTAATTGCCCTGCAGAGAAAACGACAATTGTAGGGTAGGGAACATACTCATTTTGTGTTCATTTTCCACACCAGACACCTTTCCACTTTCAGAACCTTGTTCAAGCAGAGAAGATGAGAACAGAGCTAAGAGAGAATCTTTCATTCATATCTGATCACCCATTCTTATGCACACAGCTTTTCCCGTCTGATCCAAGAAATCCATCCAGAGCAAGCCCTGTCTGTGGTATCCCCAAAAGACTCTTACTCTGTGATCTTAATAGTGAGTGTTTCCAGGAGTCATTGTAAAGATTTCTTTGTGCAGCCTCTCCCACTGCTACCGCTCATGTTGCTCTGAGATTCCCACTCCCACTCCAACCTCTTGCATACAACACTCAAGAGAACAATCACCTCCCACCATCACTTAGCCAAACCACTATGGTTGAGATTTGAAAGCCAGCATCTGCTACTACTCATTATTTTTATCCCAATAATTGCTGATAGGTACACAGATTGACTCCAGACTTAAAACAGGGTTTGACAGGGCAACCCACGAGTCAGTACATATGATGCTTCTCCTTCTGTGTCAGAACAGCACGCATGCCATTTGCCTTTAAATCAGTCTACTACATGCTGCAGCTCCAAGCCTCCAGCCATGATGCTGGCCTAGAATGGGCGTTCCCCAGCACCAGGGTGTCATGCAAGTCCGCGTGGTGACAACAGAGCCATGTCAGACTGCGGCAAATCCACCTCCCAAGCCCTCTGCCTTTGCTCAAAGATCGGTCCCATTGGCATGCTCTCTGTTTACACCAGTTTTCCCACAAAACCACCCCATTTGTCAAACATCCAAGCTTCTGATAAAATTCTCAGGAGTAGGTCACATCAGAAGACAGACTATTTCAACTGACTGAAGATACAATGCTTCTATACACAAAACCGGCTTTTTTGATCTTCACGCCCTTTTGCAAGCTCTTGCCTAATTTGTCAGCTTGTCACATTCCTCCCCAGGTATCTCTGTATTTCCAGTTGCTGTTTCCCCCATTTGTGATCCAAACTGTAATTACTCCTTGCCTACACTTGAGATTCATCTGAGAAGCCTGCTCTTGCACTTGATGGGGGAACTGGAAGTCTTACCACTGACTGTGAGAGCAGCAGGGTTAGCCCTACGCCCCTGGGAAGGTTCCCTCACTGTCATTTTCTCTTCTATTTGAATTCATTTGCAAGTTCCCACGTGTGATGCTCGCCCCAAGAGGAAAGGTTTCAGGATCTCCCTTTGCACTCCCCTCTGCTCTGACACTCCGCCTTGCCCTTCTGCCATCTATATTTCAGCTAAGTGTATTGTATTTAAAATGTACTGAGAATGTAGCTACGCTGGAATTGAATTTGTTCCTGTAGTAACCCTATTAAATTCGCTGGGGTCCAGCAAGACAATTTTCGTGCATTAGGTTACCCAAATCCTTTTTGCTTTCAAATACCTTCATTTGGTACCTTGTAACTAATGGAAATGGGCATGGAACAGGAATGGAAATGGGACCTCTGGTTTTAATACTGCCCAGTTTCATCAGCTCCTTTATTTTATGTATGCCACTCTCTTTATTTCTCTCTTTTATCATCACTCTCTTTCATTAGGATTTCCTCTCTATCCCTTTCTTCCCTGTTCCCTATACCATTTCTACCTTTTTTTTCCTCCCTCTCTCTGTCTCTTTAAAATTAAATATTGCCCAGCACTGCCCATGTGGGTGAAGTGAACGCTAAGAGGAAGGGCTGCTGTGGAGACTGGATTCGAGCTGCCTCACTGGCAATCAATGAGGCATGGAGGGATCATCTAGCTCTCAAAAGGCTGAAAGAAATGAGGGCATATCAGTGGCAGCTGAAGACACACTTGATAGAAAAAAAGAGGGCCCACCTGAGCACCTGGCTCAGTCTGAGAGCCACCACACAAACTGAGCCAGGGCTGTGGTCATTTAATGGGGGCCAACCTTGGGGTGGCTGTCTGTGGCTTCTGCAGAGGGGAGATTGCCAGATGGAGGCCCACAGAGCAGCAGGGGTCTGCAGGGAGCAGCCAGCCTGCCCTGCTCCATCTATCCACTGAGGTATGAAACACAGCTGGTAGCAGCCATGCTACAAGGATGCAGCACTGAGAGGGAGCATTTTGCAGGTTACGGGCTGACATTAACCCTGTCAGTAAAGTGCCAGGAAATATTAGTTGTCATTCCTGACTAGACAATACCTAGGCCCTAAAACTACACATAGAGAGACCCACCCCATCCAGGTCTGCCCATAATATACTCACTCAGTGCAAATACTTCACTTAGCCATCATACTAACCCCGTATCTCCTCACCACACAGTCACACATCCCAGAACGCCCCAAAACACACATACACACTGCATCCATTCTTCAGTCTCCTATCTTCCTCTGCCTCACACCTACCTTCTCTGCCTTTGGACACTGTTGTCTCCTGCTGCCCTCTAACCATATCAGTTGGGATCCTTGAAATGCCTCTCCCCAATCTGGGATGGAGTGTGAGGGGACCTCTTCTCGTAAGGAGCAAGATGCAAAGTAGCAAAACGCCCTCTTTAAATACAGTGGTTACTTCTCTTATATCTAATGAACACAGGCACCCACCTCTGATCTCAGTGCTGTGGGCTGCTGAGGGTTAACGGTGACAGACTCCTGGGCTACTATATTACCTGACAGCAAGCACCAGAAGTGATTTATGCTATTATTTTCTTTGGGGGTTAATTACGGGCTCGAGAACATAAAAGGTTGTCAGTGCTAGCTGGAATTGGTCTAGTGCAGCCAGGGGAGAACAGTCGTCCCCCACAGAGCCCTGCTAATATATCTTTGACCCGAACATCAGCATCTCCAGCTCCCACCCCTCAGTGTGGCAGACAGTCCTCCATCCTGACCTCCAGCAGCATCCTGACCTCCTCTAGGCATAATCTCTGGGGTACACTGCTCTGCTGAGCTCTGCCATTTCCACCTGGAAGCCCTCATACCCTTAATCCTCTGTCACCGTCTCCTTTCTTAAGCTGGCCAATAATGTCGATCAATGGACAGGAAAAATTCGCATGGCATTCTCCCAGGGGCAAGGAGGAGATATGTTCCCCTGGTCTCTCTTGCAACTGAGAACTACCAGGGACCTCCTTGCTCCTGTTTTCTTTCTTCTTGCTGCCCAGGGTGTGCGGAGGCCTGAGAAGCCAACACAGGCTATGGCTGCCCCTACCTCTTTGCCTAGATCCTCGCGGATGACTTGCTCAATCTCCTGCCTGGTGCTTTGTGGGGCCTGGCTGTGCAGCACTTTGAGGGTGCGGGTGTACTCCTCAGGCAGCAGGTAGTCAAGCGCTCCCAGGTGCTG
The DNA here is from genome assembly GCA_013399095.1 of Psophia crepitans. Lineage (NCBI taxonomy): Eukaryota > Metazoa > Chordata > Aves > Gruiformes > Psophiidae > Psophia > Psophia crepitans. Next base: position 56,116 of record VWZZ01003497.1, read on the forward strand.
TCCCACCTTGATGAAGGTGCCTCGGTTGGCACAGCACAGCTCCCGAAGACGCTCAGCAGAGCGCAGGTGCACCTGCAGAGAGACCAGAACATCAGCCAAGCCCTTTTGCACAAGCCCACATACGTACCTTTTGTCCAGTATTTAAACAGACATGGGATTTCCTTTCTGGATTTTGGGCATCATCATTTAATGTCCCAGTTAAGTATTAAGACACCGGCTTGATTTAGAGGGATTGAACCAGGCAAGGACAAGATGCTCCGGACTATAAGGGGCTTTGACACTTGTTTGCACAGGCACCACAATCAGTGACAGCACATTAGTTTTTGGCTCTGCCCAGGGCTACATTCTTGCACAAAATAAGATGTTTAGCCATAGGGCAGCATTGGTTTGCCACTGTGATCCACTGCTATAATGCACAATTTGTCAAAAGACAAAAGTCAAGACCACAACCACGTATGTTAGACTGCTAGTGTGAGCGTGATGAATTAAAGTGAGAAGAAAACCACAGGTAACATCCCAGAAACTTCCAGGAATTCAGAAGAAGAGTCTGTTAAAAATCAAAACTACAGATGTGTAGTGAGGTTGACAGTATGCGGGCAGTCCTTCATCCTCCTCAGCTCACTCTGACATACCGCAGGGGGAAATTACATCCCTCCAGTCCAGACAGGTCTTGGTCTTGCTGGTTACATTGCCATCAAAGTCCGTAGTGACAGTGGTTTCAGCAACTAACAAGTCTTGCCAGCTTTTCTCACATTGGTCAAAATACAGCCACCAAACAACACCACCCTTCACCAACTGCTTCCCTGGTCTGGATTTCAGCTCCTGAGGTTCATTCTGCCTCTGAAGAACAGACCAGCCACCACATTTTTCAGTGACAATGATTTATTCTGCCTTTATTACTCTCACTAGAAAAGCCCCCTGCAAAGGACACAGCTAGATTCAATATTCTTTAATAAACTTAGATAAGTTTACCCTGATACATTAATAAAACCTAAGCAAATCAATGACAAAAAAATAACTCCGCACCCATCTCCTGTTAATGCCTGACACCTATCTGCATGGAGGCTCCTAATTCCTCTGGCTTCTGTATCAGAAGTCATTGAAGGTCAAATCTGGTATCTGCAGACCTCATCTGCCCAAAATCCAGTGGCGAGGGACTCCACCAGAAGCCTCGAAGCACGTGGCAGAAAGGTACACCACCACAAATACACGAGCACCACACCCCCCCCACACCCACCCCATTTAGTGGCTATCTTTGCCCTCCATGTAAGGCAGCGCTGTGTCACATCACGGGACAGGGCGAGTGTCTCACATTTGGGAACACGTCAGGGGATGGACTCAGTGCTGAGCTGCAAGTGCACGAAACACAGGCCTAAGGGAGTGTGAGGAGAAAGCCTAATGTGCAAGTCTCACACTCAGCGTGTGAGACTTGACAGCTTGATGCACACATGCACTCCCTTTCCTAGGTGGGCGCGCAGGGGCAGAACTCGCGCTAGGAGAGTGAGCGTCCTCCAGCACATTGCCTGCTCCAAAGCCCTCGCAAATATATACGCAGAAAATAACATCCACGAGCATGCCTGAAGCCTCCCGCATTATTGTGCTGCATTTTACACACCAGCTTTAAAGCTCCCGCCGTAACAAGGCTCTGCCCTGGCTGTTGCACTGCTCTCCTTCCCTGTGTGCGGCGGGGGCAAAAGCAGGACAAAAGGGGACAGGGAAAGGAAGCTGTGAAAGAGGACAAGAGAGCAAGAAAAGCAGTGAGGGAGTAATGGGATGAAAGAAAAAGGCAGTGGGAGGGAGGGAGCCAGAGCAGCTGGGTAGTTTGTCACAGCACCAGGAGTGCAGCCCATTACAAGGAAACAGCTTTTATGCAGCTCCGATAATCGTTCTCTGGCCGTTGCCTCCAGCCATGGAGGAAACCCCCTGCCAGCAGCAAAGGAAAAGGAAAGCAGCTAACGGCTGCCCTCCCGAGCTGTCGGGCAGCCACAGCCCAGGGCACAGGCGGGAAACAGTGGCAAGGTTCCTTGCAGTCGTTCTCCAAAAACCACAGGACTGAGCATGGGCCAGCACAGGGCCCTGCAACCTCCCACAGGCACAGCAGGAGCCCATCAAATGACTCCAGGCTGCAGCACGGCGCAGGGCAGAGCAGCTGCACCCCTGGGGCTGCAGTGCAGAGCTGGGCGTGAGGATGAGCGGCCAGCTCAAGGTCGAGGTGCCAGCTCCAACACATCTACCCGCCCCACACGAATCGCCAAGAGGGGCGGAAAAAACAGGATGGAAGACTCACGTAGCTGAAAATGAAACTGGTTGTAGACACACTCAGATGCAGGGTGTATCATCATGTTGGTCACTGCTGAGGAGGCAGAAATAGCCCCTCTCTCCTCTAGCACACGGAGAGAGGAAATTTTGGCCTTCCCAAACTCATCCACCCTGCAGAGAACCTGGTTGGCCTCATGCACACAGCAGTCCTAGGCTAGCCAAGGGAAACAAGAGCATCCTTACAGAGGGCTCCAGGAACAACATAGAACAAAACCCCCATGCACAGCATCATAGAATCATAGAATCATTAAGGTTGGAAGAGACCTCAAGGATCATCTAGTCCAACCGCCCCCCCACCACCTATTACCCACTAAACCACGTCCCTAAGTACCACATCTAACCTTTCCTTAAACACCCCCAGAGACGGTGACTCCACCACCTCCCTGGGCAACCTGTTCCAATGCCCGACCACCCTTTCCGAGAACAAATTTCTCCTCATCTCCAACCTGAACCTCCCCTGGCGCAACTTGCAGCCATTTCCCCTTGTCCTGTCACTAGTTATCTGTGAGAAGAGGCCGACCCCCAGCTCGTCCCAACTTCATTTCAGGTAGGTGTAGAGGGCAATAAGGTCTCCCCTGAGCCTCCTCTTCTCCAGACCAAACAATCCCGCTCCTCATAAGACTGGTGCTCCAGCCCCTTCACCAGTTTCGTTGCCCTTCTCTGGACACACTCCAGGGCCTCCATGTCTTTCTTGTAGTCAGGGTCCCAAAAGTGAAATGCAGTACTCGAGGTGTGGCCTCACCAGCGCTGAGCATCCTCTACCATGCTTTCACAACTGGCTTGGCTAAAATTCCCAAAAAACCGCTGCCCTGTCTGGCTGTCCAGACCAGGGAATGCCAGCTCCTGCCCCTGCTAGAGAGGCAGAAGATTACCAGCCAACCTGTCTCAGAAGAAGGAAATCTATCTGTCGCCCTATATTTTACAAAACTCCAATCCACATTAGAAGCAGAAGTACAGTGAGAATGAAGCAGGACTGTGAATGTAGCTTCCAAGGTCCATTTTCTTATCAACTAGGTAAGGATTTTTAGCAGAAAAATGTTCATAGTGCTATCTATTAATTGCCTGGATCTCCCCAAGCTATGTTACGGTCCAGCTGTAGCACTTGTTTCTCTGACAGATGACCTTCTCCTAATCATAGGCAAAGTAAGAGTGCCACATTCCTACTATTGTGTCCTATACTTTTGACCCATGTTTCTGTCCTACCTTGAAGAAACTGCAGAGTAAATGGAAACTCCCAGAATGGCTCAGAGCTTTTCTCCAAGAAATCTCAGAAGATATTTGCTCTTTGTTGCACAAGCAATACCTTGAAGACTCTTCTTATCAAGGAAAAGAGCTGGGAACAACAGCTAGTTAGACAGGGAGCCGCTTCTATACACCATGCCTGGGTGCACACTGCAGAGAAAGGAAGCATTTCATGTTCCAAGGGCTACCAAGAATAAGTCTCCCTCAGGAAGCACTTCAGATCACAGATGCTGTCTGAGTGTGCATACGGTTCTTTCCTCAGTCTGCATGGGCATCTCCGTCTCAAACGCCTTCTCCAAATTTCAGCAGGACAAATTCTCCATTGGCCCACAGGACAGCTATCAGACCCACGTGGTTTACCTAACCGCTGGGTAGATTGGGATTAACACTGATTATTAAAATTGTTCCATATGGGCCATAATGGAAGTAATAACTGTCAGGTATGGAGAGGAGGTACCTCTGGGATGAAGCACATACTCAGCACCCAGAGTTTTTAATTTACCTTTGATGTACAAGCAGACCTGGCTTCTCAAGTAATCTCCATGCTTTTGAAGGGGGCTTTACCACAGACACCTTGGCAAAGAATCGCTCTTCAGAGCATCACATGTGCAAAGTGTCACAAATTGGCAGACGCTAATCCGGTCTTAAAAATAAAGGAATTAATTTAGCAGAAAATAAATACCAAAGCTAAAATATAATGGTGAAAACTTGAGTATCTGGCAACAGATCTGTTGGCTGAGCAGAGAATGGATTGAGAGCAGTCCTCAGGAGAAGGACTTGGGGGTGCTGGTGGATGAAAAGCTCAACATGAGCCTGCAGTGTGCGCTGGCAGCCCAGGAAGCCACCCGTGTTCTGGGCTGCATCAAAAACAGTGTGGCCAGCAGGACAGGGGAGGTGATTCTCCCCCTCTATTCTGCTCTTGGGAGACCCCCCTGCAGTACTGTGTCCAGCTCTGGGGTCCCCGGTACAGGAAAGACACGGAGCTGCTGGACCAAGTCCAGAAGAGGGCCACAAAGATGATCAGAGGGATGCAGCACCAATCCTACACGGTCAGACTGAGAGAGTTGGGGTTTTCAGCCTGGAGAAAAGAAGGCTGAGGGGAGACCTGTTTGCAGCCTTCCAGTACGTAAAGGGGCCTACAGGAAAGCTGGAGAGGGGCTGTTTACAAGGGCAGGGAGTGATAGGACAAGGGGGAATGGGCTTAAACTAAAAGATGGGAGATTTAGATGAGATATTAGGAAGAAATTCTTTACTGTGAGGGTGGTGACGCACTGGAACAGGTTGCCCAGAGAAGCTGTGGAGGCCCCATCCCTGGCAGTGTTCAAGGCCAGGTTGGATGGGGCTTTGGGCACCCTGGTCTAGTGGAGGGTGTCCCTGCCCATGGCAAGGGGTTGGAACTGGATGATCTTTGAGGTCCCTTCCAACCCAAACTGTTCTATGATTCTATGGCTGTCTGAGGTCAGAAAGGCTACTAAAGACAGTAAGGTAAGTGGTAGAAGCCACTCCTCATATGAAAAATCCTTCAGAAAAGTCATTCCAACCCTGAAGGGCATACTCATAGCTGGCAAAACATGAAATGAGGATTAGGAATGCAGAGAGAAAATTTGAAATGCAATTAGTCAAAGACATAACAAACAAGTCACTAGAAATTCCTGGTGATGAGTGCAGCCTCCAGGAACACTGCAAACACAGACATCTCACCAAGGACGTCAGGCTGGACTTCGCCCAGAGGACAGGGCTAGAAAGGCTGCTCTTCCTCTCACCTCCATACCAGAGAGTGCTCTTGTACAGGTGAGCAGGAACAGCTCACATCCCAACTACTCCCAGCCAGAGCAAGGGAAAGGCATCTTCTGCTGCAGCCAACTCCCTGCATGGGGCGGGATGCTGAGGAGCAGCCTACCCATCACTGCTTACAACGCAGATACGCTCTGCAAGACAGTAATTCAGGAAAGATGACTCCAGAAAATACTTTGAAAACTTCAATCATAGCAAAAGTACAGATTAATTCAAAAAGTAGCTGAGATGCTAGTAATCATAATAAAAAGAGGATCACACATTAAAACCGTTAGCTTTCAGAGGACTGAAGGGGAACAAAGCTGCCCTGTTTTTAAGAAAAATCCAGAGTAATCTAGGAAATTATAGTCTTGCAAGCTTTTATTATGTATCAACTAAATTAGTTGAGACAATAATTATAGAGAGTACTAAAAATCATCTAGCTAAATGTGATATGACTGAAAAAAGCCAACAGGGAATTTGAAAGGAAAAAAAAAATCTTTCTTCACCAGTCCACTAAAAGACTCAGCATGTTAATGCAACGGTCAATAGAAGAGAACAGAAAGATATTTACTGGGACTTTCACGTGATTTTCAATAAATTCCCTCATAGAGAGTGAAAAGAAAACAGAGTAATTATTGGAGAAGATGCAAAAATATTGCTTGCTCATTTTATCCCACTCCCAGCTCAGAATTCCCTCTTTGCAACACCAAGCCCAGCACCACAGCCAGCAGCAGTGTAGGACTCTTTAGTTAGGACAAGATCGCAACATTTAGTGATGTTTTTACCACCACTTCATTTCAACCCATTCTGAGCTCTTTTAGATGAGGTGATACTGCAGAAGCCCTGTCTACATTAGCACCTCCAATTCTGTTACTTCCACTGAGGCTGAACTAGCACCAAAAGCACTGAGAAATGTGATGAAAAGGGAAAACAAGCCCAGGTTGTGCCCACAAGGCAGAAAGGGCTCTCTACTATAAATGGGTTGTCCACATCACTGTCAAAAACAAACAGCAGGATGTCCCATTACACCCATTCTTACACCAAAGTTTAAGTTATCTGCTAGTTATCTGGCAAAGGAGAGAACGGTGCAGTGACAACAATTCCATGAGATGCAACAGAAATGATTCACCACTATGGAAAAGCAAGCCCTGCCAAGACCCAACCAAAGATCAGTGAACACTCAACAGACTGGCAGATCACCCTCAGCGTAGATGGCTGCAAGGTTAAGCATATTGGAAGGTGCAATTTACCGTTCCCACACACAGTGATGGGCTCTAAATTAACTGTAACCACCCAACACTTGCATCACGTTGTAGATGTGAAGGCACCTGCTCAATGCACAGTGGGAGTCAGGAAAACCCAAACAAGCTGCTTGACTGTGTTAAGAGAAGAAAAGAGAAAAACATTAAAAATATGAAAATCCCATTGTATAAATATAAAGCACAACCTCACCTTGGATTCTGGACATCCCATCACAAAAAGAGGTACAGAAGAAAAAGTAGATGACACAGGAGGACAGGGAAAATAATTACAATGGGCTTGAAAAGTCTATTAAAAAAAGAGATCTAAAATGTTGGGAGACACTTTATACTGGAGGCAGTTGATGCATAAGACAGAAGAGTTATATGAAATGATAAAACAAAAATTTCCCATTCCTATTCTCATTAGCTCTCACAAACCAGCAAGTAATAGGACATTCCACAAACCAACAATGTTTTTCAAGTATTTTGCACAGTACAGCATTAACCAGTGGCACTCACTGTCGGAAGGTAGAGAAGCCAAGAGCTTAATGGAATTCTGAAGCACTTTAGAAGTTTTAGAGCTTTTAATCTCTAAAAGTGCTTTTACAAACCTCTTTACAAAACTCAGGATTGCCATACCCCATTTTACAGACTCACAAGAACAATAGGTACAACTGTGTTGGGTTTGGTTGGGATAGAGTTAAATTTCTTCACAGTAGCTGGTATGGGGCTACGGTTTGGGTTTGTGCTGGAAACAGTGCTGATAACACAGAGTTAAAGTCTTTTCTGCCTCTCACCCCACCCCACCAGCAAGGAGGCTGGGGGTGCACAAGGAGTTGGGAGGAGACACAGCCAGGACAGCTGACCCCAACTGACCAAAGGGATATCCCATGTGGGGTCATGCTCAGCAGATACAGCTGGGGGAAGAAGAAGGAAGGGTGCACGTTCAGTGTTTGTCTTCCCAAGTAACCATTACACTTGACAGAGCCCTTATTTCCTTGGGACAGCTGAACACCTGCCTGCCACAGGAAGTGGTGTGTTGCTTTCCGTGTTCTTGGAGCTGCAGCGGGGGACTTCAACTACTGGTCCTGGAGTCCGAGGGAGCAAAATGGCGTTTATTAAACTGCGTCACAGGTTTATATACCCCCTTTACGGGGTGTCGCTCTGTGCAGGTCATAGGGGTGTGCCTAAGCTCACCGTACAACGCGAGATCTTCCGAACGGGATTCCCTACATCGGTGAATGAATTCCTTGTCTTGCTTTGCTTGTGTGCGCAGCTTTGTTTTACCTGTTAAACTGTCTTTATCTCATCCCACAAGTTTTTTCACTTTTACTCTTCTGATTCTCTCCCCCACCCCACTGGAGGATAGTGAGTGAGTGGCTATGTGGTGCTTAGCTGCCAGCTGGGATTAAACCATGACAGTAATAAAATGTCTGAAGGGCTCTAAACACTCTTGCTCAAGCCATCAAGACAAAAATTACCGTATTGATTGGACGCAGTTAGAGACAGAATGCAAACAGGGTGCACTGATGCTCCCAGCATCATTAAAATCTTTAAAGAACCTATTTGGTGTATCCAGCTCCTACATCCCAGTTCAGTCACCCCCTCTGCTGGGGTTCAACCTGCTTCCAAGGATCTTCTGTATTTACTAAATTACCTGCCATTGCAAGGACTTGGGACATTAGTGATGAACTCTTCCCATGGCACAGCAGAACTACAGCTTATGGTCTTTCATATGAAACCTGTGGAATACTGGTTAGTAATTTGTGGTACAGTGTGTGAGAGCGTCCCCGGCATATATGCTGACAGTCATCCCAGACAGGAGAGTTCTTCCAGGAATGTTTCCAGTAGCAGGAGACTGGACCGGAAAAGCCAGGCTGTCCCTTGGACTCCATATAGACGGAAGACAGGATGTCATCACACCTCTGTAGTGGGTATTCCCAAAACACATTAAGTCAGGGATGGAGAAAAGACATGTCAGAGAAGATAGGAGAGGAATCTGGCCACAGTTCTTTTCCACCCAAGAAGACAAGACCCTATACACACGACTGGTAAAAGCTACAGAATAGCTACAGAATAGCTAAAAAAGCTACAGAATAGCTAACAGCTATTAGCTTTAGCTGACGCAGCACAGCACAAGCTGGAGAGGAATGAAAGGATATCCCCCTCAGTCTAACAGGGTGAGAGAGTGAAAACAAGTGCCATGCCAAAAGATCTGTGAAGATGTTTAGGGAGGATACAGCTACTGGTGAAGTAAATAGGGTACTTGGGTGCTTTAAAAACAGCAATAGAAAACCCAGAACCCATTGCAATGACAGTGTGGTTGCATCTAAGAGGCTGTTATATGGTCTTTCAACAAATCTGAATAAGCATACAGTTCATATAAACTGCTGTAGCCTTCACAAACACTATGAGTCTGGTAAGCTAACTGACTGACAGCAGGGATGCTGCAGGGAGACACACAACTCTAAATGGAATTGTTATTGCCTCCTTTTTGTACTATCTTCCCTGCACACCTTTTACAAAAGCTCAATTCTAGGCACACCCGAAATTTCCCATTCAAATGCTTCCTTATACCAATACTAACTGATCACAGACAGATCCATGTCCTTTGAATTGGAATAACTCCTGGTGCAATGTACCCCATTACCTAATAATTCATTATTTGTGCAAGTTATGTATACCACTCCTAAAGATCTACCTATGGGTCTCTGCCTGCCCATATGAAAGTAGGGCATTCCATAAGTTCCCACTGAGACAGGTACATTGATACCTTTTCAGACCTATATGCTGGTGCAAAGCTGGTCAAAAAGGCAACCCCCTAATTCTCAGTTTTGACTTCCATAGCTCAGAATAGTCCTAGCAGAGATCAAGATCCTTCAGAAATTCTGGCACAACAGTTGGTTGCCCATGGGACAGCCAGGAAGTGAGACAGTGAGCTTTACAGCTTGCAAATGATAAAGGACAGAGATGGTCCGATCCCCTAGGCTAAAGCGACAATTTCTTATCTTCTCCGTTTCACAAACACGAAAACGAGGAGTTGCACAACTAGCATGGTGGCCAGTGAACTCTGCACAAATGGAAGGATATAGACAGTGACCCGCGTCAGACAGCTGAAATCTGGTATTGGTGCTGGGGCCTTGTAATACCAGTGCTAAAGGCAGCTGAAATTAAAGCAAACATGTTTTGTGATTTGTGCAAAACTTCCCTGGAGATCATGAGGGACTTTTCCAAACGTAGGCCAGCCTACTTCATGCCGAACAGACGTCCAAGCTCCCACTCTACGAGCCATCAGGTCTCTGAGTTGCCACACACAGGCGCGCACACACACACTGACCTCCCACCTACACTACACACACTCTTCCCATTAATACCCTGATTCACAACATGGTTCCTAAAAATCAGTAAAGGTGATTAAGAGGTGGCCTAGCAATAAACCCCTCATCTGAGATGCCGTTTGTTTCAGGAAACACTTAGGCTGCGCTGAGGTCCATCTCTTCAGTCAGTCACTTCCCAAGCTGCTCTGGAGATGAGGGAGAAGTGTTGCTCAACCACAGCTCGGAGCACCAGCACTCACCTTGCTGAACCCTGCCCTTGCTGCCTGGTGCGTACAAAACCAGCACCAATTGCCTGCTTGTGTTCCATCTTCATTTTGCTCCAAGCTCGGTCATTTGTGCTCTGATTATCTCTCATTACTGACGACCTTGCTGTAATGAGTTTTAATCTGCCTCGTATTAATTAGAAACATTTTCATTAGCCAGCTCAATTTTAGGTAAATAGCTAATAGAAGCAACTGAGCTGCAATTAGTTATCTGTGGGGCAGTTCAGGAGAAAAATCAGAAGGGAGCATCTGTTTCCCCTCTGGACACCTCTGAGATACAATGCACTATTCTGTCTAAGTCTCCTGAGCAGGGAGAACAAGGAGCACAGGGAAGGGATAGTCAGAGACAAGGGGAAAATAACGTGCTAAAATAAATGGGATGTAGCACTTCCATGGCTATAGCATCACCTGTCTATTCTCTCCCACTAACAGTTCCAGATCAAACTGTTGAACACAGGAATCTGAGAGTCAAGCTGAGTCCTTTACATCTACAGACATCACCTCCAGTGAACAAGGTTCTGCTCATGAAGATGTTTTACTCTGTGACTGTACAACAGGTCCTTCACGCAGGCTCTCTTTTGGGGCACAAACACTTACTGAATAGTACTTACATGTGAGGATAAGATCAGATCAGATCTGCATGAGAAGGTAGGACAAGACCTATGTATACACAGATGTATAACACTTGCAAAGCCAGCAGGTTCCCAAAAGCACCCTCGGTGCCTTGTTGTCCTGATAGGGTTGGTATACAAAAAGATCTGTCCTGTACTTCGTTGCAGAGCACCCATGGAGGATAGGAAGTAATTCAACAGCACGGCTGCAGAAGGCACAGAGACATTTACAGACGCCGCAGTGAAAGTAGGCACGTGTCTCGATCCATTGATCACAGTGCCTGCAGCTCCTGTTACGGAGGCAGGTGAAATGATAATAAATTTGACACAGCATCTCTCAAAATCTTGCTAAGAAAATTAATTCAGCTCAGCTTGGATCAGACCATGTGGGATGGCAGTGAAAACAAGCTGAGGACTGTAAAGGCACCATCTTACATGGCCTTGTATTTAGCTGTAATGGAGTGGGGGGGTCCCAGTCATCAGTCCCGTTAAGCCCTGTTTTATTTGCTATTTTCAGTTGCTATAAGGAACAAGATCAACCGAGACGTGTGTTACATTCAGGAGTGTTCCCTAAAGAGGAGCTGTTGACACACCCTGCAGAAAACTGCAGACTTTTGACTGAATAGCAGAGAAGAGCTCAAACAAGGCCACAGTAGGAATTAGCTGTCACTGAATCTCATACAGTTACAGCTATGCACAGGGAGGCTTCACATCAGGGAGAGGTGTGTAGAGATGGTCTCTTCACTTAAAAAAAAAGGTCTGAAGTCCCAGATAGAGTAGAGAGAGCAAAACAAACGAGGAAGAGTACATCAGGAGCCACTGCAAGAGAGACGAACCAGTATGGTATAAAAAAGAGTTTCATGATGTGTCTTCAACAATAAAACAAGATGGTGCCAAGAAGGCTGACCTGGTAACATCTTCCAAGCATTCAAGCCGTCAGACGTTGTAAACGGGAAGGGAAACATACAGCGTGTTACTAAGGTTATTGAAGAGGTGGAAGATGAGACGAAATGACTATCAAGGCTATCTGTTCAATCCTGAATATTCCTGACCTTCAAAGCAAAGTGAAGGATCCTAGCAGCGGGGATGAGGATGGACATCTGTCAGCCTCTTCCCTTAGTCCTCATACCCCATCCTGCAATAAAATGGAGCTGGAAAAGCCATAGACTCCACAGGAAGCACCAACAGACAGAAGATACGCTGACAGACACACTGAAAGATGAGGTTTACCATGATGGATGGCCCAAGCACCAAAGAAAAGATGGAGAAAGCTCAGCTAGGTCTCATCTAGTTCAGCAGCTGAGGGTCAAGACAGGGTAGCTTCACACAGTCTGCTCTCCTAGTGTGGGTGTACAGGGAAGAAGGAAGCACAGAGGCAGCCGTTGCAGCCGGAGGGGAGAAATCGTCACATCCACTTTGTCAACGCCAAAGAATCTCGGCTGACATTTTTCTGTTCCCAACAGTCCAATCCCACCCTACCAGCTGCACGTCACAGCTGACCTCCAGTCAGGACCTATCTGAGTCAACGTCAGGCGATTAAACCATGCAACAGCAGCTTTTCCCCCTTGTACATATACAACTTCTCTCCTGGCAGGTCACTCCAATGGCCAGGGGAGCAGAGCGAGGGGGCTCCCTCTCTCACAGCCACGCAGATGGACAGCAGCATTCAGCTTGGTCACAGAACCCAGAAAGAAGGGTTTCCACTGCAGTCTCTCTAGAGATCTCAATACAGCCCCTCACCAAACTGACAGAGGCAGATTCTTTTCCCCTTCTTTAATCTGAGAAGCTCTGACCTTTAAAGTACAGACCTCTTCCTATAGGAACAGGACGCGTGAAGAGGAGAGAGAGACAGTAACACATGAAATATCTAGAAATGACTAAATTGGATTGACGAGGAAGTCAGGAAGGATAACAACCATGGGATTACGCTGTCAATTCCAAAAAACTGCAGTGACTGTCACAGCACCACATCCAACAGATAGAGAGTGGCTGCAGTGCCAGTAAGTCATCATCAATGGCAAAATGCAGTTCTACTTTTAAAAGTGCCTATGTTGAAAAAAAAAAACAAACCCAAGAAATGTCCCGTTGTTACTCAGCAGGACTGTTCCCTTCTGGGTATCAGTCAGAGTAGCTGACTTCAGTGAAAAAAAAATACATATATATGTATAAATTACTCCATCTTCTTCATCCAGTTAACACCACACAGCTCCACACCAAGAAAGGCAGCCGGTGTCTATTCGTATCTCAACAATGTCACCACTATGAGGGACTGAGCTGGTGTCTCTTCTGATTCATATGCTGTCAACAGACTTGTTAAACTGCAATTAGAAGGTCAGATCCTTCCTTGCTTTCTCACTGAAAACAATAGGTTTGTGCAGGTGCTGATGGAAGCAGAATTTGGAAAAAATGGGCTTATGCGGGTGCCAGTGAAGGTAGCATTTGGTCTACTGAATTCTTACAGCTGCTAGGAACACAGGCAACAGGGAGAACCTACACTGGCTTTGAGAGTGCCACTTTAAAATAACGTGAGATAGCAGTTTAGTAAAGTAAAACATATGAGTACTTGACATGGCACCAAACTACGATGAACAAAAGGAAAGCCCAGGCGAAATTGTGTGTTGGTTATTCATTATCCAGAGTAGATTACTTTTGCTCCCACAATAAGCAGAAGGAATTACCCCCAGCAGTACCTGAGGCAATTGCCTTTATTGGCAGCTGGTATCACAATGAACAATACTGTTCATGTCTCCTCTGCATTTGGCTACGGCTCACCAAGGTTGTGAAGGGAATAAAACTGAGATCATCTTTATATACAATTACATATTCAACATTTTGCCCTTTCCATTGCCAGTTGTTGAGTTCTCCTTCTCATCTAAGAGATGAATGAGCATCCACAAGGCAGGGATGCTGCATTTGTAAATGTCAAACATATTCTAAGAACCTACAGTAAAATAGTCAGTAAAGCTGTTGGATGTCTTGTTTCATTCTAATTTTAAGAAAACAGAGTGTCCCTCCACCTGCAGATTTACTGTCAGCCATTATTTTATTCACGAGAAATTGGGTGCAACAGGAAACATTACCAGTGTATGGGGAGCTAGGCACACGGTCAAGAAGAAAGGAGCAGAAAGTCTCCACCTTCAGGTTCCCTACCCCATCCAGGATCAAAGTGACAGGTCAATATTAAAGAGCGGTTCAGCGTGGGTCATTATAAAATAGATTTCTGCACAATTGCCTGTGAAGGAATTATCCCCACCCTTATCCCCCATCCTTCCAGAGAAGCAACTACAAATAGCAGGAGATGGGCTTTATCAAGCGGAAATCTAGGGTGGATTTTTTCTTGATGTAAAAGATGCCAATTACCACAGATCACCTGTGCAAATACCCCACGGGGCAGCATAAGGGAAGTCTGGTCCATCGCTACTCAGTTACAACTTCTTTGTGGAGAAAACTGCAAATCGGGCAGCACTTGCCAGAATTTAAAAAAGAAAGCACCATGTAGGGATCCAGAGGTTTCAGTCTGAATCTCACATAAGCAAAAGTCAAAGTTCCTTTGTCAAAACGGGCAGAATCTGGTATAAGAGGCTAACAGCAGACAAGAAAAAAGCAAAGATGACACTGCAGTGGAGATAACAGGTAATAGGAAATCTCCATCAACAGGCTAGTCAAGGACAGCCAACTTCTAACCTTGGCTAGAAGGTAAAGAGTAAACTCAATCAGTGCAAAACCTGATGAAGAGCCTCCAAAGAATTAGACCTCAATGGTAAAATCAATCACTATGGATAGCCCAAAAGATAAAATTTGCATGCCAAAAAGGACCATAGAGAATTAGCACTACACAAGACAGACATGAAATGAAATCAGATGCTCATTAAGGCGATCATGGTACGAAGTGGGGTTGTGCATTGAGTACCACTGAAGATTTGTTCCCTTCCCCAGCAGGAACAGAGTCCCACATGTACAAGCACTTGGCTGGAGGTGGTAAGAGGGAACTCCACTCCCAACTAGAGATATCCTTTGCCAAGTCACTGCTACCTGATGAGTGAGACATCAAAGAAGGCAAAGCTGAGTATTTGAAAAGCCCGCCTCCAGGAGCCTTTTTTATGCCTATTCTGAAGCCTAAAATAGGCTTCTTTTTAACCATGTGCTCATCAGCACTTGGGATTCAGTAGCATCCCATAGTAGTCAGTTACCTATGAGACACAGATCTAACTGACCTTCTGAAAGCACAGTTACCAAGTCTACGTGAATTGCTGTCCTGACCACACATAAATTGGGTTAGCTTCTAAATGCAGCCATGAACAATCCAGACATTTCAAACTCCTCCTCCCCTGGGCTTTGACAGAACACTTCAGTCACAGGGAGGCAGGGTGCCTCAGTCACCTCCGCTGCGGGAAGGCAGCCATCTATGGGCCACATCACACAGTCCCCAGAGAGCACCCCACAGGAATAATTTGGGGCAGGTAGTCTGCAGCTTTCAGGGACACACAGACAGACAGAACATCACTGGCAAATCGTAAACCAACCAGCACATCAGATCTGACCTCCCTGACACAGAGAATTTTTAATGGCAATAAAGCAGTCCAGATAATAACTTTAAGTCTTGTTCTAAAATCCATCAAATCCACAAGTCCAGCATTCCTCACTTCCAAGCCTTCATGATGCTGCTCAACCATGACCCAGACAGAAGACATTAGTCCAACATGAACCATGAAGACCTCCCCTCCATATGGCAATGCCCAGACTCAAGCTCATTTTGGCACATGATACTGGAAAACCAAAAGCTCAATAAAAGCACGCTTGGAAACCCACTCTGTACTCTAGTCCGAGTTTCACAAATTCCCCATCTCCAACAAATTATGTGTTGGCTTACAGAGAGGCACGTGTTTCTAGCAGTTATATGGGACCTGTTAGATTTTACTATTCAGTTACCTGAAAGAAGAAAAAGAAACCTCCTCTGTTGGCCTATTAATCTGTCATAACGAGATTCTTCATAATTAATTTGTCCCTAACAGTTGCTTTGTAATGGTAGCAAGAGAATATTTCAGGAATGGCAATTACCTCTGGTGTCAAAATGATGAGGAAAACAAATGTTCAACCATCAACAAAATGCAGTGCCTTTTTTCCACTCCCACCCGATGGTGGGTGACAGCGCTGCACATCAGAATTACAGTGCGGTTAATTACCAGGCATGTTGCAATTGAGAACTCACTTCCCCTCTTGAGATGAGATTTGTTGAGCAATGCAGGTGGAAGGAGGGGCATCTGCCACTGAGATGGGGGTTGTGTGGGTAAGTGGTCTTATCTATCCATTGCTGCTTCTTTAATTTACTACACATAGGTCCAATAA
Organism: Psophia crepitans; assembly: GCA_013399095.1. NCBI lineage: Eukaryota > Metazoa > Chordata > Aves > Gruiformes > Psophiidae > Psophia > Psophia crepitans. Next base: position 72,252 of record VWZZ01003497.1, read on the forward strand.
TTATAAGCAGTGAACACTATTTAAAGGAACTTTCCTTCATTAACTACACATACGTCCCACCGTTTCAAAGATTTTGCAAAAGGACAGAGTTTGATTTCTTTGTTGTTGCTTTATTAAATTTAGAATCCTTCAACTAAAAATCACAGGCCTGCATTAGATTTCCAATACTAATACAAAATGTAATGGGCTTGTAGGCTGTTTGTAAATGGAGAGTTCCTTGGGCTGTGAGCTCACTGGATTTCAGCATGTTACGGAACCTGACATCTGACTCTTTCTGGAGTGAGATTCCCAGGAATGAAGCTAAGGCACACACAGTGTGGAGCTCACCTCTCCAGGTGAGGACTAAGCTCTGCCATTGCTGGAAACCCCATTCAGGGAAGGGAATGGGACAGGGAAACCTGCTGGCTTGGCTGCCATTGACGGACGTGTGCAAAGCTGCAGCCTGGGAGAGCCGTCCTGCCTGGGGCTGGCAATGAATTCACTCAGTGTCTGGCACTCCCTTTTCTCAAAAAACTAAGACTGTGGCAAACCTTTGCTGCATGAGTTGCTAACTAATGTAAGACCTGGTAGAGTGAGCCTGTACCCAATCTGACAGTAGCACGGTGGGGGCCAGGGAGGTGGCAAGCAGGGCTGAAGCATCAGTGGGGAGAGGTAAGGACAGAGCTGGGGCAGGCTGCAGGAGGGTCAGGAGAGCTGATTCAGGCCAGGTACCAGACGGCAGTGCAAGTGAACAGAGAGGCCAGCTCTGCAGGAATAGCGAGGGGAGCTGCAGGCATTCAGATGGGGATATACCAGGAGAGGTACATACGTGAAGCTGCTTCTGCCTGCACTTTGCTCAGTCCTAAGCCACATTACCAAGCACTTGCTACCATAAAATTAAAACATAGGTTTAGAAGAGTAAAACATTCCCCTCACTCCTGGCACAGACTCAGTCCTCTAGCCTCCGGGGCCAGTGGAGTGGGAGGAAAGTTGATCTAACCCTGCCACTCAGGGAGGCAGGAGCTGGTACAGCTTTTGGGAGCCCTACACATGCATCAGGTTCCAGATATCTCTTGTCTTCCAGCACACAGCCCAGTACAAGGACCAGCTCGGAGCGAAGAAAGCACAGCTAACAGCCTTGCTGTTTCTCACTCTCCAATGCTCAGGAGCCATCATTTCATTATAACAATGTTCCCTAGTCAAGGATCACCACTCCGTATATTGGCAGTGAGTAACTCCCAACTCAGACTGCCACAGCAAAACCTCAGCTCACTGCAAGAAACAGAAGCAGGGAAGCTGTCTTGGAGAGGAAGAGGAGAGATGGAACAGGCGATATCAGAGCACTCCAGAGATGAAACAGCTCCTGCTGGGCTCTGGAAATGCCCAGCTGTGCTGCCTGACTGTGAACACAAAGAAAAGGGCCCAAGGGAGGAAAGTTTATCTTCCCTACTTCCCTTCACACAACAGTCCTTCAATAAACAAATGCGAGTGCAAAGCCTCCTGCCCTTCAGCAATCCTGAAAAAAACAACTTGTGTTCAGAGCAACCCTACAATAACAAACAGTTACAGAGTTCACAGACAACTCTAAACAAGTACATTTTCAAACAGACTGTAGGGGCAGTAAGGACATTTTAGGAGCTGTGGGGGTTTTTGAAAAGCAATTCTGCTAGTGACCTTTTCAGTGAATTTACCTCTAAATTCAGCAAAGCTGGCAAGACAGTAAATGGATCCAGGCTTGGCAGGAGGCTTTTCATAAAGCACTGTGCATCTGTGTGTATGTGCAGACTCATATGCAGATTCGTTGTTAAAGTGGAACCAGAAACAGAGTGGAGCGTATACAAAGATGACCCTTGTCACTAAGTTTATCTGCTCCCTGTGGGCCCCTTCCAAGTCACATCAGCTCAGTACACTGACAAAAACAAGTTGTTACTGGTGTCAGACCTGCCAAGATGATGCTGCTGCAGAGGAAGGAACAGCGAGCTGCTCTGAATGGTGCACCATCAGCAGAATTTGCAGCCACTGAGAAAGGACTCTCAAGTTAAAGAAAACTGAACAACAACAAAAAAAAGAAACCCCAAACCAATTCTACTGGACAAAAAGTAGGCTTATCTAGGCTAGTAGCAAATGTGATTACCATCTTAGATTCACTCCTTCAAAGCCATCTTTGACTCCTTTGATGCTGTCTTGGAAGTGACTATGTCAACAGAAGCACTCACACCCTGAGCACACAGGCACATGTCTACAGGCAGATAGATGTGCCTGTCCAGATGTACAAAAACGCAGACACGTGCTCACGTCAGCAGACTTCTAGGCAGGGCCCCTGAACTCCCCAGTCAATAAAGAGTAGCTTCCAAACGTGGCACCGAACTTTACATTTTGTCTCGTTCGTAGACTAAATCAGCAGCTGCTCCAACTCAAGAGATACACAGCTTCCTTTTTCCCTAGTCCCCAGGGCTTCCTCAGCCTGGCAGAACCCTGTGGGGCCCTGGGGCACCAGATGGAGGAAGACCGCAGAGTTTCCTTCAGAGAACCTTTCCCTCAAGTGTGCAAGCAGGGTGGTCACCACATAGGTCAAAGGGTTTCCCTGGAACCCACTAAGACGCCTTTAATGTTGCCAGGAGTCCAGAGAAGTGTTTGCAAGACACCACAAACCACAGCAATTCCCTCAACACTGACCTAACAGACTACATGAAGACACTGGCTTGACAGGTAAGATAATCGTGCGCTACCCTCCAGCACATTTTTTTTAATCTGATGCACTTTGGGGAGAATGTGATAAGGTCACTGGTTTAGCAGAGCAAATCTACACATGCCTGGCCTGACACGTGAAATACCCTCTGCAGGCCACACCAGACTCTTCACTCTGTTTTTGCATCTCTGTACTCCTAATTTGGGGCCCTTAAAGCTGGTGTTTCCTGGCAAGCTGACTACAGTAACCTTAGCAAGGGGAACAGAACGCACAGTATGGGCCTTGTTAAGGACTCAAAGGACAAACAAAACAACATTGGAGAAGCTCAGTTTGCCATTGCAGGTACTGATACTCCTAGTCTCAGGTAAGATCATTTAAAATAAATGGTGTTATATCAGGCTGGCGGCCAGTCACCAGCAGGGTTCCCAGGGCTCCATTTTATGGCCAGTTCTTTTTAACATTTTCATAAATGACCTGGATGTAGGACTGGAAGGTGTCATGAGCAAGTTTGCAGATGACACCAAACTGAGAGGAGCTGTTGATTCTGTCCAGGGTGGAGAGGCCTTGCAGAGAGATCTGGACAGATCAGAGAACTGGGCAATCACCAACTGCATGAGGTTTAACAAGAGAAGTGCCGGATTCTGCATCTGGGAAGGGGCTGTACATGCAGACTGGGCTGGAGAGACAGACGCTGGAGAGCAGCCATGCCGAGAGGGACTTGAGGGTCCTGGTCAACAGCAAGTTGATCACGAGCCAACAGTGTGCCCAGGCTGCTAGGAAGGCCAACCATGTCCTGGGGTGAAATCAAGCCGCTCTAGGAACGTGATCGTCCTACTCTGTGCTGTGCTGGTGCGGCCTCACCTCGAGTACTGGGTGCAGTTTTGGGCGCCACAGTACAAAAAGGACATAAAACTATTGGAGAGTGTCCAGAGGCAGGCAACCAAGATGGTGAAGGGTCTGGAGGGCAAGACATATGAGGAGAGGACGAAGTCCCTTGGCTTGTTCAGTCTCAAGGAGACTGAGGGGGGGCCTCATGGCGGCCTACAGCTTCCTCACAAGGGAGAGCAAAAAGGCAGGCGCTGATCTCCTCCCTCTGGTGACCAGCAATAGAACCCGAGGGAATGGCATGAAGCTTCGACGGGGGAGGTTTAGATTGGAGATCAGGAAAAGGTTCTTCACAGAAAGGGTGGTCGGGCACTGGAACAGGCTCCCCAGGGAAGTGGTCACCGCACTGAGCTTGACTGAGTTCAAGACGTGTCTGGACAACGCTCTCAGTCATCTGCTGTGACTCAGCTGGTCCTGTGTGGAGCCAGGAGTTGGACTCGATGATCCTTATGGGTCCCTTCCAACTCGGGATATTCTATGATCCTATGATTCTATGAAAATCTCAAGCCAGCTGTCTTCCTATTTTTAAAATACGTAAAGCACTGGCTACTGGCTACCTGTCAGATCTACTGATTTTACAGGTGGCCTCCAACAACCAAGTCATATAAACTACCCGGTAATTCAAGGCTACACAGCCCTTCATTAAGAAAACATCCCTACTTAGAGCCTGATCCAAAGTCAATGGGACCAGTCTTAAATTACTTCCAGTGGAATCCTAAGCAATTCCTGCTTTCTTTTTGTTTTCTTCTCTCTTTACACAGGCCTTCAACCCTGTGAGAAATCCTATGTGAGAATCTATTTGTACCACCCACATCTAGGGTGAAAATCTAGGCAAATAAATCTCAACCATGAGCTCTAAAAAGACGATACCATCTCTTGCCGTATCTCGACTGTGCACTGCTGAGCATTCATTTCATATTGGGACTCAAGGTGTAGTCCACACACTAAATAAAACGAGATTATTTCTTCGCTTTCCATTTGTTCTTTTTATAGTGCCCCTCATGGTACAGGCTCCTTGCAGCCTACATCCTTCAAAGGCTTCCTAATGGTTTCCTCACTGTACCAGTTGAGATGTTCTTCAGATACTCCTCTGGCTATTATGTACTCCTTCCGCAGCTATAAGGTACCAAAGTAATGAGGTCTTCAGGGATTCAAATGAAAAGGGATAGCCCCACCTGGAGGAGAGAAGGCTAAATGCTCCTAAGGTACAGACGTTCACTCCTGCTGGGGAGGGGCAAGAAAGACGCAGGACCACTTAGGCAAGTGGTGTGCCTGACACCTCACACTCATGCTCTTGGAGTGAAGCACTTCAGGGACAGGGGTACACAGCCAGGAACGAAAGTGCAGTAAATGAGGCACTGCCTCTCTCCCCTCACTTCTCTCCCTCCTCCTCCTCCAAAACTGTCACAGTGAGATAGCCCATCTCTCTGCATAAACCACTGCAGAGGACTGAGGAACATCCCATATTATAGGCACACATCCCCCCAAAAAATGGGACTTCCTAATGCTACAAAATTAAAACCTAGAGATGCTGAGGCCATAATGTTCAGCTGACACCACTCTAGAAAGCAGAAGGAGAAAAAGGAAGTGTCTTACAATTATAAGATTTATTTTACAGCTTGTTATGTTTTCAGCGCAAGGCTTTCATGCTTTACGTTTTGGCAGGAAGTTTGCTAGACAGCAGTGCCCAAATGTAGAGTCATCAAGCCACCAGCTGGCCCTACTAGTAGCTTTTTTAGACTGCATTAGTGTCGACCATGCCTTTTAGGTGAAGAGATATCCTGGGGAGCACATAATAGGGCAACCTAGCATGATCAGTTCAGGGACTGTGGATGGGCTGTGAAGCTCTTCACCTCTATTACTGGTTCCCATTTAGCTTGGTGACAGAAGGTCACTGCCACCTAACGGCTATTCCGTGTTTCCTAGGGACGTCCATTTGCTTCTTCTCATCCCAGTTCATCACAGGTTGAAGCACCAGCAAAAAGAGCCACCACCGCACGCACCAGCTGTGATGTAGGACAGCCCACAGTCCCCATTCACCATTGCCTTTTTAAAGGAATGCCATGGAGAGTTCCTGGGGACTTCTCTCTGCAGGTGCAGTCCACCTCCATCATGAAGAAACTATTTTAGGACACCACTTCCTATTATTTAAGGCACACAGTGATACACAGGGAAGTCCAAAGACACAAGCTATTTCGTTGGTCCGAACTATCCAGAAAGTGTAGGTTTAAAAACACACACACACATACACCCACTCATCTTTCTTTTTAGGATCCTTCAGTCGGGCAACTTCACTATAAGACACAGCTCGTTTTGAAAATACCCCCCTCACCATGAGAAGCAAACACAACAAACGCCAGGAATAGGCTTCAAGGAGCAAGAAATCATATTCTGTATAATGATGGCACAAGGTTACATCTCCCAAATATTTGCCCAGATACTGACACACCAATAACCAGGAGTTTGAATGAGAACATCCTCTTTCTGCTCTCAAAAGGAGGAAAGTTAATTAACCTCCCCAAATGGCTTTTCCCTGACACAGCAATTCTGTAGCCAGCAAAGTTAATTCAAGAATGGATTCCCACTGCCTCCCAAGACACCTTGACCACAGATCCTTTCTCTCCTTGCCATCTCCTCTCCATTAAAAAAAAAAATGTATCCACATTCACAGCAATAATCTTTTGTCCTACATAGGAAAACAACAAAAAATGCTCTGCTCAAGATTTCCAACTGTGGCGACTAGTGCTGAAACCTGCAAGATCAGAGAATCAGAGAATCATAGAATCTTTAAGGTTGGAAAAGACCTCTAAGACCATCAAGTCCAACCGTAAACCCAATACCACCATGTCTACTAAACCATGTCCCAAAGTGCCACATCTACACACTTTTTGAACATCTCCAGGGATGGTGACTCCATCACCTCTCTGGGCAGCCTGTTCCAATGTCTGACTACTCTTTCAGTGAAGAAATTTTTCCTAATATCCAATCTAAACCTCCCCTGGAGCAATTTGAGGCTGTTTTCTCTTGCCTTATCACTTGTTGCTTGGGAGAAGAGACCAACACCCACCTGGCTACAATCTCCTTTCAGGTAGTTGTAGAGAGTGATAAGGTCTCCTCTCAGCCTTCTCTTCTCAAAGATGACCAACCCATTGCAATTCTCTTACTACACTAACAACTCAGAAGCCCGTTCATGCCAGGCCTTAAAAAAACCTGCATGTTGTGAGGTACCTCCTGACTGACAGAAATTGATGCCAGTAATATAGGAAGTGTCATCCAAGACATCCAGGTGCTACAATGAGAGGCACACTGGAAATGTCACAGGGTAGGCTGACTTGAGACTGAGGAGGCAAACACTCAAGCAGATGGAAGAATGTCAGAGAAATGCAGCCCTCTACAGAACAAAGTGGTTGGTTGAGAAAGCAATAGGTAAAGAAATGGCACTGAGCAGGCTGCCCTCCTTCCTCTTCTGACCCAGTACAAGCAGGGACAGAAACAGGAAGAAATGCTCAAGCTTACATGTGCAGAGATGGCCAGAATCATTTAATGAAATAGACATTAAGTGAAGAAAGCTCCTATCTCCCCTAACACTCCTGACACTAGACCTACAGACATCCAATATCTTGAGGTTACCCATGGCTAACACTAGCAGTGACATCAGTACACTGGCATTATCATCATATGCAGGAAAAGGGCAGACACCCCAGGAAAGGATTCTTAATTCAGAGAAAAGATCAATTTACCTATGTGGTCCAGCCACCAGTGAGACGAAGGAACCACTGCGATGGACATAAAGCCTGACCACTTAAGCAGATTTATCCCTGCTGCAGGCAAGGGCAGGAATGGAAAGGATAAGACATCTTTTCTCTTGACTGCTGCTGAGGAAGGTCTGTGAGTGCCATCAGGAAGGTGGATTCTTGTATCTCCGAGCTGATGGGAGAACCAGAGAGAGACAAACCAACCCCAGGGACACTAAGTGAATTTCCAGCTACTGCTCCTTGCCTCATGGAGAGTAGTAAATGCACCCCCAATCTGTTGGCAATAAAAAGCTGCTGAGAACTGAGTGGCTGAGAGCGTTAGCATCAAAAGCAGCCCATGAGGGACTGAAAAATAGGGTAAGATTGAATAGAATTCCTTGGAGCTAAGTGGGAACCTGGCTAAAAGTCCCTGGGGAATCCATTTCCTTCTTAATCTGCTTTGCATTTAATTGTTTCCTAATGACTATATCCCTGTTTGGCCCCACACAGGCTCAGGGACTGGTGCTGCCACTGAGGCTTCCCATCTTTCATCTGAAGCCGTGGGTAATTTAGAGGCTCCAGTTTAATGGCTGAGTGGGATTCACAGAGAAGGAGTTTGGTGTTATCATTTGCACTGGAGCAGCACCCACCAGTATGCTGAGTACCAGGAGGAGATGTACAGAAAACGTGTTTTTCCACTCCCAGCTGCAAGCCCATTCCAGACACACAAGTAGCTGCACCCCCTCACCATCGACAGAAATGCAGCAGCTGCACCCAGACCTGCTGGCACTATCCACAGTCCCAGGCTCACCAAATCCCTGCCTCACAGAACCTCTGTTCTAAACACAGCACCAAAAGTGAGGCTGGAAATCAGTAACCAAACCATACGCAGGCTGAAAAGAAAATTTCAAACTGGCCTCACTTGAAGGACAGAAAGCCAAGAGAGTACAACGAATGGCTGAGAACACCAGAGATCTATCCAGGACAGAGGCAACTAGAGGCAACATCTGGGTAAGTATCCTTCACACACAACACTTACCTGGGAGGGCATTCACATCCTCTTGGTCCCATCCAGTGACTAACCTTTAGTACCCACTCCGCTAGGGGAACTTCTTAAAAGTCATTCTGAGCTAGTCTGAGACAAACAAAATCAGCTCCCACAGTGTTAAAAGAGCTGCAAGATGGTAAAGACTTGGTTTCCCTCCACTGAGAGCTACACTGAGATGAAGCGTTTGGCGTACAATTGTCCAGGCCCAAAAAATTCTCCCCTGCCAATCTGATCTTTTGCTAGCACAAGCACTACAGGGATGTTGCTGAGGAAACCCACAAGGGCTGTCAGTCAGGGTCAGTGGTAGCCCTCGATATAACACCTGCCAACAGCAGGACAGGCCTACACAGGCCAACAAGTTTTGTTAACTCATGCTGTGCCTGCATCTACTTCCTCTTTTCCATCTTCCAGCTCATTCCTCTTCATGCTGCCAAAGGCTAGTGCCGGCCATGCCACAGAGTCCTCTTGTGTCATGTTGACAGGCCCCGCTTGCCACAGGCTCTGCCACGTGCAGAGGCTGACTCAGCTAGTCTTGGCTGCCAAGCAGGGAGAGCACAGCTCTGTGCAGCGCCAGCAAACAGGGTCCTTTCTGGCTGCCTGGGGCACAAATTGACAAACCATCAAAACCTGCATGACAGAGGTTAATGAAGCCATGGAGAGACACAGCAAAAGGTCAGGAATTTGCAAGGGCTGCTGCAAATCGCTGCCAAATGACAAGCTGTCCACAGCACTGATAACTCCATAACTTGGATGTCACTCAAGAAAGCTGCAAGCAACCCTTCTGCAAACCAGGTTTCAAAAGCATGTGGCAGAGATATAGGCAGGTGGAAAGTGAAGCTCCAGACTCCAATACTTCTATCTCCAGTTTACGCCAGAACATCAGTGCCACTCACCTGGGATGAGGAGCTACAGCAGAATAGCTTAGCATCTTTAGACAGGAGAGGATGAGAAAAAGTCCAAGGACGCCTCTCTGCAAACTGTCCCAAATACTCTCTAAGACCATACTGATGATGATGTGGATTTTCTGCCAGAGGAATACTTAAAAGTATGCTGGAGTCCAATGCCAAAGATTTCTACTTTGCCCACCACTGTTTCCAGCTTTAGAATCCATCCAGTCTGAGAATCCCTGGAAAGTACCACCCTGTGCATTAAAACCACACCAGTGGCCTAAATCCCACCTGCGCTAAGAAGAAAAATGAAGTTAAAGACCTTACTTCGAACACACTACGCAGATCAGCCTAATTTGGCATAAGCTACGCTTCCCACTCCAAAGAGGCCCTGAGCTGGAATAGCAGCAATCCTGGCTATGTACACCACGTGCCCTCAACTAAAACTCAGTGTCACTCACAGCTCAAGGTATTGTAGGGCTGTGGGCTGGAATGAGAGGTGCAGCACAGGACTGAGAGGAGTAATAGGGGTGCTTATCATCTCACTAGAAATGCTTTTTCTATTCATGTTAATTAGCGATATCAAAACACAACGATATGTTTTGCAATGAGATGCACCTTTCTTTGCCCAATTCTGGTATCTTCAGAGATCTGCAAGCCTGATTCATCCCTATTATTTCCCCCCTCGACACACTCCTGTTACTTAAATCCCTCAGCCTTCATGAAATGGCCATTACCAACCAACAAGCAGGTTAAGAAACCTCTGCCAGCCCCCTCCTAGCAGCTGACTGCCACACAGCCGGTCTGGGCAGCAGAGAGCCCGTGACAGAGCCCAAACACATCTTATCCCATACACCGAGAATTTGAAGGGATGTAAGTGAGCACTGGTTGTACGAAGCTAGTCTCGATGAGGGATATTCTCCACTGGGTGATGCAGGTTCTGCAAGAATCTTATGCAATATGCAGCACAGTTTACCTCTGCTGTTACCAATTTGGTAGAAGGCATATTGAATTATTAAGCTGACAGCTCGATGGTTTGCTTTGCAGCAATGGCTTTGGCCACACACCCATGCCTTGCAGTTTCCAAGGAACACAGACCAGTGCTATCACCTACCTGTGATTTGAGGAAGTCATACTCCTCTGATCCGTATGGGACACTCCGAAGGGAGGTGAGGTAGTCATAGGTGATAACTGCTGTCTGCAAATGAAACCAGAAATACTGAGCAAGCTCTGCAGAATCTTGGATCACAACAACAAACCTTCCATTAGGGAGAATGTATGTAGCTTAGGTTCCAAAGTTTTGGCTCCATAGTGGGGTTTATGGTAACAGACTCATAAGAAACGAAAATATTTAAATTTCAATGAACATTTATAGAAAGCAGTGCAGGGATCTCATTGGCATATAGCTATTAATATACTGGTGAATGGAGTGAAATTCAACTGGCGACCGGTTGTGAGTGGTGTTCCCCAGGGGTCAGTGCTGGGGCCCATCCTCTTCAACATCTTTGTTGATGATTTGGATGAGGGAATTGAGTGCACCCTCAGTAAGTGCAGAAGACACCAAGCTGGGGGTAAGTGTGGATCTGCCGTCGGGTAGGATGGCTCTGCAGAGGGACCTGGACAGGTTGGATCGCTGGGCAGAGGCCAACGGGATGAGGTTTAATGTGGCAAAGTGCCAGGTCCTGCACTTGGGCCACAACAACCCCAGGCAGCGCTACAGGCTGGGAGCGGGGTGGCTGGAAAGCTGTGTAGAGGAAAAGGACCTGGGGGTGTTGGTTGACGCTCGCCTGGACATGAGCCGGCAGTGTGCCCAGGTGGCCAAGAAGGCCAACGGCATCCTGGCCTGTATCAGGAANACTGTTTAGTCTGGAGAAGAGGAGGCTTAGGGGAGACCTTGTTGCCCTCTACAACTACCTGAAAGGAAGTTGTGGTGAGCTGGGGGTTGGCCTCTTCTCACAGATAACTAGTGACAGGACAAGGGGAAATGGCTGCAAGTTGCGCCAGGGGAGGTTCAGGTTGGAGATGAGGAGAAGGTTCTTCTCGAAAAGGGTGGTCGGGCATTGGAACGGGTTGCCCAGGGAGGTGGTGGAGTCACCGTCCCTGCGGGTGTTTAAGGAAAGGTTAGATGCGGTACTTAGGGACATGGTTTAGTGGGTAATAGGTGGTGGGGGGACAGTTGGACTAGATGATCCTGGAGGTCTCTTCCAACCTTAATGATTCTATGACTCTGTGATTCTATTCTGTACATCATCTTCACACCTCCAACCTGTCTAAACACACTGGTGCACAGTGAGCGCAGCGGAGAGCAGAGTGGCTGAAGACAAGCTCACCAATTAGCTCAAGCAGTGGTACTTTTGGGGATATTCAACTGCACAAAGGACTAGAGGGCCGAAGGGTCAGATACCCAATTACAAAACAATATGAGGATCCAGCTAAAGCTTATTAGCTAGACGTAGCCACAGACAATGGAATTAGATTCCTAAGTGCCTTAATGATTTCTGAAAATGGATCTTGGGTATTTCACAATTTTATCCTACAACTAAAGTTCTTCTCTTTCCACAGTCAGCAAACAGAACAGAAATACACAGATCGCATTCATAAAGTTTACTTGGGGGGAGAGAAGGAAATATATACCTAGATGAACCTGTCCACTAACCTGTCATTTGAACTTCAAGATCCTGGCCGTAAAGAAACATTTGCGTAACTCAGGTCTAAAGTCAGATTTTCTCAAAGCTCCCTTCTGAAGGGATAGCACCCCATTCTGGGACAGAATACTGTCCCCTCCCTTTCATCGCAAACACACCTAGTACGGAGCATAAAGCACAGTCAATGTAACGTGAAAGCCAAGAAGGCAAGGGAATCAAATCTGGTTTGAGACAAAGTTGCTGGAACTGATAAGACGAAAACAGTCAAAAGCTCAGAGATGCATCAAAGAAGGGATCAATCTGGGAATCAGTTACAGACAGGCACACTCCTTCTTTGTGGAGGTTGTTTCCCACATTTCCCGTTTTCCAGATTGGAAATTGAGCTTTTCAGGCTCTCTTGCTCCTGGTGAACTCAGGAGCTGCACAGCTATACAGAGTCACATTCAGAAGAAAAATTTTCAAAGCATCTTCCCAATTTCAAAGAACAACTTTGAAGTGGAAGGAGGTTCAACTCAGCCTTGCACGAAGGCTTGAGTTGGTTCTTATTTTATCTCTGGTCCACGAGGGTAATTATCACCTCCAACTTGAAAAGCAGCAGCTAACAGATTGGCCTGTATTACAGAGGAAGAGGGAATTAATTAAGCGGTTGCTAATTACATTGTAATCTTAAACACTAAATTAGTATTATGATGATCCTGATAGGCAACTCTGACATTGCCAAATCCCTGCTAGTGGCTGAGATGTATTCCAGCTACTGCACAGAACGTTCCTTCCACATACCCAAACGACTGCGATACCCTCAAAGAAATACACAAATGCACAACTGCTCTGCCAGGTTTCTGATTTTACCAGAATACAGAAACTGTCTGAAACATGATGCTGTCCAGGCCACTGACTTTGTTCTCATCCAAGATTAGTGCTGTCATTCATATTACAGTGTGAGATTGAATCTTGGAGACATAAAAAGACCTACAAGATCAACCAGTCCGTCCCCTTACAAAATGCCAGATTTTTTTTAACTGATCTTGTATCCAGTCCAGTGTTAAACATCGCAAAGACATGGCCTTCCACTTTGTAAAAATGAATTCTCAATGTCTTACACTCTTCCATCACACCTAAACTATCCTCAGATCTCACCAGGTCATGCCACAGTGTTCCCTCTGAATAGTTGTCCACTCAGACATAAGCAAGAGCCAGTTCCCTCAACTGAGGGTCAAGAAGACATTTTCTGCTAGTGGACTTCAAGTTTCTTAGGAAAGTCTGCAAAAGACTACTGAACCAGTATGCTTAAAATACAAGCAGACTCAAATTTTTCTAATCAAACTCAGATGAAATCTGTCCAGAACCCTGTAGTTCTAGGTCAGGTTTCTTGACCTTCATGCATTTTTTTTCCTCCAGGCTTTTGTTTGTTCACCACACCATAACTTGTCTTAAATTTTTATGCCTGCTGCTGCTGAACTTACGTCTTAAGGATTACAGCCTCTTAATTACTGCCTGCTTTTGCCTGGTATGGTCCAATGATTGAATCAAGCATCCAGATAAGAAGCTTGTGCCGGGCTGGACTGAAGGACAGACACTTTAGGTCCATGTACACGCCACCGATATCCAAAGTTGCTTGTTTGCTACAGTCTCAGCTTTCATTTACAAAAAGAGCAAGCCTGAGAAGCTGAGCTTCTTAGAAATGGATATGTCAAACCGTTCAACTGGCTTCACCCAGTCTATGGCTACGGAACGAGAGCAGTCTGGGCTGCCAGTGCTCAGACGAAAGCTGACCCTGCCTTTCCAACAAAGGAGCGAACCCCAAACTGGCAAGGCGGAGGTCACTGGTGCAGCAGGACTAAAGCAGCAACCGAGCCATATGCAGTCCTATATAGTAGAGGGAACAGAGAATTCAGAGAGACAGAACATTTGTGTTTGAAAAGTATGCAGACACACAGATATAAACACATGCTGCCATTACCTACTGAACAGAGAACACTGGCAGCATGTTTTGGGGGGTCACTGCTTGCAGCTATGTGTGCAGAACCCTCAAATTCATTTAAGAGCAGGGCCAGTGAAGTGCTTTACAGTCCATGACTTTTGACTGCCCTAAAGGCAGGGGATGTGAGAGTCAAGCATGCCTTTAGAACCACCGGCATTCAAAGCAAAGAAAATCTCCTTTCCCCTACTTCTTATTAATCAGGAAAGTAATCTCGCACCATCATACAAAACACAGACCAACTGCACAGCTTCAACACTGCACAGTTCTCACTTATATTTGTCTTAAACAGAAGATAGCCACAAAAAACACTGGTTTCAAGTAAGACTGAGAAACACTGATCAAGCAGGCAGAACTCAAGGGCAGGTTGGAGAGCCCAAACAGCCCAGATAGCAGATTCCTCTCCAGCCACAATAAGCCATGTTCCCTCTCTGTGCCTCAGTCTCCTGTGCAGTAGAAGGAAGAGAGCTGCTCGCTGCCACCAGGCACCACTGCCTTATGGTCAGGGATAAAGCATGAAGCTTAGCTCTTATTAGCTAAGAAGGAAAGACACAGCTTGTATTTCTGCCCTCACCCTTTCAAAACAAACATTCATTTTTCACGATAGTTCATGGTGCAGCTTGCACATATAAATGGCACAGCACCTGAGCCAACCCACAGAGCCTGTTTCTTATTGCATCCGCCCTCAGGAGCTGACTCTCCATAAAACTCATTAATGAAGTGCTTAAAAGTTATAGAATATGCAGGCAGACAGCTGCTTACCACTGGGGGTCTGTAAATGATGGAGATCGTGGCCTGAAGTGACAGATGTATAATGCAAGTGAGGTACAGGGAGACTGATAACCCCCTCCAGAATCTCTGCTCTCCTTGTTTCTGGCTGCTCATGGATTCATCAGTGAATATCCTCAAGGAGAAGGCAGCAACCTGTTTGGTTGGCAGTCTCTGTTCTCAGGTTTTGTGGTGCGGTGATCAACACAAGGGTGAAATATCAGTGATGCTAGGGAGATGTAGCGTTTATTTTACAAATCTGGAAACCAATCCTATCTCAGAAGTACAACATCTCCCATCCTCACTTTACCTTGCTTTAAGAATGATCCTCAAAACACCTGCCCTCCTCTCTCCAAATCTCTCATACTAAGGGTCACAGGGCAGTGGCTACTGTAGCATATGAATACAACCACCACAATCCTTAAAACAAAATGTTCTGATGTAAAAAACTCGCATACACAGACAAGATAGTTTGAACTAGGTCACCACCAAAAGCAGCATGATACCATATCTGGGTGACTGACCTTGAAGGGTGGCTGATGAAGATGTGGGCCCAAAGTCAGCCCTTTGCTCTGAAGGTCCTACCCTATTCAGGGAAGCGGAGACAGTTCTCTGCTGCCCAGTATTTCAGTTTGTTTCTTCCAAGATGTGCAAATGACAGCTCTGTTCCTTCTAGGTTTCCCCCTCTTTTTTCCCCCACTGTGTGAAGAACCTGAAGAGCTCCCTATTGACCTGACTTTAGCACCCAGCTGCCAACTGGAAATGCAGAGAGGGAATGCAGGAAATCCCAAGTTCCTGTGAATGCTAATTCCCTTACCCACCTAGGAATCTTCCTGCGCATTACTAGGATGAAACTTACTGTGGCAATGGCTCGGCCCGCGCGAACAACTCCAAAATCATTGGGATCCAGGAACTTGTTGCCATACAGATAGATGCCAGAAGTGGCTGCCGCCAACGTGGCAAGTTTCAAGGCCCTTCGTGCCATGACTGATGAACCCTGCCGAGACACAAAACAGCAACTGTAATATCTGAGAAGGAGGTAGTGACCTGAGGCCTACAGACCCAAGGGACCTGACAATCCAACTTCTAATTGCTCCTTTCCTAATAATGCATTGCTAGCACTACCCCCAGCCAAGAACTCCAGCGATCATGCAGCAACCCAACACAACCTCTAACTCCATTGCTATTTCTAACTCAACGGTGTCCATGGGGCACAAACCCAGAAGTAACTCACTCTGCTAGACCTTGGACACCCACTACAAAACATCTGTTCGTGGTCCCAAAGGTTTTTCAATGAGAAACAACAGGTGGACAGAGACAAGGGAGCATGTCACCAAAAGTCAGTTCTGATCACAGCAATAGGCCGCCTCTTCACTGCAAATGTTGTGACGATACCACAGCATAGGCAGGTTGCAAGGCGTTTATAGAAGACACAAACAAGCAAGGTATAAAAAGAGCTCTTGCAATACTAAAAGCACCCAAAACTTGTTGGAAACTGCCAGACTAGTTGTAAGAGTGCCTCACTGCTGATGAGCAGTGGGAGAAGAGGCGATGCGTCCCTGGAGGCTGCATACAACTCCAGAGGCCGGTGGCAGGCAGCCGCACACAACACAGGAGATGAGGGACCTGATCAGTGACCAAGCAAGACTTGTTTTCTCATTGTCACTGTCCTGTTCAAGTGCCAGGCAGGGACCGCAGTGGCAGAACAGACATCTGCAAGAACCACCAGCCTAATCCTGGCTCTGTCACAGGCCTGGGCTGAGACACTTCTCACTCACTTTTTCTCTGGAAGACGAGGGTGGGGAACAAACGCATGTCCCACACTAACCACTGTGCAGGACTGCATTCATGGCTTACAGTATATAATGTAATGTAAACATGTCATTCATTGCATGTGACACACCTATTTAAGTCACTTCAGAGGATTCAGACCTTAAAAAAAAAAAAATACCAGTCGGGTATATTTTTCTTTCCTTTTCCTTTGGCTGGTATTGAATAGAAAATACGATTGACCATTCTTTCTGCTTACACCACAAACCAAGAGGAATGCTTCATTGACTCTGCAAGCGCTCAAGAGCACCCTTTGCAGAGTGTGGGCTTTTACCCCATCAAGATGGAGTCTGCTAACCCTCCTACTCTTAGACGTGATTGAAAAACTTTCCTACTTCTCTCTGTGAACCTTTTGTGGGGTCAGTCTGGCTTGTGCCTTTTCTCTTGGAAGCCTTGTAACCAGAAAACTACATGCAGTGACACAGGTCAAGCCTTTCAAAAACAGTTCACAAGAACACAATCAGCAAAATAGGCTAATACAACACAAGAGACCCCTGTACATGAACCCTAGCTAAACTTTATTATTTCCTTCTATTTCCTTGCAAGCCCTGGGTAACTTTGAGGCAGAAAAGCTGAGATATATTCTGCCAGCACCAGCCAGAGCTGCCTGCAACACCCCAACTCCTACTCCTGTCAGAAGGGGTAGATGGCTGATCAGGACTTCTCTGAACCTACAATCAAACCCAGGAGAAAATAAACCTAGTCCCTTGACTGCAGCCAAATGAACACGTTTCCCCCACACACACCCCAGCCCCCAAAAAAGAGCTGCCCTTCTCCCCCTGCCTCACTGGAATTTTAGAAATTTTGGGGTTTCTTCTAGAAGGACCCTGCTCTTTTGTACGGAAATTTCTTGTATCCTCTGTCACCTTCAAAAAAACATTTTCTGCAAAGTGTTTTAATTAAACCATTTCTGCTCCTTGTACATCTCTGTGAAATTTCATTTACTGGAAAGGTGCAGTGACATTTTTTTAGCACAGAAAATACGCCTCTCATTATTCCTTCCTTCCTTCACCTTCTTTATTACTAAAAGAACGTTTGCTTGAAAGCAGGATGCAAGTCCATCTGTTCCTGCATCCTATTCCTACCTGAAGCTATAATCTGCAGTTCGTGACATCACATCCATTGCCATACCCGCCAGCTGTACGTCAGGAACAGAAGATGGGAACTTCAGGCAGCAAATAAACAGGCACAGCAGCTGAACTCTTCAGCAACAAAGTTTCAGCTTTCATGCTTAACGTGTTGTACCAATAAAAAGGGAAGAATTAAAACCCCTCCAATATAAGGTACAGAAGTGGAATTGTCAGAAATCATTTGGATTTCAAGGTTTTGCATAAGGTGTGGAGGAGCTTCTTCCATGTAAATGAGCCACCGCAACACCCCCAGGGGCATCTCAGAGACCCTGCCAGCTGCGAAACGCACCTCAGACGGCACGGCCGCTCCTTACGAAGGCCTGCCTGGGTGCATCACCTCCCGCCCCCCTTCCCTAGGTGAGCCGCCTTCTCTGACCATCACCCTCCTTGGCAGACACAAGGTGCCCGCTGCCTGCAGCCGGGCGCCGTGCCTCCCCGCACCGCACTCGGGGGACCGGCACGGACAGGAGGTTACCGGGTCTCCCCCGGAGCCCGGGTGACCCCCCCGAGGCCGGCCGCCGCCACCCGGCCAGGCCTGCG
>VWZZ01003497.1:90661-150946 GCA_013399095.1 Psophia crepitans
GCCCTCGCCGGCCCACGGAGCCGGCACTTACCGCCTCGTCAGAATCGCGGCGCTTCAACTCCCGCGCTCCCAGCCGCCTGCGCCCCCTCCGCCTCGCACATGGTATGGTCCTGCCCCGCGCGGCATGCTGGGACATGTAGTCTTCGGCTGCTGCCGCTCTGCTGGGGCTGAGGCGCGGCGGGACTGCGAGGGGTGGCCCCTGGGCGAGCCCACCGAGGAGCGGCGCGGGGGCAGCCGGGAGGGCCCTGCGCATTGGCGCCCCCGGCCTGCCCTGACCTGGCTGCAGGGGTGTGCGCTGCTCCCCCTCGTAGTTACAAAAGAGGAGGTGGACGGGCAGCACCCTCCAGTTCAGTGTACAGCGGGGTGACATAATCTCCGCCTCATCAGTGGGGCTCCCAGCTTGGCACAGGTGCCCAAAAAAGCCATCTCCAGTGCTTTAAAAAAAAAGCCTCAAACTTCATTATATTTTCATTGGTTTTCAACATTCGCACACTGAAAGCCCTGCAGGAGGATGAGATACGTATACATGTACGTGTACATACATGTATTTTTATATCTCTCTCTCTCTCTCAGAAGTCATGAGAGAGGGTAGAAATGCCAAACTCGGGTTTCAGGCGTTCCCTTTCTATACCTATGAGAGGCACTGATGCTTTTACCAACTAGAAACCAGACCTGCTCTTCAGCGAAGGCTGTGGGTTTGGCCAGGGCACTGGGAAGACCTTGTGAGCCTGGCCAGTGCCGCGCATCAGCCCTAGGTGTGAGCACAGCCACCCGCGCGGCCGCAGCGCGCGGGCTGGCAGCGCCGCGCCGGTTCCCCCGCTCAAGGAGTGCTCTCACCAGAGCGCTTCTGGCAAGAGCGTCGAACACTTTTGTCCTGCTCCTGTTGAACACGAAAGTGTTGTCCATCACATGGTCGGACTCTCGAGCAGCGTAAGCTGATAGCATAAACTATGCAGCTATACTTAGCTTTTATAATTAGGTGAAACACACACACGGCTGCCTAACATCAGCTTGTATTTATGGGTGTAATTCCAAAGGCCAAAGAGATGCATATCATAAATATTTCAGAAACTGTTGTTCTCTATCCAGTACAACAACTGCGTTCATCAAGAATAAAAGAGCTGTTGGCAACAAGGAAAATAACTGCAGAGTGAAAAAAAGAAAAGCTTTCTCTGCAGCTAACCTTTAGCTCCGTACGATAAGAAATGAAAATGGTAATAAATTTTATCATATTCAAGGTTCAATGCAAAACCAATCTCTTCACCAAAGTCTTCTTGCAATAAAGATAACGATAAAAGAGAGAAAGAACAAAGCAGAGAATGAAAAAATGTTGCTGAATCATCATAAATATTGTAAGAGATTCATCTTCCCTGAAGCAAATGCCTAGTTTGATACTTACCCACTTGAAACTTAGCATTTCTGGTTGAACTTTTCTCCTCTTGTGAAAAGAAGGAAGCTCAATGTTGTTTTCAAGTTAGTGTCCTTCTGATAAAGAACTTGCACCACCAGGGAAGCCATACTGGAAAATTTTAAGTATTTGAGACAGAGCTACGTTCACAGCTACCACAATTAACTCTTAATACATTAAAAGGATGCCGGAAACCCCAACCAGAATGAGATCAAAAACATCTTAATAATTCTTTGAGAGTTAAAGTTTCCAACAGGATTCAGGAAACACTGAAACAAACCCAGGAAAGCATCACCACACCGTGTTTTCATTCGTATTTGCAGGGATACAGTTGCACCCAAAAAGGTAGAGACAGGGCAAAAAGTGATCTAGAAACACTTGAATTATGAAGCAAAAGGTGTCAGCTTCTAGAAGAAAGAGTAATAAACCAGGACAGTGTGCTCAAGGAAAGATCCTGATGACCAGCCTCTCTTCCAGGATGGCCAGGTTTTTCACCCAAGCCCCTGCGGAAAGTGCTGTGAAGGTAACCTGTCCACCTTCTCCCTGGCTGTGGGACAGGTTAAAGGTTAAAGCTTTTCCTAGAAGATTAAAATAATGTTGGGAATATTTGCTAGGTACCCCTTTTGTTTCCATCTGGCCTCATTTCAGTTTTGTTTTCCCTCCTGGACCCCGGCAGCAGACATTAACAGAAATGTCTGCACAAGGTGGGCTTCCTGACAAAGCACCTGCAAGTTACGAAGGGCAGAGTTCAGGGTGATTACCCTGCCAGCACGCTGGGGATACAGCATCCACATGGCCAGTTGCTGCATCAGCTGTATGACGGCAAAACTGGCTACAATCCTGTAGGTTTCTTTCCCTTCTTGGATAGATGGAAGCTTTTGAGCTGATGTGGTGCAGTGAAGCATCCCAGCTTAGTCTTGGACCATTACAAACTGTGTAGGACAGACTATTTGTTGGAAGGAAGCTTTACAGTTTACAGGGTAATGTTAAAAGAGGAAGAAAATAAAAAGGGAGGAAGATGTGCATGTGATGGACTGCTGAGAAAATGAGAGAGAAATGAGTGCAAGCTGAACCACTCTGAATCACAGAATAAAATAAGCTCAGAAATATGGGGAAAAGATCTACTCCTGTACCTACTACAGCCTGTGGAAATTTTGCTAAACATTTTTGTGTTTGCAAATTCATGACCTCCACAGCTTAGACTGATACTGGGCATAATAGTGGGGTATCCATTTAAAGCCACTGTGTATATAAAATTCCAAAATAGAGACTGTAACCTCAGCACAACCACTGATTCCTGATCACAGTTCGCTGCTTCTACCCGGGATGCTTAAGACTGCAGCCCAGGCTATCAGTCCCCTGCTTTAACCACTAGATCACACGTGCTGGCAAAGCTCCCAGCAAAGGGAGCGGGTCAGTATCTGATTTTCACTGGCCTCTCGGAAAAAGCTATGGGAGGTTGCTTCAGATTAATTCTGTTCCTTGCAGCTCTCAGTTAAACAGGCTGATGCTGGGTCTGCTACGGAGAGGGGAGAAAAAAAAGAGGCTTTTATAGTATAACAATGCCGTGTGCCGATGTGCAGTCGGCAATTATGTAACCAACACTAAATCTTTCTATAATTAGAACAAGCACCTAGTTAGAGTGATCAGAGCTCTTTTGTGTGAGCCTGCACGGGGGTAGGCAAGAAAAAGCTTGGCTCAAAAGAAAGATGCTGGCTTGATTTCCCTTTCCCTTTCAACTGGTGAATAAATTAAATCTCAGATTACCCCAAATTGCTGCGAAAGACGAAAAGCATTTCCTTTTCATTCTTGTTGAAGACATTTGCATCCCAGGTGTGAATCTCATGAAATGCAGAAACAAACCCAAAGGCTCAGGCCTGTCTGTCCCAAGCACCGGAGTGGGAAGAGCAGTCAGACTGCCCGAAAAGAGGACAGAAGGTCAGTACCAGCTCTTCCTGCTGGGAATCAACCTCTTTTTTAGATTCCCTTTCATGAAAATCATGGAAGGATATCTGGAAAGTCTCACTGATACTAGACATTCCTCATGTGCAGGAGGAGGCATGAGAAAAGAGATCAAAACAGCCCCAGAAAGGAGGTGATCCTATGATTTCGTGGACCCATAGAACTAGCTTAACAAGGAGACACGAAAAGGTATGGGGAGAAATTGTCACCAGTGCAGTGGGAAGAACAGCTTGACCCAGCAGGTCCTTCTTCACTCTTCTGATCTGTCCTGCCATTCTGTGGATGGTCAGCAACAGAAATACCAAGGCAGATCCATCTTCTGCAGCTATAAACAAGTTCAGCTCTAAAAGTGACTGCAGCAATGCAAATTTATACAGGTTGAAGACCTGGCTAGTGGGATCTCTGCTGCTACAGATCTGTACTGATGAAATATTTTCTGATTCTTTTCTGGTTATTCAGGTCACCAGAAGAAATATTACAAATACCTCTGCATAAGGCTTGACAGATGTGCAAATCAACATGGAACACAGGAAGCAAAACAATCTACCTGGTGCTAATTCCAGAAGACAGCTTAACATACTCCACAGGTCTCCTGCTAGGCCAAACCCACCCACGTTCTTGGTCCAGCTTGAAATGGAGATTGGCAGATTTTGTCTTTATATCAGCAACGGAAAGCTCAGAGCTGACTCCGGGAGCCATCCAATTTCAGAATAGGATCTTACCAATCATACTGTACAGAACCAGTATGTGAGTAAGGAAGATCTCAAAAGGAACATGCCCATTGCCCCAGGCCAGTGCTTTCAGGTCAGTAGTGACCAATGTCTGAATGTGACAACAGAAAGTGATGTGCTGCTCAGAGAGCTGTGCTTTAGGTGAGCTACAAAATCCACTTCTACTAGTATTTTGTTCCTTCAAGGCCTTTGCTCAACCATGTTGCCTAGTATCAGTTTCGACAATCACACGCCACCCCCACACCTCTCTCTTATCATTTGTGTTACAAAAAAATTCCCCTTCACTTTGTTTGCTAAAGCCATTGGTGACTAAAGGATAATCCACTTCTTGCAGATCATTGGGAAGTATCAGTGGGCCACCATGTCCTGTATTAAAAGAAGATCTTTATCAGCCGGGACCAGAATGCTTCCAGAGCAACATTTGCAAAACATCCTGGAGTCTGGAAGGTGTTACGGAAGTACATGAGATGATTTTTGCCTATCTGAAAAAGTTCAGTTTTCCACAAAATATAACAAATAATAGAAATTAAACCAGCCTCCCTTTCAGTCATTCCAGGCAATACAGACAAGGCTTGAAGAATTTAAGGATTTTTACAAAAGCACTAATGGACCTCCTGATCTTTCCCTCAGCTATAACTACTCCTTCTGAATGCTGCCTGTAACCTCTAAGGGAATGGCAGGCACAGGGGCTGCTGATGTGGCTGAACCTTTCCATCTAGGTAAATCTCTTCTTTTCCACTGTTTAGCATCCTACCTGTGGTATAATTTATCCCTTGAGTTAAGAAGTGTCATTTGTTTTGATGATTTTTATCCCACAATGTGCAGTGACTTAGGCATACAGAAACCTGATATTAACACTAGATTATTCCATTACTTTGTATTATCGTCTTCATTTGTTACAAGGTATTTCATGAACCATTTAATTCTGCATTTGCAAATGTGAAAAGTGCTGAAGTAGAGAAAATAGGTGGAGAGGATTTAACAGCCTAAATCTACCCCAAAAAGGCTCCTTGGAATGCATCAGAAATACATTCTCAAAACCAGCTGTGGTATTCACAGCAAACTAAAAATGTGCAGCCCTGCCAAGGATTAACTCCTCTGCAGAGCCTGAACTCCTTACTCTCCAGAGGCTGGTTTTGGTGTACTTGTGAAAAGCGATGTATGTGGAGACCTGATAGTGTTACTGTCCAGAAATTATAAGCAAAAAAAGATCATGGTAGAAATAAAAAGGAACTCATCCTTCCTTCTTAGGGACAGATGGGGAAAATGTGCTTAAGGATCTCAGAACCATTCACTGCCTAACATTTCCTCTTACCAAAGCTCTGCCACTGCTGGCATCTTTGAACCATTACCACGTCTGGTTCAGAAAAAGTCCAGATCTAGGAGATACATGAAGATGCACAGAGATGATCAATTCACATAGCCAGAAGAGAATATTAAGTCTTCTTGCCTGATGCTGTATATATTGTGGGACATGAAGTTTCACCTGGCTGGGCTCTGGTTGCTCAGGCTTACAATAATGAAAATGTCTCTTCCCAAGAGACTTCAGCTTTGATTAGAAGATAACAAGGGATGGAAAAGTGAACACTCCCTACAGCTTGCACCACTCTCCTTGTTAAATATTTCTGCCTAATTTCTCATTTGAATTTCCTTAACTTCCACTTCCAGTCACTGGTTCTTGTTTTGCTTTCCTCTGTGAGATTAATTTCAGGTCTTGCATTTCTAACTTGTACCAGTACACATACGTGATGACCAAATCTCTTCTCAATCTTTTTATAATGAGCAAAATATGCTAAAGGTTTTAATTTGCTCACTCAGATAATTTGTCTTTGTAATATAACTGACAGTAAGTACAGATAAATTGAGTTTACCTCATTCTAGTCTGGCAATATAACATTTACCACTTAAAAGTTCACCACACACAGAACAAGTTTACTTATACATTTCCCCTACACTTCCAATTAACACTAGCTCTATATTATCTTTGCAGACTTCTAACCCTCTTCAGTCCTCCAGCATTATTTTAAAAACTTGAACATCAGGACAACAGAGAGTCCCTCTACAGTTCACCATGTTCCTACTTCTACATCCATGGGCTGCAGGAGGCTTTTTGTTACTTCATAGCACAAGAAATTCATGCTAAGCTGCTTCTTTTTCAACCCTCCTGGATCTCCACCCACATAGCATACCTCTTCAGGTATTGCACAGTGCTAATTCTTTAATTAAAACATTGTGAGAAGCAGCAGACAGAAGTACTGGGAGGTGTACCAGCTCAGGTTCAAGGACAACAACATGAATGATTTAGTTCTTTGGTCTGGTGGCTAACCTAACCAAAAAGTAAATGGTTTTCTCACTTCAAGAAGAAAATTGGGGCAAAAAAACCCAACAAACCACAAACAAACCAAAACACCATTTTATGTGTGAGACAAAAATGTGTTAGATCAGAAATTAAACAGTCTGGTTTAATGAATTTTCCCACTTTCAAAAAAATGAGCACATTCAGCCTATACTTGGCCAAGAAATAGTGCTTTACATTGAAGTTTGAACTTTTGAAATGTTGAAAAAGATTCAAACTTTCCAAACTTCCCACAGTTTTGAGTTCAGAACTTCTAAGCATTTTTTTTTTACCCCAGTAAATCTTTTTGACCAGTTAAACCATGTATGTAAACATTTTCTGGGTTTGATACATGATAAGTAATGCAGGGTAGGGACAAAAAGTTATTTGCAGCTGGATTAGCAGCATGTGCATAAAAGACTGTGATATGTTCACAGAGCCATATGGTCTTGAATAAGCTTGTACAGCCCCTTCATGCCAAATGGTCCCCTCTATCCAGTCCTAAGAGCCTTACACATTCACAAACTCAAAATTAGCCAACTCAGACATCAAAATTAAAAAAGAAATTAAAAAGAGGTTCAAGTGGATGAAAATGAAATATTAAAAAGAACCAGTCATGCTTATATCCAGCCAGCTATAAACATCTGCAAGCACAAACAGCTTACTGTCTGCAAAAAGAAAGCGACTGCACAGTTCTAAGGGCAAGCAGTGGGACTGAGGAAACCAAAGGATCATCTCCCTAGTGTAGGAGCTGAAGCATATTGCTCACCTACAATTTTACCTTGTAAACAATAATTTTGTATTGTGGCTGTCATGTAAACCATGTTGTGAAATAGCTGTTGTACATTTACCATACAGGATTAAATAATGCATCACAGCAAAGGAAGAAGGAAAAATGTAACAGTAGGAGGGAGCAAAGATAATTTTTCAGCTGAGGACAACAGCTGGAGACAGAGACCATGGCAACGTCCAACGGTGAGAGGAGGCTCCTGAATCAGGAGGCAATATTGCCAGATGTGACAACAGCAATTCTGTCACTAAATGACTGACAGATATGGGTAGGAGAGGTGACAGATGAGTTTTGCTCAGGACAATTATTGATAAACGATATATGTCAAAGTCTTGTATCTTCAGCTTTGTCTGAAGTGCTCATAAGAGGCCAGCTGTCTCAGAGAGAAGGGGAAGTATCTGTCAGTCATAGAGGCGATGACAGAGCTGCTGTCACCACAATGCAAAGCTGAAGTCTGATTCCCACTGGAGGCGACGAGAGTTTTGGCGTGGAAGGACTGCAATAGGCCTGTCCTTACCCTCCTCCAAATTACCTCCATCCTAGAAACTGTAGCACATTCATTTAGTCTGCAGGACTAGGCTGTCCTGCAGATTAGAAGATGGTAAGACAGGCAAAATGACTTGAAGACTGCAAGGCAGACATTTAGTCTGCCTTATAGTTTCCCTGCCTCTTACAGTATGATTTTTGATTTCTAATAAAAACTGTCTTTGTTTTTTACACATTCTACCTTTTTCTTCTCTAGCCAGCTTCTCTTTCTCTTCTAGAAGAACCATGCCTAGCACGATGGGAGTCTTCTCCCTTCAGGTCACTGGATGCTAACATGATAGCAGTTACTTTTTAATAACTACATTTCTTTTGTTATATATGGTGCCACATACCACCACTTCAAAAAGAATAGCAGCTTATCCACGTGAAGCTCTACGCAGTTCCCACCACAGTTCTCTGGGAAGTATTTTTGACCTGTTCCACATTTTAACTGTACTATAAAGAGTGCATCTCTTGGCTCGATTCAAAAAAATACTCTGTAACATATGGGTGCCCATTAAACACATACAGTACAACTCTGGGCATGTAATACAGAAGTTTTTATTTTAAATCAATATATATTTTACAACACTTTCAATCTCTCTTCTTCCCTTCTCTCTCCTGATATCTAAGTAGCAGATCTTTGAATAAGAAATTTTATTCCAATCCATTTGCTTTGTATTTTCTGCTTTTTACTTGGGAGACATCGAGGCCCTGGAGCGTGTCCAGAGAAGGGCAACGAAACTGGTGAAGGGGCTGGAGCACAAGTCTTATGAGGAGCAGCTGAGGGAACTGGGACTGTTTAGTCTGGAGAAGAGGAGGCTCAGGGGAGACCTTATTGCCCTCTACAACTACCTGAAAGGGAGTTGTGGTGAGCTGGGGGTTGGCCTCTTCTCACAGATAACTAGTGACAGGACAAGGGGGAACGGCTGCAAGTTGCGCCAGGGGAGGTTCAGGTTGGAGATGAGGAGAAATTTCTTCTCAAAAAGGGTGGTCGGGCATTGGAACAGGTTGCCCAGGGAGGTGGTGGAGTCACTGTCTCTGGGGGTGTTTAAGGAAAGGTTGGATGTGGTACTTAGGG
The DNA here is from genome assembly GCA_013399095.1 of Psophia crepitans. Lineage (NCBI taxonomy): Eukaryota > Metazoa > Chordata > Aves > Gruiformes > Psophiidae > Psophia > Psophia crepitans. The sequence continues at coordinate 99,494 of VWZZ01003497.1, forward strand.
ACATGGTTTAGTGGGTAATAGGTGGTGGGGGGTGGCTGGACTGGATGATCCTGGACGTCTCTCCCAACCTTAATGATTCTATGAACCATAAAGTTCCTGAACTTGCTGGAAACCACCTGAACAGACAAGGTATTGTACTCAGCTCCCCGCTTTTACCTTTTCTTCCGATTGTGCCTCAGGGGTCTGTATTGCTTTCGCGTTTCTAGCGCAGCCTTGCTGGGCTTGTGCCATTTCTGTCGGGTGCACCTCCGCTGCCCAAGATCGAGAGGTCAGCCACACCGGGGCGGGATCCACGCGGGGCACCAGGCAGTACAGCAGGCGCCCTGCATGTGGTCGGGGGTTCACCAGGCGGCAAATGTGGGCCCAGTGCCGCTAGCACCCCACAGCCCGGGGGTGGCTGCCCGGCACGGGGGTGGCTGACCGCGGCGTGCCGCACCCACACCTCGCAGCAGCCTTGAGGCCGGCCCGCCCGGGCGGAGCTGCCCTCCACAGGCCGGGGCGCTCTGAGTCGGCCCCAAAGGGGGCAGGCGCTCCGAGGGCCGCGCCGTCCGTCGCAAGGACCGCAAAGGCCGCACGCACAGCCATTCCCTCAGGGCGGCGGCGCCTCGTGCCGCCCCTCAGCACCACAGCGCTGGGGAAGCGCCATCGGCCGAGTTGCGTTGCGGCCTGTGCGCATGAGCGCGAGCACGGTAACGGTGACGTCACCCAGACTACAATTCCCAGGGAGACACTGCATTACGTGACGTATGCGTAACCACTATCACCTCCCTTCCCCCTCCCTTCCCCTGCGGCCTGGCTCCCGAGAAGACGGCGGAGGCTGCAAGATGGCGCTCACCAGGTGGGTCTGGCTGGTCCCGTCCGGCCCGGTTTGGGCGGCCGCTCTCCTCCGTCTGTCTGCGGCTCCTGAGTCGCTGTGCTAGGCTCCGGCCGACCAGAGAGGCCGCGCTCTGGGAGCGCGTAGCAGGGCCGCGGCCTTTCCCGGGAGGTGGGCCCGCCGGCCGGTGAGGAGGCCGGGCCGCGGCCGGCGGGAGGGCGGCCAGGACCGGGTTGGGGCTGGGGGAGCTTTGTCCTGCTCTGGCGGGAGGGGGTGTTTGGCGCTGCCTCTGGCTCAGGGCTCTGCCTCCTTTCCGTGCTTTGTGCGGGAGGAAAGAGCTCCTCCGCCTCGGCTGGAGGGGATCGGATCGTGGGGGGTTTTCGGGGTGTCTTTACCGTGAGCGAGGGCGAGAGGTCTTTGTTACAAGCTGCTGCGTCTCTGGCCGGGCTCTGGAGGGTAGCTTCGGTGGTCTGCCCGGAACGCCGACGGCTGTCTCAGGGTGGACGCTTCATTAAAAACGCGTAAAAGGGCCCCGTAGTCTCGACGGGCTGAAAAATGGGACGTTAAGAAATGGTGTTTCCACTAATTGGCTTTGGCCGGGAGGTGTCTGGCCCTAAGCAGGGAGCTTCTTGACAGATCTTTTTGTGGGCGTTTGCCTTGAGAAAAAGGAAGGGGAAGTGGTTGGGACTAAAAGTGTATTTTCTTTTTCTGCTCTGTGGTGGGGGAGAGAATACGTAGGGGTATGACATTCTTGTTGGAGAATGGGCATTGTCACATGCTCCTATTCAACCAAGATGTGAATGTGGATGAATTTAGTATCAAATTTTGTAGGGATCTTTCAGAATGCATGTTGCTTTTGCACCTATAATCCCAAAAGTTACTGTGCTTAGGCTTATGAGTACAGTACTCAAGCTTCATAAATTGTTTCTTAATCTGTATGGCCTGATTGTAGCAAAAGTAATAATTTAGCGATAGACTCAAATATAGTTGAGTGTCACTGAGTGAAATTATCAGAATTAACTTTTTATGTCTCTCTCTTTGGTGGCTGCCTGTGGATGTGCAGTTTTTTACCAGCTCCGACTCAGCTGTCTCAAGACCAGCTAGAACTAGAAGAAAGAGCAAGAGCTCAAAGATCTAGGCAGACTGCTTTAGTCTCATCACGACGGGAACCTCCCCCATATGGTTACCGGAAAGGATGGATACCACGAGTGCTAGAGGTAGATATTTAAATTATTGCTGTAGTAGTGTGTCTGCTAATGGGAAAAAAAAAAGTGTATTTTCTGAAGTAGAAGTAAACTATGAGCATATCGAGTGTAGCACGGAATTGTGCAAAGCCTTACAACATGCAGAATTTTCATCCAGACTGATGGGTGTGTTCTTCTGTTGGGGAAAATTGTTCTATTCAACAGATTACTTAAAATGTGTAGTGGTAAACAGAATGTTTATAAGGATTCTTCCTTTTTGGCACTGTTCAGCCTGGAGAGGAGAAGGCTGTGGGGAGACCTAATTGTGGCCTTCCAATACCTAAAGGGAGTCTACAGGAAAGCTGGAGAGGGGCTGTTTACAAAAGCAGGGAGTGATAGGACAAGGGGGAATGGGTTTAAACTAAAAGAGGGGTGAGTTAGATTAGATATTAGGAAGAAATTTTTTATGATGAGTGCGGTGAGGCACTGGAACAGGTTGCCCAGAGAAGCTGTGGAGGCCCCATCCCTGGCAGTGTTCAAGGCCAGGTTGGATGGAGCTTTGGGCAACCTGGTCTAGTGGAGGGTGTCCCTGTCCATGGCAGGGGGCTTGGAACTAGATGATCTTTGAGGTCCCTTCCAACCCAAACCATTCTATGATTCTATGAAATACACATTCCAGATTATAGGTGGATAAGTGAACATGTGTATTCTGTTCTTACTGTAGCAAAAGAAGCTGCTACTGGGGGAGAAAATTGTTAGAGTTGGAAGGAAACTTGAAAAATTGTGAACTATTCATTGTTTAAGCATGTTACTGGCAAAAGGGTTTTGGACAATGTTGTGTGTATGTAGCTGTAAGCCTTGCCAGCTTAATGTAATTTCAACTGGAAATGTTGAAAGGCAGAAGGGAAAATACAGGCTTATAGCTCTGATTAAAAAAATGGTGTAGTATATTTTCTCACTGTGAACCGCAAAAACTTGCAGATTTTGAAATGGTACTTGACATAACATCTGACACCTGCTCTGATGAGTGAGAAGCCAGTGGTCTTTTGACGAGACATGCTGTTGAGGCTTTATACAGTACCCCATGTGCGGTCCTGCATTGTCCCCAAATGCCATCCTTTCATGAGCTAATAATGACCTTACTTACATTTATGTTTGAGTTCCATTTCCAACACTTTACTATGGTGATCCATCAGTGCTAGATAATGTGAGTTCAAATAGTAGTTCCAGTGGTTCTGTAAGATAAAACAATTTTATATAGGTTTGGGGTTTAATAAAACATTTGATGTTAAAAATTATACCTTCATTATAGCCAGTGTAGGGCTCCCTCCCTACACTGTTGGTTACTAAAGTTAGTATTTTAGTGCTTATTCTTCCTAAATGCTAGCAAAAGAACTTAAGAAGTCAAGTGATGAAGGTTTGTCACTGGGTCACAAAGCAATGCACACCTCAGAAAGACTGTTAAGGACTCCTTTCTGCCTCAGAAACAAATCCAAATTTGGAAGACCATTAAGTGTTTCCAAAGCGTAAATTTTGTCCAGTGGTCCTGGAATGGCATAACTGAAAAAACCCCACTAAAAAACAACCACCAACAAAAGCCACCCACAAAGCAAAAACCTTTTCTTAATAGATCAAGAGCTATGCAAAAAATTTTGGGCGAAGATTGACTTTTGTTCTGGCTAATACTTTAACATTGTTTCTGCAACTAATTGTTGATTGTAGGCCATCCAGTAGAAGACTAAATAACTGATGCTGTATTTCAGTGAGCCCTTTAAGATGTCATAGGCATCTTCTTTGGAAGGAGGTGTTCTGCTCATGTAACTCAGCCTCAGTCCACAGTCCCTGTTGCAGTGGTGTTAACTGTTTGGTCACATAGTGAACATGGAGGGAGATCAGTCTACCTAAGACACCCATTATTCTTCTTTGATTTGGTTCGTTACCAGACTCCACAAAGCAGTGCCATTGCAGTGGGCGGGGGATGGTGGCGACAGCGGCAAGATGCTCCTGCTGCTTTAAGCCAATGCTTCCTCTGAAGGATTGCATTTGAAACTATAGCCTGAAGTTGTTTTATAAAAAGTACCATTCTGTGTGCATCCTCGGTGTCACTGAGTCAGGATGATCTGCTTTAAGAGGTCTCTTGATTATCTGTTCACTAAATGCTTTTATAACAATGTGTTGAAGAAGAGACCAAGTAAACTGTAAGAATATGGGGATGTTGGGTGCTGGCCTGGTTCTCAATGTATTCACGTGTCAAAGTAAGGAAATTAGATAGCTTGGCATTCATACCGTTGTAAAGCTATGATCTGCGGGCTTTGGAAGGAATGGAAAGCTTTAACTTCTTCATTGTGGTGTGAAGTGCAACAAATAACCAGTAGAAATTTTCATCAAAAAATTGCTGCTCTTGTAATTTTAGTATTTCCACAGTTGCTTTATTGCAGAAGGTAAATTTTGAAATTCTAATTAATAACTCACATCTGAATTATCAGTGATATGGGCACCTGCTCTGTGCAGGGAATAACTACTGCAAGATATCTATGCACTTCAGTGTCTTCTTTAAATAACTGTAAGTTCTATAGTCCATTGCTGTCTTACCAGCTAAAATACTGAAGTTACTAGAGCATTCTGGCAACGTTTCATTTTGTTAAACTCAATCACCTCCTTTCATGCCATTACCCACCCATGCAAATGTTATACCATGTTTTTGTCTTTCAGTCATTCAATACTTTTTCTTTTGTGTAGGATTTTGGAGATGGGGGTGCTTTTCCAGAAATTCATGTGGCCCAATATCCATTGGATATGGGCCGAAAGAAGAAAATGTCCAATGCTTTGGCTGTTCAGGTGGATGCAGAAGGAAAAATAAAATACGATGCAATTGCTCGACAAGGACAATCAAAGGACAAGGTAGTATTTGTTCAAATACATAGACGGGCATGTATATCTGAAAAAAGTTTTATGTATTCATTGCATATACGTCAGCTCATTGGTGTGGCACTAACCAAATGGATTGCATCCTGCTTTCTTAAAATACTGAAATAACATCAGACAGATGTGAACATTTTGACTGGGATCACCGTGTGTTGTTCTCTGTTTTGTAATTAAAAGGTAAGACAAAAAATGGTGAGAATCTCTAAAAAAAACTTACTTATTAGCTTGGCAGCTTTCATTAGAGAGCTTTCCAATGAAGGCAAGAAACTGGAAACAGGCCTGGTCAGAGGCAGCCTCATCTCTGTGTAGAGAGAGGGAGCAAAAGACAGAAAACACAGCTCAGCTTTGTTTGACACTACACCTTACTAATGTAACATTTAAAATTTCTGGCTGTTTTCAATATTGTTAGGCTTTTTTTTTTTTTTTAATTGCAGCAGAAAGTTTTACTGTTGGTTATACTCCAAAATTGATGTGTTAAGTTTGGTGATGGCAAGATTCTTATCGAGTTTAATGGGAACCAACTTCAATTTCTTGTATACAGTAGCCTTTCTAAAAAGGGATGACACCTTTCTGTTGAAAGGTTTTGAGAGACCACTTACTTGAGTCTCCGAAGTCCGCTTAGAGGAGTACCTATGTCTGCCTTTTCAAATGTAACAAAGTGGACTACATTAAAACTTTAATTCTCCTAAGCAGGTGTTGGGGGATGGAAGACTGCTGAGGCATGACCAAATGTTTGATTATCTGCTTGTTATAGCAAGCATTTCCTGTTAAGAATAAGGTAACCCAGAGAAAATCTAAGAGGAGGCTTAACTACTGAGAGTGTTCTAGTTAATATATATGAATAATTGTTTTTAAAATAATTTGACTTCTCCTGCTTTAATTTAGGATGTCTTGAAAAGCTTCTTAGTATGTAATATGCTTCATTTCTTGCAAATTAGGAAGGGGAAAAACCTATCTAAACAGAAAAATGAAAGGTGAACTTTACCTCTCAAATAAAAAACAGGGTGAGCATTCAAAGAATATCAGGAGAAATTTTCCTAACAGATTAATTGTTGTTTTAAATTAATCCCACAGTTTCGAAAGTTGCAGGAAGTTAATGCTGTTAGGATTTTATATTTAACTATATTAACAGTTGAGTGTCAAAAGTGTCACATCTTGTATATTCTCATCGTGTGCATCCTAAGTTACTGCGGTACCTTTGAAAAAATGAGTTCAAATCAGTTGGATTCCATGCTGTCATGCAGTAGAAAGTAGTCAGACTAAACAGAAAATCAACAGTGGCAATATTTTTATTGAGGGGACTTTCATTGGGGTTCAGTCAGAGTTTATGTAGTGTCTTGAATTGTTTGTCAAGAGGAAAATATTAATTACATGTGTAGAGTTATGTGGTATTAAATATTTGATACTTGATAATCAGTACTTGATACTAAATAGAAATTTGACGTATCCCAAAGCATAAAAAAATAATTTGGAGCAGAAAAGTTGATAAATAATAATCATATGATTTTGAGGAAGCTGTAAGGCAAATAGGCAAAAAAAATAGTGGTTAAACCCTAATTTTTACTGCTTTTCAAATAAATCTTTACCTACCTGTAGGATCAGATTTAACTTTCCTGTAATAGAACTGTTCAGACTGGGATCTAAGTATATTTGAAGAAGAACTAGAAATGACAGTAGGATTTAGTCAAAAATGACTAATCTTTTGTAATTCTGAACCAAATAAGGCACAGTGAAAGTACTTAGAACAGTTAAGTTTAAGCTGTTAACATTTGTAGTCCTTGATTCATGAAGGTTTTTATCCGTGTTCATTAACTTCCCATATGAAATTTATAAAGAAGCAGTAATCGTCTCATTTTGTGGCTGTACTTACCAGGATGGAGGAAGTGAGTGGCTTTTCCAAAACTGGAGTCTCTAGAACTGAAATTAGGGTTTCTTAACCCGAAGCCCTGCCTTCTGGATCAGCTTGATTCTGATTGCATCCAGCTGGATGTAAAGGCAGAGACTAAAGATTAAGTATTGTGATTCAAGGGGGACTAAAATTGGAGGGAAAATTAAGTGCTTGAAACAATTTCACAGAAAGTAGTGGAAGTAGCATTGCTTGATTTGTTTTGCAGGAAAGAGACTTGGTGGAGACGTCATAGGGAGCAGTTCTTCAGTGATCTGTGTTGAGTTGAATAATATGGAATATTTTCTCTAAGAATATACAGAAGTTTCGTTATCTGGAGATCCAGAGTCTTAAATTAAAATATCAATTAAATTAAAACATTTCTTCAGTCTTAATACCTAGAGCTAAGAGAACCAGCTACGTAGTAGCCTCCCAGAAATGAGATGGAGTTTCTGATCCAACTCTGAGCTACCTGTTTGGTCTGAGTTAAGAAAGAAATTCTGCTTTTGCAACAGCTTATGGATTTTTTTGAAGTTGAATTTAGCATTCTGCCTTCTTGTAGAGGCAGCAGTTCCATCACCCAGACCCTGTATCTAGATGACTTGTCAGCAGTTTCTACTATTGCAGTGGTTCATCTCTCTTGCATCTGTTCCCTTACATATTTAAAAAATAGTTGCTTCAGAGAATTTTCCTTCAAAAATGCTGACATAAATGAGAGAGTTTGACAAGCCTCCTGTTTGGGGCTGGCAGAAAGTCTGCTGAAGATGAAACGCTGGATAATGTTGACGAACCTGGATGTGTGACCTTATAGATCTGAGGATGGATTTTCATCTGGCTGTCCAGATGAACGATTTCCAGCATTTGCCATGTGGTTAGTTCTTGTGCTGCTATAGATTCTTCAAATGCCTTCTCTACTCACATGACTAAAAAACAGGCTAAAATAATGCATCAATAATTGATATATTTTGATGAAACTGATGCTCTGCCTCCTTATTAGGGAAACAAAGACATATAATTGCTTCCTGTGTTTTTATTAAGACAGAAGAGAGAGCAAAATGAAGGAATGGAACTATTACCTCCATTACGTTTTTCTGGCAAGGATGATTTTTCTCTGCAGGAGTAGGATTTCTTCTTAGTGGTGCAAGGCTCTGGCTTAGATACTAAAGGAGGAAAAAAAGAGCCACAAATCCTACCTACAGTTTTTTCTCACAACTGTGAATTCAATTGAAACATTCGTAAGAGAGAGTTGTTGAAGGAACTCCTGTTGCAGTGATGGAACAGGACAAGAGAACATGAATATAACAAAAATAATAAAAAATATTCATTACTCATAATGTATTTACCTTTGTGGTGGAGCTTGGTTTGAGACCTTATCACCAATTTTTTTCCTCTGGTGTGTGTGCCAGATTTCCAAGCAGGTAATTGCAATGACTTCTAAATTGTTATGTGCTTCATAACATATTGGAGAAACCATTCTTTGACAGGGAAGGAATTCATTCTGCGGTGCTTGATGGTAGCTTCTCATTTTACACATGGGATTGATGAGCACTGTACAGGGCTGATCTGGATATATAGAACAAAATGTGTTGAGAGAAGGGATTTGGGGGTTACAGACTAAGAAATTTCTGTCAAGACAATTGTGTCTATCCAGTATTTTGAATTTGAATGTGATCCATGTCCAAATCCTACCACGAGCTACAGTATCTTACACATCTAGTTAGGTGAGATTGTTGTCTTCCTGATGGCAGTAGCGTGCAGATTTCTAATTGCTGCCTGTTAGGGCTCTCCCATCCAGAGAACGAATCATCTAGCTGTACCAAAAATTGAGCATTTTGTTTCTGCCTAGAGTGAGATTCTGCTGTTCGGCATCAATCAAAATGAAATATCTGAAACACAGGCTGATACTTCCTTTTAAAGTTCATAGATTAAAAATGGTAGTGAATGGGCATACTACAATATCAAACAGTCCCAGTCTCTGCTTTATCTTAGGTTAATAAAATGTCTCAATGGTACTGAAAAACAAGACAGCACAACATCTTTGTCTGCCTGTCTAGATCACCTCAAAAAAGGACCCTAATTGGAATGTGCAAGTGTGTCAAGTTTTTGATGGAGATAAAAATTTTGGTATTTTCAGACTAGTTTAATCCATATTATGGATTTCTTCCACATTAATGCAGCTTGCCACTTGCATGCAGTATTTCAGCGTTTAACTAGTTCATGTAGCTCATTTGTACTTCAGTGTACTGTAGTTTTTAGAGGACTTCTTAGACTTTATTTTCTTCTTTGTCTTCTGGGATACTCTGAGCTTTTTCAGCTTACTTTGTTCTTTATGCAGCAAGACACTTGGACTTAGAGTTAATTACCTTAGAGGAACGCTGCTCTTCAGATGTCCTTCATTCAGCATCAGAGAAGCTAGGATATTATTGATACTAATTCAAAGGATTAAAATTTTAGGAGTGCAGGATGAGAAGCAGTAAATGGCTCTGTGTGACAAATTAATGCTGAGGCTAAAGGTCAGTTTCATAGTTGGACATGCATTTTATAGTGAACTTGAAATAATGAACTCATGGTGACTTTTAACCCTTTGAACTAAGACTTTCTGATGTTATTTTGTTGGACAAATGTGAAACATTAATGCAATATGATGATTTTTTTTCCTCTAATGATGCTCTTTCCTTACATTTAAAATAGGGGCGTAAAGCTAGTGACGGCTAGCTGCGTGTTGTATGAAGACTGAAGTACCCATATTAGGGAAAGTCTAAAGAACAGATTTCTCAAGCATTTATTTTTTTGAAGAACATAGCAAACATAATGACATTAAAAAAAAAAGATGCTGAAAAAAGCTGGTATCAAATTCTTAAGTAATCCTTGAAAACAGAAGTACAAATGTGGGTTTTTCTGTCTGTCTTTGAGAGCCTGAAAAAGGAAAAGAGTAGGAAAGGGAAGTAGGAAACTGATGTCTAATCCCAGCTCTGAGAGTGATTTACATAATTATATTTAATCAAATTGCTTCTTCAGTTATTCCAGCTGTAAAACGAGGTCTAGAGTATATTCTTGTTCTATGGGAGTCATTGAAGAATATGTAATTGTAATTCATTTAGAGTTGTATACAAGTTTTAATTAGTACCTAAAGTATAATCTGGGCCTGAAACATTTTCTTTGAAGTACATACATTTATTCCTATTTGCCAGCACTAATAAAATTAATGTTTTTCAGGTTATTTACAGCAAGTACACAGATCTTGTGCCAAAAGAGGTCATGAATGTGGATGATCCTGAACTGCAAAGACCAGATGAGGAAGCAATTAGAGAGGTATTATAAGCGCTGATGTGCCTAGTTATTGGAGGTATGTTGCATGTCTTGCATATGCGATGAGATGCATTCTGTGGTACTTTTGCCTTCAGATAACGGAGAAAACAAGAGCAGCCTTGGAGAAATCAGTCTCCCAAAAAGTTGCAGCAGCCATGCCAGTTCGAGCAGCTGACAAACTAGCTCCTGCACAGTACATTCGGTATGTAGTGCTAATGTGTGGTTAAGATATTGTTACATGTAAAATTGATTAAAATTGGGATATTCCTTGAATTTCTGAAACAGAAATTCCTCTTCATTTCTGTTCTTTTGGAATTGATACAAAACTAGCTTATGTATTTTGAATGAACTCACTAATGATAACCTAGTTTGAAGTGTGTTGAAATATGTCTTAATGTGTCATGAGTTGTGGCACATTGTGGAGGGGTCATTGTTTTAGCAAGAAAATGTACATTTGTCAGAGAATATGAGTGATGCTGCCCTGGAAGCAGAGTCTGGGCATTTCAACTCAAGGCATGTAACAAGGTTCTTCCCTTACATAAAATGAGCAACTGAAATAATTGTAATTACTAGAAGACTGATACTCATTTATGATGATTTTCTGCTGCAAACACAGAAAAAACTCCATGGCAGGGTTAGACTTGGCCTGAGCTGAATTCTGAAAACAAGCATATGTAGAGGTTCTTAATAACCAGTAAGTAGTCACCAGGGATTCACAGACATAGGTAGAGAGAATTGTGATGTGCTCTGTGTATTCTGTTAGTTTGTTTCTTCTACTTCGGAATCTAGATTGAAACAGGCCAAGGGAAGAAACAGCCCAGGGAAGATACATTCTGTCTGGTGTAGTTGATTCTCTGCCTTCAGTCCAGTATCCACTCTGTAGTTACCTGCTCCTGGCGTTCACAGTGGAAGTGTCTTAAATTGTTGTGGATAAAAATGAAAATGCAGCTAAAGCAGTGAACTGAGTGAAAATGGAGATGGGGAAGAAATCACTAGCTCTGTGCAGAGAACTGAGCACTTTGATTGCTTTATTCAGGTACACACCATCCCAGCAAGGTGTTGCCTTCAACTCTGGAGCAAAACAGAGAGTTATTCGGATGGTGGAAATGCAGAAGGACCCTATGGAGCCTCCAAGATTCAAGTAACTATTCAAAACTTCTTCATGGCAAATACAAGATTCTGCGGTGTATTTCCATATACAACATGGTGATTGTATGTATTTTCTTAATTGTTCAGAATTAACAAGAAGATTCCACGTGGACCACCTTCTCCTCCAGCACCTGTAATGCACTCTCCTAGTAGAAAGGTACAGAATGCCAGAGCTGTTCTCAGTTTTGGATTCTAGATGGGTTCACAAATTCTATTTTGATCTAGTTAGTTTCTGTGCACCTTCTCTTTATTGTTCTTTTGATGTGATGTTAAGTGATGAACTTGGTGGCTGGTGCAGTCTTTTGGGGTTTTTTGGGGTAGTTCTGAAAGTAGCTCTCTTCCTATGTACCTTGTCAGAGGTTGAGAAGATTTCTCATCTATTTTATGCAGAGCTGCATTGCTCGAGTTGTCCACAGCATGGATGAGTTGACTGAGGCTTTAACCTGGGTACACTGCTGCAGCTTATGGACAACACTATTAAGCTAATCCCTAATAACACTAACTTGCGTTGTGTTATTAAGTATTAGCTTCCTTCTGAGAGATGAGTGTGGTGGTGGTTCATCAGTTTTCTACAGCTTGAACTGCCATTAAATGTGCAAATGTTAACAAGCTGGCTGTGAGTTCTGATCTGTGTGATGAAAGTTTAAGAGGATGGCTGAAAAGCTGTCATTACTTTATTCAGTGTTGGCAAAGGTACAGCACAGAACTGACCATCTGATTGCTGCTAAGACGGGTAGAGGTTTTTTGTAGCAGTGCCCTGAACTTTGTATTCTAGTTAATTTTGATAGTTTCACAGCTGCCTTTGAGAAAGAAAACAGTATTTCCTTTTGCTATAAATCTAAAGATGACTTTGCTTCCTCTCTTAAATCAGATGACTGTGAAAGAGCAGCAAGAGTGGAAAATTCCTCCATGCATTTCAAACTGGAAAAATGCAAAGGTAATTAAGTTGTCATAAATTCACCTTTTTAATGTTCCACCCTGCTGGGAGACTTCTATGAATCATTTAAGCTTGAATAATACTGGTTTTAAACATCTAGAGTTAGGTAAACTGGCTGCTTCCAGCATGAAGAATACACAATTGTACAGCTCCTTTTTTTTTTTTACCTCTCTCTCGCTTTTTGGCATATCAAGGTTGTCAAAATGACAGGAGTATGGAACTGAAAGAGAATATATTACTTCATGGCAGAGATGATGCATTTTGAGAATCAAAAATGGCATTAGTTAAAATGCCCTTAATAGTACAGTATGTGGAGTCTGAAACCAAAGTCTCTGGAGCCTATAAAACAAAGGCATCTAAACTGAAAAAGGGAAGGGTAACTCACAGAGAACAAAGCATATTTCTTTTTAATACTGCATTCCAAATTTCTGGAAAGTTCTCAGTGTTGCATTCTTTCACTAATTAATTTTCATCACTGGTTAGCTTAGCTATTTTTATTTCTTGTTTGAGTAGGTATGTCCTGTCCCTCTGATTTTTATCAGCCAGTAAGCCTATGTTCAGAGAGAAGGGAGAATTTCTAATTTGCTGCAGTAACTGGTCTGATCGTTCTCAAACTTACCAAACTGTTGTTGTGAGGCAGCCTCTTCAGATGGAGGAAGGAAAAGCTGCATGTTTGGATGTTGGGTTTTTTCTCCCCCAACACAGCTGTATAACTGGGACTGACACTAATTAGTAGATCAAATTTTAGGTTACAGATGCTAAAACCAAAGAAAAATTTTGTAGAGCTCTCTAAAAATCTTAAAATATCATCTATAAATACTTCGAGGTTTCAGCTTTTGAAGGCAAAATTGTCATTTAGTGTCATTTGCTTTTGCTGGCAACCTGCCCCCTTTCTTATTTTGAATTATCTAACCTCTTAACAGGTATAAAAGCAGTTGAGGAAAAACAATTTTTTAGCACAAATGGTAAAACGGCGTGGAGACTGGAAAGCTATTATCTGTAGTTCTTAACACAAAGCAAAGAGTGGACTCTCTCAATCAAAAACTGTCATTCGTAGTAAGATGTAACTCAAAGGGAAATTGTGATTTAGATTTGGGTAGTGTGGAATTGAAGCGAAGCTTGGTATTGCCTGGTATGAATTTGAAGTACATATAAAGGAGGTTTGTTGAGGCATGTTAATGATGGGCTGTGAGTTTTGTGCGTGTTTGTTTTCTTACACAATAAATGTCACAATGTTTGTCGTTATATAATGTTAGTTTCTGTGATTAACTGCCTCTCTGTTTCCACTGTAGGGTTACACTATTCCATTAGACAAGCGTCTGGCTGCGGATGGCAGAGGATTGCAGACTGTTCATATTAACGAAAACTTTGCCAAGCTTGCTGAGGCGCTCTATATCGCTGACAGAAAGGTCAGGTGGTTGCTTAAACTGTGTTGTTCCATGTGGTTTTACCTTCTTTGTATGTTTATTTCCTTGGGAAAATCAACTGTGGATAGACTGCAGGTTTTGGTTTGTCACACTTCTTGGCTAACGTAAGACATAAGGTCTGATCCCCAATATCTTTGAATCAGTGGCTCAGTGTGGGTTAGGTGACTGGAGGTCATGGGTCCTGCATCTCAGGCCTAGCTGCAGTGGCTGTCTGGCTTTGAACTTCATCTTTGTGGCTTGATCCCTGCCCTGTTTGCTGGATAACTCCATGACAGAAGATCTGCTTGCATCCCAGGTGATAGCTTTCTGTCATTTTAATCATGTCTTACGTGTGTAGGCTCGTGAGGCAGTAGAGATGCGTGCTCAGGTGGAGAGGAAGATGGCTCAGAAAGAAAAGGAGAAACACGAGGAAAAGCTCCGAGAAATGGCTCAGAAAGCCAGGGAGAGAAGAGCAGGGATCAAAACCCACGTTGAAAAAGGTAAGTTTCTTTGTTATTAAGATGCTATGGGGGTTTTTAGCACCCTCTGAAGTGTGGGTTTGGAGAACTCATATTACCTAAATATCATCAACTGTAATTTCTAAGCATGACACCTATTGTTCATGTCTTTACTTGGTCAGGCAGTGAATTTGCTTAATTCGTTGACCAGTTTGATAGGATCTGGATTTGAACCTCACAGCAGTATGTCAGTGTGTACAGATGCAGGACACTGTTGAGAATTTCAGAGTTGTTAATGGATCAGTGCAAGTAATGGCTTTCATGGACTGCTATAAACTAATGGTTTTTTTTAGAAAAGGCTTGTTGGAGATGAAGAGCAACTTTGTTCACAAAAGTTAAACTATCTTTAAGTTTTCAAGATGGTAAATGCAGTATTCTGTCTCTTGCACTGTTATAACTGCTAACCTAACTAAATCATAACCATTATGATAAGTCTTATGTTCTGATTGAAATTACACTTCAGAGATCAAGATGCTCAAGATGCCTCTAGTGAGGCATTGGAACAGCCTGCCCAGAGAGGTGGTTGAATCGCCATCCCTGGAGACATTCAGAAAACATGTAGACGTGGCCATGGTCTAGTAGGCATGGTGGTGTTAGGCTGACAGTTGGACTTTATGATCTCAGAGGTCCTTTCCAACCTTAGGGATTCTATGATTCTATTCTATGCTGAACTTGCAGAGCAGTTGCGATCTCCTAGAAGGTGGAGGATAGGGCCATATAATGCCAAATCCTGCAGCTGGAATGGATTAACCTCTTCCCAACAGGCTGGAGACTGCCCTACTGGAGAGCCACTCTGTTGAAAAGGACCTGGGAGTCCTAGTGGGCAATAAGCTAAACATAAGCCAGCAGTAATGCTAAGGGCACACTAAGCTGCATCTGCAGGAGTATAGCCACTAGGTCAAGGGAAGTAATCACTTCCTTTTACTGGTGGCCTGTTACACTGCATCTGAAATACTGTGTGCGGTTATGCGCCCCCAGGTACAAGACACACATTGATAAACTGCAGCGAGTTTAGTGGAGGGCCATCAAAATGGTCAGGGTGCTAGAGTATCTGCCTAGTCAGGAGATGCTGAGAGAATGAAGCTTGTTCTGCCAGAAGATGTGGCTTTTGGGGGGACCTAACAGGAGCTTTCCTGTACCTACAAGGAGCTCTTCAGTAAGCTGCACAGCGGAAGAATGAGATGGTGGTTCAAAGTGGAAGCAGGAGGTTTCAACTACATACAGGGAGATAAATTTTCAGACTGAGGGCAAGCAGCAGTGGAACGGGTTGCCCAGGGAGGCTGGTAATCTCTATGCTTGGATGTTTTCCCCACCTGAGTGGGCAAAGCCCTGCGCAACCTGGTTTGAATTCAGCATTGATCCAGCTTTCAGCGGGAGGTTAACTAGAGACTCCCTTCCAACCTGAGTGATCCTGTGATACTGAGTCACAGAATGTTCTTCAAAGCACTTAGATGCCTGTGTGTTTGAACCATATTTTTACACTTAAGAGATAAAAGTATATGATGATATGTAGGTGTTTTAGGGTGTCAATTTCTAGATGGACAAGTGTTCTAAGCTCTTGAAAGTTGAAAAAACATAGTTATTGGATATGTCTGCTTTAACTCTCCAGTCAAGGACAATTAATTGTTTGTGGCCTAAGAAAGCTGTGGTTTTTCAAGTGTTCAGTTTCTTTGAAGTGTAATATTTTAAATAGTGCTGAGGGTCCCTTCTCTTCTGTAAAAGAACACTGAATTGAATTGCTGTGCCAATGTCTGTGACATAGTTAATTCAAACTTCAAATACTTGTCTATAATGAGCAATATTGCGTTTGTTCAGAGGATGGAGAAGCTAGAGAAAGAGATGAAATCAGACATGACCGGCGCAAAGAGAGACAGCATGACAGAAATCTTTCCAGGGCAGCCCCTGACAAAAGGTGAGTCACAAAAGAAAGCTGCTTTGTTCCTCTACTGGCACTGGCTTTGCCACTAGGGAAACTGTTACGCTGGGCTTCCTTTTGCTTGATGTGAGTGCCTGAGTTTTACCTTGTGGAGATACTCATTGTATGAGTTGGTATTACTGTGGTAGCACACTGCAGTACTCTCTTCTAAATCTAGAATTTTCCAGATGAATGGAGGAGGGGGCGGTGTTGGTTTTGGGTGGGCCTTTCTTTAGCAGAACTTCAGTATATTCAGATTCAATTAACATGTTGACAGTAAAGGTTGAAACCTGGATCCTGTAACTTCAGTGAGACCAGAGTACCGTTACTGGCTTTGTTTCTTGAAGCTGTTCATTTGAAGTCAGCCTACACTCAGAAGTCTAAGCTTAAGTATCTTGTTTGCCCAAGCCAGTGATATTCCTGAGTACAAATGGTTTTTGGAGGCTTCAAAACTCTAATATCTTAAAATTAGATTGCTCAGCCTTCTCAGAATATAATTACACTGGTTCTTGGAAAAAATAAATATGACATTTTAGACCAAGTCAGCTTGATGTAAATTGCAGATAGTGGACAGCAAATTTAAATGTCATGCCCGACTGAATGTAACTTTCCCAAATGTTTCCTTTGCAGGGAGACAATTTTTAAATGTTACCTAGTATGGAAGGGCAACAGTCAAAAATGTGGCTCCTGAGGCAAACTGTTAGCAGCTAATACAGGATCAGGTTGCAGTTGAGCATGTCAACAAATATGGCTTACTGACCTAATAAAACTTAAAACTTTTAATTCAGGTCAAAGCTGCAGAGAAATGAGAACAGAGATATCAGTGAAGTTATTGCCCTGGGGGTGCCCAACCCCAGGCCATCCAATGAAATCCAGTACGACCAGAGGCTGTTCAACCAGAGCAAGGTAAAAATACTTTTCACAGCTGCATAGCTTTCTGTGAGAACATGCTCATCCTTCCTTAGTGGGTATGGCTAGGGTACAAAAGGAACCCTGTTCTGATGGATAGGGTGGATGCACTCTGAAGTAAGTCTCTACATAACTGGTTAGGAAACAGATGATCTCCTTTATCCTTAGCTGATGCAACAAAAACTGAATATTCTGAATGTATAACTGGATTAAAGTGTTTTTGTTGTAGTTTTTCTCAGTGGGGAGAAAGCAGCTTATTTTGTGTTCAAGCTGCAGTGACCTCATTTTCTTTTTTTGCACAAGTGTATTGACTGAATAAGGGAAATCTGTTCTGAGAAGCATGTAAATACTTTCTATTCCCATTATTGCTTATGTTAAAAATCCTTCTGAGGATATAAATAGTTAACAGCAACATTTATTTTTCCTGAACTTTATACTGTTCAGAGATGAAAAAGTAGATTAGGCTTCAGAAAATTCCTGAATAGACCTGCAGTTTGTCAGTCATTCCTTTTCACATCTCCAATGAAAGACTTGCAGGCAGAAGGGAAAGCTGATGAATCAAAAGTGAAAAAGCAGGCACTTCTGCTTTCACATTTTACATAAGCCTCTGATTTCGGTAAGTCAGCTTAAATCATGTTTTCCAGAAATTCTGAATAATATCACTTCTGTATGGCTGTACTTGGCTATAATAGACAGCTGTACTTGCAGGGCAGTCAGAAACAATCCAATATTCTGAAATATGAATGGCTTGTAATCTTTGTCGCTTTCTGGAAGAGTGGAGGGGGCCCTGGCTGAGGCTTGTCATGATTGTGTCGTATTTGCAGACTTAATCCCAGACCCAGAACCACTCCTGTCTTAATGAAGTGCTTGAACTCATTTGCAATCAGTGGTAAATCACACGATACAATCTGTGTGACCCCATCAGTGTATCTTGACATTAAAATAAAGTAGCTGGAGACGCTTTTGTGTTATACTGCTGTTTGTTCTTCCTAGGGTATGGACAGTGGCTTTGCTGGAGGAGAGGATGAAATTTATAATGTTTATGACCAGCCTTGGAGAAGTGGCAAGGATATGGCCCAAAATATCTACCGTCCAAGTAAAAATGTGGACAAGGACATATATGGCGATGACCTAGAGGCTCGAATAAAGACCAACAGGTAAGAAAATAAAGCTAAGAAATAATCTTCATTAGTACTCTGAAGTTTCAATCAACTGAGTATCACCTCTTCTTCTGCAGGTTTGTTCCTGACAAAGAGTTTTCTAACTCGGATCGTAGCACCAGAGGGAGGGGTAGAGACGGACCGGTTCAATTTGAGGAGGATCCATTTGGTTTGGACAAGTTTCTGGAAGAAGCCAAGCAACATGGTGGTTCTAAACGGCCATCAGATAGCAGCCGCCCAAAAGAACACGAGCACGAGAGCAAAAAGAGGAGGAAGGACTGAATGCCTCTGCTCCCCGAGAGGTAGAGAAACGGACTACGAGCTTGGACTTCATGCAAAAGGCATTTTTAATATCAGAGGTGTATAGGGGAATGGCATTGTAACACAGCAGTTCACAACTCTTGTCGTGTGGATATATACACACATTCTAATTCTTCTGCATAGGACAGCTACCCCTGGAGAGCAGAGGAATGGAGACCACTGAAACATTTCACAAGGGAGTTATTCTTTAGCAAGTGCTGACTTTGCTGATTCCCTGTTGCCCAGCATCTCAGGGTAAGAATGTAGCCCCTTCCTACAGCTTTAGTTTTGTAGGTACTTAAAGCTTTTACTTCCATCTGTTGAAAGCTTTCCTGCTGTATATAATTACTGTCTTATGCTGTAGTGGATGCCAGGGAGTTTATGATTCAGTGTTTCTTTAGTGTGGCTATACAGTTTATTTGAACAAGGAGGGGAAACAGCTGGATTCTGTTTTAAAACAAATACTCATGCATAGTTTCTCAGTAATCTTTATTTTAGTTTCTTTACATTTACTGAAATAAAGCCTCCTTCCATTGCTCACTCACTTTGTGTCTTTCTTTGACTGTGTCTTCTGTGGGACTGCTGTTTGAGAGAGAGCTGAAAATAATGAAAATTATTCAAATTAGTTAGGCAAGAAGGTTTGATATTTTTCATTTCTGATCTACTAAAACATCTACTAAAGTGGAAGATGGGTTTATAACAACTTCAGTTGTATGAGCCATAACCACAAATGCTAAACTCCTGACGGGAAAGATGAATATAATTTGCACAGCAATTGCTAGGTCTATCAGCAAAATGCATCTTAAAAGCTTGTGCTTTCAAGTGGAACTAATAGAAGGTAGCTGTCTAAAGCTAGCCTAGAACTAAGTGGGAGAAGTGCTCACGTATTTTGCGTCTAGAGAATCTTGCATTTTTGAAGAAATAAAGCAAGCTAACTGCCTGCCTTCTGCTTTTTATTTCACCACAAAGCAGCCTCTTAGCTTTTGCACCTCTTGGGAGAATATAGCCCTCGAAGCCCAGGCAGTTCAATGAATGTGGCTATCTTACAGCTTCCAAAATAAAAACCAGCAAAATAATTTCCAAGAAATTGACACTAAATACTTTTCTATGCTATTCCAAGTACTTATTTTGATAATTGCACAGAGATAACATCCTAGTTATTTTCAGCCCAATTTATGAGGGACCAGCCTTTCGCCTGGCTTGTCACAACTTAAGACTGAAGTTGTCAAACTGTTCCTTCATTTCTGCTCCCATTTTTTTTTGCACCAGGTGTAACTCACAGGTGAGCACTTCCTAGGAATAGGTGCTGAAGTAACCGCAGCCACTGCAGGCTTCTGCAGTAGTATGAACCATGTCAAGCAAGATTTATCATCACAGTTGACATACTGCATCCTTGAAGTCTCTTGCCAGTTCATTTTACTCTTAGCATTTCCTAGCATTCAAAGTCTCAGAACAAGAAACTAGTTGTCAGGAGGATACTGAAGAAGTATTAATTATTCAAAGACATAAGTTGATCGTGTCTGTTCTGTTGTACCAGCCTGCTTGTTGCTCATGGTTTCATTCTGTACTACTTGGTCTGAGTAGCTAGGTCAGCTGAAGCACAAGTAAGTCTACAAGAAAATCCTCTTAATAATTTGCCCCTATTTAGTGAACATACTAGACACAAGTTTCTAATGATTTTGACACAAGACCTGTTAATTTATTAATGGCTTGGGCAACCATTGACTCACTGTCCTTTCATCGTTAACTGTCACCACCACTGCATACTAAATGTTTGGGAAGGAGTGGGATGGCAGTTTCTTTGCTGCAGTGAAGCTGGATGATACAGTTGTATGGCTCCAACTGACCAGTGACAGACACCTTTGTATGGGTATTAGACCAAAGGTTTTTAACTGGTGGTGCACACTTCTCTTGGGCCCCTCACCACAAGAAAGACATCGAGGCCCTGGAGTGTGTCCAGAGAAGGGCAACGAAACTGGTGAAGGGGCTGGAGCACAGGTCTTATGAGGAGCAGCTGAGGGAACTGGGACTGTTTAGTCTGGAGGAGGCTCAGGGGAGACCTTACTGCCCTCTACAACTACCTGAAAGGAAGTTGTGGTGAGCTGGGGGTTGGCCTCTTCTCACAGATAACTAGTGACAGGACTAGGGGGAACGGCTGCAAGTTGTGCCAGGGGAGGTTCAGGCTGGAGATGAGGAGAAATTTCTTCTCAGAAAGGGTGGTCGGGCATTGGAACAGGTTGCCCAGGGAGGTGGTGGAGTCACCGTCCCTGGGGGTGTTTAAAGAAGGGTTGGATGTGGTACTTAGGGACATGGCTTAGTGGGTAATAGGTGGTGGGGGGACGGTTGGACTACATGATCCTGGAGATCTCTTCCAACCTTAATGATTCTGTGATTCTTGATGCCATACACTAATGCCCTGAGACGGCCAAAGAATCGTATTTTTTCCCTTACTAACATTTACAATGTTAGAGACAGCAAGTAAAAAAAGCTACATTAAAGCTGATTTAAGTAGGCAGCTGTTTTTTTCCTGTAAGAAATTATAGCTGAAGAAAAAAAAAAAAAATTCACTACATTTCAAAGCTTAACTTTACATTCTTTGCCGTCTTCTCTCTGCCACCCAACATCCAAATTACATTTTGGAATCTACATGCAAAAACCTGTACTACAAATAATAACTAGCTGCATGGCAGTTCCTGAGCAGTTTTACTGCGTTCATAGTCCTTTAGCTGCGCACAGCAGGACATTTTGATCTCTGGTGTGTGATCTCTCTGGTGTCTACAGATGTGTGATGTCAGACCCGAACAAGTCAAGTTCAGAGGGGGAATAAGCAAAAGTGTTAATGATTTAAAACACATTAAGTAGCAAAATGCTTAACCACACTTGGAACAAATCTGGCCACATTTTGATGTTACTGCAGGCAGAATTGAAGAGCTCATTACGTTACATCATTAGATAAATTAGCACATTACCTTGGCACCTTCAAGTATGTGGGAGTCCTTCTGAAACACATTCTGAACATCTTCTTGAGTTGAGAATTTAATCCAGCAATAACGTCTGTGAAAGCCTGTATCTTTGTCCTAGTTACCAGTTTCAAAAAGATAAAACACAATTAGTGTAGAAAAGATACCTTTTAAAAAGATAAAACACAATCACTGTAGAAAATATTCACATAGGTTAATAAAAACTTTATACAAATACTCATTTTAAGGACTATCAGAGAAATTGGCACACTTGCTGTCTGAGAAGCCTGTTTCATGCTTTTAAGACTTTAATTGACAGCATGCAGGGGGCTGCTTGCAGAGGTTGTTCTGCATCCCTTTCTCTCAATTTGAGTCCAGTAATAATAAAACTTAGAGATTTTAAGCTACAGCTGAAGACTGGAATAAGACATAGTCAGTTGTTATCTACTATTAAGCCAGTCACAACACAACTGACATTTAAATGGCTGCCTGATTTGAAAATAAGCCTGCCACAGTATTCCAAAGGCGCTCAGCAAGATAAAGCAGGTGCTTAAGATACTAAGCAAGCAGGCTGCAATTCGAGATGACAAGCACTAGCTCCACTGAGAAGAAAAAAAGTTATTTTTAAGAACAATTTGCCAGTTGGAGAAGACAGTTGTCAATAAAGAAGAGAGAATGCAGAAACGCCAGGTCTACCAAAGTGCCTTTTATCCCTGCTCTGCCACTGAACTCCCTGATCACCAGGCACAACTGGCAGTGCCTCCAAACACGGGTGAAGTTTTCACCCACAAGGTACAGCAGTTACACTGCCTGGTTTCAGGATACCAGTGAGGTCTTAACTGGGGTGTCTCATGCTGCTGGCAGATTGTTTTGTACCTCTGGCAGTTTTAAGCATTAATGAATGCTCCTAAAGTAATCACTGAATCAAAGCATACACAGTTTCAGCTTCAGCCTGTGACGGAGGCAGGTTCACAGTGAGCTGCCAGCCTTCGCAGTGAAGCAGTGCATTCAGCCCTGGGTCTGAGGAACAGAGCGCGGCAGGCAGAGACCTCAGCTTCAGTGTTCAGAAATAACCAGACTATTTCAAACTATCTCCATTGCCAAACTAGCCCTCAAGTGATACTGAGCCCATCAGCTCACTAACTGAAGTTCACTAGGCACTGAGCTTCATTTAACAGACCGCGACTTCACGTGAAGAAGCAGGCAGGCAGGCAGGATACCCGCAACTTTAGATTTTTTTAGGCCAGTGAGACCAGGCATATAAGCACTTTATTCTCTGTCAGGAGAAAGGTAACAGGGTGATAGAGAAGCTCAAAGCACTTCTACATTACTTATTCAATAACAGCAGCATCAACAGGATGCAAGGCATGTGCTTTCTAAGCCAGTGTAAACCCTTAAGCACCGATGAGGCCTACAGCTTGCAGGCAAGCGGCAGCACCCACTGGGAGAAAGAGCTAAGGCTGGAGAACACCAGAAACCCGACTAGAGTAAAACAAGGGGCTTCTAGAAAGCTGCTCCGAGGGAGCAGTAAGGGGGAAGCAGGACAGGTCCCCAGCAGCAGGGCCAACCCTGCCGGGGTCTGGTGAGCACCGGCCAGCGGCTCTTCTCCATTTGCACCAGGAGGACACAAACAGCGACCAGGAGGACAAGCGGGTACTCACAAACGGCAGCTGGCACCTCTGTACTGTCCCGAACTGGGAGAAGTACTCCTTCAGCTCCTCTGTGGGGGAAACACACACCTGGTTACACGGGCCCGGCACCTCCGCGCAGCCGCCAGGCCCCAGTCCCCACGACCTGTCCCAGCACACGCAGCGAGCGGGCCCGCCTCCTCCCGCGCCACCCGGCCCGCACCAGCGAGGAACGAGAGGGGCGGCCCAAACTCACTGCTCGACACCGTCCAGGGAATCTCAGCCACGAAGAGATCGAACATCCTCCTGGAGCGGCGCCCNGGATGCTTTTCGACGGCTTTTTCGCTTCTATCGGCAACGTGACGCGTCGGATTTGCGGGGTGTGGTGGACTTTGCTGTGCCGGGGGCTCAGGTAACAGCGGGCTCCTCCTATCCTTGACTCCGTGGTGAAGGCCGGGCGGCGCGGCGCTCTCCGGGCTCGTCCCGCCCTCTGAGCGGTGTCGCGGTGTTTCACCGCGGTGCTGTGGGGGTGCTGCCGCTGCCTGCTGCCGCTGCCTGTTGCTTCCCTTGGTGCTCGACGCCAGGTCTCCAGTTCCGCCCGGTTGTTGGCTGTAAGGTGCCGCCTTCCAGCGCTGAGCCCCGTAGGGCGATTTGCCTGACTGGAGGCGAACGGCTGAGGAAGAGTGTGCAGCTCTGCGGGCCCCCTTCCCCGCAGGACCCTGAGCGGGCTCCCCCGCGGTGCCCGTGGAGCAGCTGCCTGGGGGTTATGGGGCCCAGTCCGAGGACACAAGGTGCCACCCCAGCTGCGCGGGCCAGCATGCTGCCTATTTACAGGTCTAACCCTCTTGTTTACGTTTATTTACACTCATAATGTTTAATTAGCTCTCTCTGTTGTAGTGAGGGATGTCTAGAGCCTCTAGTAGAGCCACACATTACTTAAGGAAAGTAAGGGGACACGTGGATGGGGAAGAAAAATTCTATCGCTGCTGGAGCTGATGCTGTTTCCTGGGCCGGTTCATCCTTGTCTTGGCCCTGGAGCTCCTGGGTGAGCTGGAGAGGGGGCCGGGATCCGTTCTTCCCCCCACCGCACAGCGTGGGCACAGGGTTCTTGCTCTCCTCCCCTTGGTGAAGTTTCTCCTTTCTGACTCCCATACCACGAGCATCCGGTTCAGCCATCAGGACAAGTCCAGCTGTTGCGGTGGATGTTGCGGTCAGGAGCACGCCTGAAAGTAGTAGCCATCGTGGCTAGTAGTTTACCATGTCTTGAGTGATGGAGAAGTGATCCTTTAAATTCTTCTTGTGTTCTGTCGCTTCATAAAAGGATAATGGATATCTGCTGAAGTATTATTAACGATGGATTTTCTACATATGAGCCTACGTGAAAAAAGAGAGTAGGGAATATAGTTTAATTTAAACTTTGCCTAATTTTTCATAGTTCAAATGCTTAGCTTTTTTGTTTTACTATTCTATTAGAAAATATTTTTCTATCTTTTTAGACTATAGTTTTGGTATTGTTAACAGAACACAAAATGTGCGCCATGTGAAATTGTTCAAGGTGTTAGCATTAAACAAGAGAATTGTTAACATTTCAGCCTTTCTTGAGCTTGCAGCAATCCTTTATCAAATAAAGGATTCCAGTGTTACAGCTCTTCTGGGAAAGTCAAAGTACTTGAAAGCATCACAAGCATCTGTCCCCTCTCCATATCATTCTTTTTGTGCTTGTTACCTTCTAAGATCAGTTGATTGCTTCCTAGTAAAAGCATATTTCATTCTTCTTTCCCCCAGGTTAAAAACATCTGCGTTTTCTCTTTAAGAAGAGCTACAGGCCAGGCAGATTGGCCCAGATACTATAGTTCCTTTTCTCTCAGAAAACTGCTTCAAGTGATGGAGCTCTTCACTGAAGTGTGACATACTCCAGCTGCCCTGCTACCAGGCTTATTTAACTGATTCAGCACATGTAGTTCTTCAGCATAGAAACAGCTCCTGTTCTCCAGAAGCCCTGGCAGCAGCAGGTGTGTAAGCAGTTTGAGAAGGCAGAGAGGTGGCAGAATCTTAGGCGAAGGAAGAGGCTGCCTGGGCAGGTTCTGCTGACAGGACTCTGAACAAAGCGCTTCAAGACTGACAGTCACAAAGCTGCTTTTGGCAGAGAGCTGAAAA
Organism: Psophia crepitans; assembly: GCA_013399095.1. Classification (NCBI taxonomy): domain Eukaryota; kingdom Metazoa; phylum Chordata; class Aves; order Gruiformes; family Psophiidae; genus Psophia; species Psophia crepitans. Next base: position 124,650 of record VWZZ01003497.1, read on the forward strand.
ATTGTTAAAATGGAGCACGTTGCCAGAAGCTGCTGCCCAGCACTAGTTTAGAGTTTTGTTATGAATTCTTTGTACATAATTTAGACTTCTTGCTCAGAAGGTGATCACCAGAGCTGTCAACTTGCAGAGTCTGATTTACACATTCACCACAGCAGAGCCTGCATATAAAGGCCTTAATTTAATACGCATGTTAAATTGTCAGAAACAAAGTCTTGCCTGTCTCCACCTGCTTATTCCCACTATGCCTGGCCAGCTCTTTCCTTAAGGTGCCTGTACTTTTGCACAGTGACGTGGAGAGCTGGTGCTACTCACAGTTGCTTAGACGATAGTTCCGTGATACAGTTGGCATTTTCACACAACTTACCTTGGAATATGGTATCACTCGTTGTTGCTATTTTTGGAATTTTTTTTTATTTCTTCCTCTGTTTTCTTTTGCCAGGTGTTCAGATCACAGCTCAGTATTTCTTCTGTCAGTGATCAAGATGCCTACAGAGCAGGATTACAGCCAGTTAGCCAGTGGAAAGCCTATGGCCTCAATGGGTATCCAGGTAGGTACTTCTGATCTCAAGAGAAACTAAACACAACCTTGTTGTTTTGGATTCAGGTATCTCCCGTCTTGTCTGTCTTGCCCTGCCTGAAAAAGCTGTTTTGGTTTGTCGGAGTGTAGTTTAATGTTATTTTAAGTGCAGGAGGAGAAATGAATCAGCTAAAGACTGGGATGTGGCAATACATATGAAGGTGAGAACAAAAGGGCCAATTGTCTCATGGTCTCTGATCAACTAGACCATCCCTTGTAAGAATGGGTTCCTGTTGCCTTTGATAGAGATTTTATATTTCAGCATGTTTTTTCCCTCAATGTGTATCATGAAAATTAGGTAAGTGACTGAAATTCAGTCATTTCAGGGCTGAAGTGTGGCATCTGTCTGCTGGTGAACACTGAGTAGAAGAAGTGAATAAGAACCACTTGTCCTATTCAAGGTACAGAGTAATTTGATTAGGCAGGTTGTTTCAAAAACTGAAGTGGATCTTAGGTTTGCAGGTCACCTGGTAGAGTCGCAGAAGGATGTTCAGTTGGAAGGGACCTCCGTGATGTCCAACTCCCTGCTTAAAGTAGGGTCATGTTGAAGTTTATGTCGGGTTGCTCACAGCTTTGGGTGAGTTTTGGAAATCTCCAAGGATAGATATTGCACAGCCTCCCTGGGCACCCGTTTCAGTGGTTGGCCACTCCTGTGATTTCCACCCGCACCATATATCTAACAAAAATTTACCTTGCTGTAATTTGTGACTGTTGCCTCTCATAATCTTGCTGTGCACCTCTGAGAAGAATCTGGCTCCACCTTCTCTATAATGGCCCTTTAGGTAGCTCTTCCTAATACAGGCTAATGTGTAATCAGCGTTCCTTGCCACAAGGGTGCACTACTGACTCGTGCTCAATTTGTCCTCCAAGAACCCCATGTCCTTTGATTTAGAGCTGCTCCCTGGGCCTCAGGTCCTTGGGCAATACTGTTGCATGGAGTTATTCTACCCCAGGTGCAAGATTATCAACTTCAGAGGTTCTTGTTGGCCCGTTCCTTTGACTTGCCAAGATCCCTTTCAATGACAGCAGTAGCCTCTGCTGCTGTCCTATGTGGTGTCTTCTGTAAGTGTGATGAGGCTGAATGTCCCGTCATCCAGGTTGTTGATATAAATGTAGTTATCAGTTTTGGCCCCAGTATCAGCCTGAAGAACACAACTCATAACAGTCACTGCTTAGACTTTGAACCACCAAATCTCTATCCTTTAAGCTTGGTGGCCCAGCCAGCTTTTGCTCACCCTTTTAGTTTACCCATAAAATCCATGAGCTGCTAGTTTGGCTGCAGTGGTGCTGCAGAAAACCAACTGGAAGACTGCTAAAGCCAGTGTAAACAGCATCCCCCACTCTCCCCTTGTCTGGGCATCTTGCTGTAGCAGACAGCAAGGCTGGTTAGACAGAATTTGCCTTCAGTAAATCCATGCTGGCTGTTCCCAACCACCTTGTGTCTGGAAATGGCTGTCATGAAAGTTTGCTCCATAATCTTACCAGGGCCTTTTATAAGGCTAATGAGTTTGTAATTCCCCAGGTCCTCCATATTTCAGGGAATTTTTTTGTTGTTGTTTTTGGTTTTTTTGTGTCGTTTTTCTTGTCATGTTTCTTTTGGTGTGTTGGGACTGCAGTCAGTGTGGGTTGTTATGAAGCCAGCCTACCATTTCTGAAACTGAGGCAGCCGCAGCAGCCATCTGGCGTGGTTAATACACAGAAAATTGAATAATGCAGGAGAAAGGCTTCCGCCTCTAAATTTTTTGTTCCACTTACCTGTTGTATTACAGCTGCCCTTGCTTGTCATTTTGTGTCTGTCTAAACATCTTTCCTAGCAATTGCATGGGGGGTAGGGGATCACAAGTGTTCTACTTATCTGCATTTTTCTTACGCTTTGACAAAGAAAACATTTCACTAAAATGAAATGCAAATACATTAACAAATTCTTAGTCCTGTTTGGAATTATGTTATGTGTGGACAAGAATAGTGTTTCATCCTTTTCCAGCTACCCTTATGTGGGCATCCTAAAGCACTAGAAGATATTTAACAACTGCCCCAATAGCCCTCTAAAATAAGTTAGAATTTCTTTAGTTTGTCTGAATTCAATTAGTTTTATCCCCGCAGTGAGCGATGAAATGTAAGATTGAGGAAGCTGGGTGAATTTCTGTTGCGGTGTCCCAGGTTCTCCAAGATGTGGATGATGCTGTCTTTGGGGCTGTAACTGGCACTAGTTCGTTTTCTGAGGGATTGGTCTTGTTACTAGACATGATTGTGTCTTACTCTTCCTTTGTCTGAGGCTGGAGACTGCTTTCACTATGTGTAAATTAATTCCTTCTGTGCCGCAAGATTTTGTGGCAGTAAGAATTGCATCTGCTTCCTCAAGGCAGATTCCTTCAGTATACAGATCCCCAAAAAATTGTCTTTTGCCCGTTCCAGTCAGACCAGTTCTTTCAAGGCCAAGAGGTTCAATTGTGTTGCCTTCAGAGCTTATCTGTAGCGTTCTTTAGTCAGATCAGAAAGATTGCTACAGAAATGTATTTTTACTCTTCTCCCTCCAGTGTGTGATAAGTTGCTGATTTCTAGCGCTATTGGCCCTCACAGGAACTATTAGTCTTGTATGTTCGTGTAAAATTCTGCAACTATTAGAAATTCAGGGGTTTTCCCCTTTCTTGACATCGGAAACATAGTGGCAACCCATTTTTCAGTTGTTCTTGCTTCTGTAAATGTAGACTAATCTGGTTTCTTAGGAATAAGCAATGAAAGGTCAGAGAGACATGAGTGTGTTCTAAGCTTCTGATACAAGAGTCATAAAATTTGGGTTCTTATTATCAGCTCTGTGTGTTACTAGCCCTCCAGGCTTCAATTCCTTCATTAATATCTGGAGATAATACATACGTAGTAGAGCATAATTTCATGAATGTAGTAAAGTGCTTTTAGAACCCCCCATCGAAAGCTTTAGATGGGAAGGGCAGTATTATGATTCTGTTCTATGCAGAGGCCAACACAGAGTAACTTTAGTGCTTCTGGCAAAGAAACTTCTTGTAACCAGACTGATCAGAAGGCTGCCACAGTCTGAAGGTGCTGGGAATGGAGTGAAATGAATGACAGTGTATTATTAATACACTAAAGGCTCTTTTTCTAACCAGTTAATTTTATCTTGTGAGGTCTGAGAGATATGCTGGCAGGAAGCTTTTTCTGGGCTTTTATTAACACTTTCAGAAGGCCACAAGACAAGTTTGTATCCTACTGAGACACCTAGCCTTGCTTTTTTCTTTTTCATCTATTTTTGTCTCTGTTTAACTTGATATAACTGAGAAGTTCAAAAAGACACAGTGGGGCAAAACCTTGAAACCTCCTTTTCCTTTGTTTCTCCTGTAGCCTTATCACTCTCTGTATGTGAATTTTGTGCTGGTGAGTCTCACTGAATTGACAGTCTTTGAGAGAGTGTCTTGATTCTCAGAGTAGGTACAATACAGATTAATAGCATCTTCCCATCAGACACTCATTCATCAATACTGTCGACCCTGGCCTGAAAGGAAGCACCCCTGAGGTGCTGGGGAGAAAATTCCAGTGAAGAATCCTGTTAGGACTCTTGGCAATGGCAGATCTTATGTCAAGGACTCTTATCTGATAGAGACCAAATCGATCCATTACATCTCTGCTAACCCTCTTACTTGGGCTGCTGCATGAATGAACTCTGCCCGAGGTGCTGGGCTAAATGAGCGTGCAGGCTCTCTTATTTATTTTGTTTTGTTAATTAACAATGACTGCAAAGTACTTGCAGTCAGTGACAAGCAGTTTGGGATATGACTTTCCTCCCCTTTAAGTATCACCATACCAAAATACAACCAGACTTGGCCAGAAATAAGCATGCAGCAGAAGAGCGGATGGTTTATGTTACTAGAGACTTGCTCAGCCTGCGGGCCGCTCTCTGCAGTTCATGACGCTGAAGTGGCAATAAGAAGACAGTATGAGTTCAGAGGCAGCAACAAGATTAGTCTGAAGTCTAGCAAAACTAGGCCAGAATTACTTTTATTTTCGCAGCGTTCAAGAGAAGAATCTTGCTGAATCATTTCAAAATCAAATTTACTCCAAAGCAATTTTTTTCCAAGTTCTTATTCCTTTATCTACCTGTAATCAATATGCCTTACACAGATATGTCATTCATTGTCATTTTTCACTTGGACCAGAGTTGGCTGCCCTCCCGGCCTTCTACCTTATGGACAGTTTTTGTTTATACTGAAAAAAAACCCAGCAGGTTTTAATGTAACTGTTCAGATCTGTTAATAGATTTCATCAGCTTACAGACAGAGTCAGTGGTTATATGTCTGAGGTGTTTTTTTCAGTACCTCCAACCCTTGTCCTTTGCTCTAGTTTCAGAAAAAAACGGGGATAAGCCTAATCATACTGTTTCCCCACTCTCTCCATTTTTCTCTGTGCTCAGGGTTTATTTTCATACCAAACCCTTTCCTTCCGGGCTGCCAGCGTCACTGGGTGAAGCAGTGTCTCAAGCTATACCCCCAGAAACCTAATGTCTGCAACTTGGACCTGCATATGTCTCCTGAGAAGACCAGTGACCTGTGGGGACAGAGCAAGGAGCAGCTAAGGTAAGTCCACAATAACCTTTGGTAGTCAAAACTAACAGAGCCTGAAGGTCTCGGCTCTGAGAAGATCTAAGAAAAATGAGCAGGGAAGAGAAGCTGAAAAAGACTGTGTGCATACTGGCAGTATACAGACACTGTCAGATACGCCAAGTTAAAGACGGATTTTTCATGGCTTGATGTGTGTCCCTGTTAATTCTCTGCTTTCACAGTCATAATAGGATTTTCTAGTAGCAAATCATTCCAAATCCATCAGTCAAATGTAAAATATTGGCCCTGGCTGATACGGTGCTTGGAAGCTTGCTAACCTCAGCTACAAGTGGAAAAGTGGAACCATGAGGTCCCTCTAGACGTCAGCTTTCCTGAGGCGAAAAGGATCCTTTCCAAACACCCTACTCATGCTAGCTCTTCTGCCCAGTCAGCTGTCAAACCCGGTATATTGAAAGACTGTTACCTGCACTTTGAACTTCTCAAGATAGCTAGTTCCTCTGTTTTTATTTTCCAGCATTTATTTATTTTGGTTTGGGTGGGGTTTTTGTAAATTCAATCTGAGATAGTGATGAAATGTACCATTTCAATGGCAATCCTGTTTCCTCTGACAGATTCCCACAGGGTCAGAGTTCTGTGGTGGACACAGCTGCCTTTCCTCTACCTGATTTGGAAGTTAATTGAGAATTTGTCCAAGTTTTGAAGTCAAGTAGGAAGTTTTACAGACTTTTTTTACTTAATTAGTCACCTGTGAAAATACATACAAGATAAATGCTGTTTATAGTACACAATCTTTTAGGTATTTGGGTATTTCTCATTACCTTGTTGATTTCACTGCTCATTTTTAATAGTAACTTAATGCGATGGAGTGACCAGAGTTTCCTACAACTCTCATCTTCCACCCTAGTCTCTTAGTAACACTGACATGCTGAGACTTTTCTTCAAAAATACTCTTAACATCCATAAGATATGGAATGGCAAAAACAAGATCTAGTCTTCTAAATATTTGCACCTAGGGTAGAAGTTATGCCCCCACTTGTGTTTTCCAGGCTCAGTCAGAATTACTTACAGAAATTCAGATGCCCTTTATGTGTTTAAAATATTGACTTTTACATTTGTGTTCCATCAAGGATGAAAAATTGTTCTTTCAAAGTATAGTTCATTGTGCCCTGCGGCTGAAAAAAGTGGGGTACTGTTGCAGCTTGACAGGCCTTTCCCAGCAGCACCTCCTGCACACACGGACAATGATCAGAGCAGAGGTTAATTTGCAGCTGAATCCAGTTCAGTTGGAAACAGTGTTTGGAAGAGTGATGGCTGGCAGAAACACTGGCAGTTTTATTAAGCGCTTGCTGAAGTCTTCAAGTGAGCAAACTGCTGTATTTGTGCTTTTACCTAGGGTTCAGCAGATCAAACCAGCCAACTTGTCTAGTATCTGGAGTGAGAGCCTTTTGGGGAGGAGAGAAACAGTGCTTAACTAGGAGTCTACTTCCAAAACTGGACACAACTTTAATGCTCTTTAAAGCCATCACAAAGATGCATAAATGTGCTTGGGTCATGGCTTATCTGCTCTTTACAGGATGCAGGAATCGCAACGTAGGGAGAGTCCATACAGTTCTTAGAAATGTTTGCTGTGCTTTCTCAACAGAGTGGAGTTTGGCTATTTTTTTAGTGCTGGAGGCAATTAAAGGCATGAAAGGGGTAGAGCATCCCTGCAAGGGATAGATATGTATATGTAGCCTCATGTATAAGGAAAAAGCTGGGGGGGTTTTACAGGTGCAATCATTTACCAATGAACAAAGAAAAAAGGGAGCTTCAGACCAAAGCCCCACTGCTTGCTGTTCAGTCTTGTTCTTTCTAACACAGTTACATGAGAATTTCTCTGTCCTTTCCTGTAGGAGCACGTGCTGCTCCAGCAACTCATTCTTTCCAGATACATAACACTTACTTAGACTTTCTTCTGCTTAGCAATCACATGTGAAATCACATGCAAAATACAAAGTACCGGGAATAAGGACCTTCTGAGCATATTAGGATTCCCGCTGTTGTGCAAATGCTCTAGCACTGTAGCAAAAGAAGGGCACTTTCAAAAGGCGTGTGCTAAAACTGTTTAATTATGAAATTATTTGTTGACTGAAAGATGTAGAGGAACAGGTTGTGGACTCTCCCTTTTTTAAATGTTGTGTTACCTACTTGTAGACGCCATAAATTGTTCAAAGTAGCATGTATTTTGACAGTTACTGTGTTGCTGCATTATAGTGATTGTAATTGCTATTACCCTATGACAAAGATGGAAACTGGAAAGATGACTGACTTTCAATAATCAGTGAGCTATGAAAAATTACTAAAGGCAAAGAAATTGGCTTTTTACTCTTGTTCCTGGTTTAGCTTAGCACCTGTCAGTATGGTATAGGTGAAGGGCAGAAACAAGCTGCATATCCAGGTAGAAATGCACATTAAATGCAGATGCTTGGCTGAGCCTTGACCATGGCAGCACAAATATGAATCCTGTTTTGTAAAAGAGAGTATGTCTTACTGAACTAATGAGGCTATAAATGAGAGCAGATCATCTGGTGCTACTGTTTATCATGATGTTCCAAGTACACTTCCCTTTTATTTCTTTCTATACCAAAACGTGTGACCTAGCTTGAGAAAAGAAGCTGAAATTGCTGGTATAAGTGGACTAGAAGACAAATGTGTACCTTCCTTTTTGTCATGTCACTGGCATGTTTCTATCTGATTTACTGTAGTAATACTCTTTAACTTTTTAAGGACTTCTCCATAGGCTGTAGTAAAAGCCCATCCCTGAGGTCTCTTCCTGCCTTCACCACCTTCAAGTAAGAGTGGTAAATGGGTGTGTGGCTGCAGACCACTGGGTCCCTCTGCGTTAGGGCTGTCACTTGAGAAGAACAGGTTTCTGTCCTGCGTAGCAGTCTGGGTGGGAGACACCTGCAACTTAGGCTTTGTGACATTACAAGAAGTGTATGGTCATAGCTTGAGCAGTCTTGCTTCTTGCTGACCATGGAGTCAGTCTGTCCCAAGGACTTCTTGTAAAAGCGCCAAGTAGTAGAACCAGCAGCCCTTTGCAGTATTATGCAGCTTGGTATGCTTCACTGTCAGGCAAAGCATTTTCCTTTCTTGTCATTTTCCATTAAGCGCCTGGAATATTTTTTCTTCTTTTTGCAGCTTTTAGATCTTCTCAGATTCTGTTCTTTCACTTCTGGGTGCTCAAGCAGTATGTGCTTAATTCTGACTTAGGTCTGCCCCAGATCATTGTGTTGTCTCCACTGGATAACCTGTTATGTACCACGTTGAAAATAGAAGTTTCAAACTGGCAGCACTTGGCAGCTGGCCCTACAGCTTGTGTAAATTGCATGAACTGAATTTTCAAGGTCTTTAGAGGAAAAAAAATAATGGCACTGAAAAGAAGTTTAGCATTGATGGTTTTAATAGGCTGTTATATGGATGAGTGAATCTCATTACTGTATGCTATACTACCAGAAAACTTCTTGGAAATTAATGCAGATCCTATTTCTTTCCATTTTGTCTTTGCAGAAGGAAAGGTTCCAGTAAACGGGAGCCCAGAAGCTTACTGGAGAAGTTGCGCTGGGTGACCCTTGGTTACCATTATAATTGGGATACTAAGGTATTGAAATTAAATTCTTCTCCATTTTTCTTAGCTGTAAGCTCTCAGAATGGCAAACACAGGGAGGGTATCATGGAACAAAATGCTTGTGATCTGTCTTAAGATCTGTCTATGCTTAAGACAGTCTCGAGGAAAGGCTGTAACAAACCATGCTTGTAAGAACATTTTAATCTATATTAGTTTACTGTGAAGGATTTAACAGCAAAAATCTGTTGCTACATCCTTTCCTTTGAAAGGTACCATGGTAGCATATACTCGGCTCTAAACCTGTGACACAGAGTAAGTGCGCGCTTCTTCCCTACCAAAAGGAGTAGCTGCAAAAGCATTGTTACCTAATTAAGGTGAGAGTGACCTTGACTAGTTCTCAGAAGACAGCTCCTTCTGAGAAACTACTCCTCTTTGGAGTGGTGAGTGAGAGCAGGAAGAGACTGCTGCTGATGTGACTTTGAACTTAAGAGTCTGAACCAGTATAGAACAGTCTCACCAATTAACAGCTATTTTGGGGCTCCTGACCAAAATAAACTTTTTCATAAGACTGAGTCAGATGGAGGCTGAGAAAGGATGGCAGAGTGAATATATGCAGTCTTATCACTATATTGCAGATACTTAACCAAATCTGCTTGCAGCCTTATATTTACCAGGTCAGCCTATTATCTGGTGGCCTTAATGAAAACTTGGTTATTCCCTTCCAGTCCTCTCGGAATCACTCATGGGAGAGAGAAAAAAATTAGATTTGCAATTGATTCTTGTTTGTCTTACTCTTCAAGGAAGGAACAATGATGCTTGTTTTAGAGCTCTGTTGATGAGATCCAGAACTCTCTGTCCATTAGCAGGTTGAGGCAAGTTGATCCTCAGGATGTTGGTACTAATCTTACTGACTTCAACTTTGCCATCCAGGTGTCACAGTTAACTCTGATTAATTGAATCTGGCAGTCTCAGCATATGCCCAGAATTAAGTGATAAGAGGTAAACTTGCTGTGGTTCTGCCTATGTTGTAGTCATTTTTCCAGGCAAATACGATGTTCTTCATGACTATCAGCCAAACTTCTGAGTTAGCCTTCAGTGTTTGTTGCCAATTGTATTTGCTGCTCTGATGTTCTGGGTGTGGTTTGTTTGTTTTGTTTGTTTTTTCTCCACTCTCCTTCCTCCAGAAGTACTCAGCAAATCACCACACTCCTTTCCCCTCAGACCTTGCGTTCCTGTCAGAACAAGTGGCTGCAGCCTGTGGCTTCCGGGGTTTCCAAGCCCAAGCAGGGATCTTGAACTACTATCATTTTGACTCTTCACTGGGAATTCATGTGGATGAGTCTGAACTAGACCATTCTCGGCCTCTTTTATCATTCAGGTGAGTAAAGGAAAGCACTCCAGTGTTGTGGAATGATTGGTGGCTTTTTTCTGTGGTTGCATATGGTTAGAGGAGGTCAGTACAATATAGTTTGCTAATTGGGTATACGATCTTCACTCTCTGAAGATTTGAATAGTAGGAGGCTGTAGCTCAAGGGTGTAGGTTTTTCTTTGAAGACCGCTTCAGTAGCATGGGTGTGGTGCTTAGGGTGGAAGAGCTCTCTGCACAGAGCATAGCTCTGTTCTAAAGCAACAGAGTGGCAATTGGGTATGAGCAGGCAAGGATGAAATACCTCAGCAGGACTTCAAATCTGGCAAGGCAAGTGTCAAGGTAGCACTATGCCTACCTTGAACCAGGCCTCTTAGCCTGTTTTCCATGTAGTGGTTACTGGGAGTCCATCAGGTTTTCTTGTTTGTGGGGTTTTTTCCTTTTTTTTTTTTTTTTTTAAAAGGATTTAGCTGCTAATATTTCTTGACATATAATTGTTATCTACCTGAATTTGTTTTCTCTTCTCTCTCCATCCTCATACCATCTCTAGTTTTGGGCAGTCCTCCATATTTTTGCTTGGGGGCCTGAAGCGGGAGGAGGCCCCAACAGCAATGTTCATGCACAGTGGAGATATCATGGTGATGTCTGGCTTCAGCCGTCTGCTGCACCATGCTGTCCCCCGGGTCCTCCCCAACCCTGAAGGGACAGCTTTGCCTTCGTGCCTGGACCAAGCAGTTTCTTCGGACCTTCCTGTTGGCTCAGTCATTGAGCACAGCTCCGATGAGGACTGGCAGGTCTGCGCCAAGTACTTGCAGTCTTCCCGCATTAACATGACTATTCGGCAGGTGTTGGCTGAGGGCCAGACATTCCCAGAGGAGTCTGGGACACAGGGGAAGGGCCAAGCACCCTCTGAAGATGGCCGCCAGCAGGAGAACAGCAGAGCCAAGAGACATAAACCAAATACAGACAGCTGAGGGGCGACATGCTGCTGACATGGACTGGACAGGCAGCCTCCATATGGAATGGGGAACTAATGTCATCATACCAGAAGTCACTTGTCTGTATTGGGATTAATAAACTTGTGCAGAATAAATGTGGTCCTTCTTGCTGTAGGAAATAGGTTAGGGGAGAAAAAGAATTTAAAAGGAAAAGTAGGAGAAGTTCAGGACTGGGACCTGGGGGATGAACTCCCTTATTTTGTTGCAGACTTTTACTGTATTTGGTTCCCTTTAAAATACCTGGATGTCAGAATTTTAAGCGTGGTTCAGTGATGCTCGTGCAGTATTTTGAAATCATTGGCCAGGAAGTGCTAGCAAGAGAGACGTAATTGCTGTGTGTTAAAGAATCCTACGTGTGAAGTTCAGCTGAAGTGTGGTAACAAGCATGAGTGAGAACAGGCCGCTGTGGGTGTGAGACCACCTGCAGCTTTTGCAGGAGAACTACCTCTACAGCAAAAATTTAGTCGATGAGCAGAAACGAGCAGCTCTTTCAAGCAAGACCTGCTGTAAGCTTGCTGTACTCCTGTGCTCTCCTCTTGCCTGCTTGTGCGCCCTCAGCTGCAGCAGAACCTGCTCTTATGACTGGAAAATGGAGGGGCTTTTGCATAACTTGGGTTTTAGAGAGAAACAATGGGGGGCAATATCTGCTTAGAGTATTTAGTAGCTCCCAACTGGGTCTCTTCCTAACAGTGAGTATGACTGAGCCCTATCTCCCTGTTCTTTCAAAACTGCCCCCCTCCTAAGTGCCTGCAGATTATGGTCCTCAGTCCCAAGCAAGGAAAGCATGACTTGCAAGTAGAAGCAATGAAGTTGTAAATTAAGTACCTAAAAAATTAATCAGTGACTATCTCTGTCAACGAAAGATAAATATATTGAAACAAAGCAAAGCACTAGGTTTTGTGCCAGTTCTCTTTAAGACTCAGACCTTCCTATCTGCTTTTTAATGCAATTTTAATTGTTGGAGTGGAATGCACTATCCCTGGGGTATTTTGTTGCACTTTCCCAGTGACTAAACTTACTCTGTTTTTAAATTAAAGATCGCTATCAATTTTGGGCTAGCTTTTTTCTTTTCTTTTTCTCCTTGTTATTTCAGTGTATTGTTAATGCTGCTGCATCCCTTGTGCTGTTCCCTCCAGGCTTCTTTTGGAGCCGCTGCCTTTGCCATCTGCCAGCACCGGTGGAGGAGCCCAGCGTATGTCTGCAGGGCTGCTTTGCTGAGGGGTGGTTCAGGGTTTGTTGGGCCGTTTCGGAGAGGTGGCGCCTGCAGTATCAAAGTCCAATTTAATATGTATACAGCAGCTTTTCCTCATGGGGAAAGTGTCTGGTCTGCTTATTTCATAGCAGGTGAATGTATGTGTGCAATTAATTTCTTCTACAATACTGCAAAGAGCTCCGGTAATTTAATGTCTAAAATGATCAGATGTGGATTTTAATATCTTATTCTGTTCCAGAAATGTGTCCTTTGTGTATCCCAGACATGGTGTATTTTACAGCTGAGCCCTCTGAGAGCAAATACTATGATGCAGAGGGGTTATAACATGACCAGAAAGGGAAGTTGACTGAGCAGCCCTCAGGAAGCAGTTAAGCCCCTTTAGCAGTACCTGAAGGGGGGGAAGGGGAGAGTTGTTTTCCTTCCTGTGAGAAGGCAGACTATCTGCTCTTCACTCTTGAGGGGGAAGCAGAATTCTGCCAACTCACTCTCTGCTGCAGAGGAGAGAAGACAGTCATTGGAACTAGATGGTTGTGAACTGGAGCTGGTTTCTTCATGCCGCAGGCTGAGGTTTCAGTCCCTGATTCTCAGTTCTTGTCTTCAGTTCTCTACAAATATATAACAAATGACAAGCAACCATTTATCCCAGGATTCAATTGACCCTGTGATTCAAGGACAAGAAACCCTGCTGTTCATCCTCTACAGCTTGAAGTTGTAGCAAAGGCTGCAAACCACTGACAGCAGTTGGTCATGGGAAGCATCCTGTCCACTGAAGCCTTATGTTTAGATGTGGTGGAGTTGAGAATCTGCTGAGTTACTGACTTGCAGTCAAACTTCTTAGCTAATGCCAGTGTGTGGGAAACAGCCCTGATCTAATTCTGTATCGGACACCCAGAAACTGGGAAGTCCATGGCCCAGAAATGGGCATACGGGGAATAACCTGGGGTGAGAAAAGTTATCTGTGTACGAAGAGAAACAACTCTTGCAAGGGAGAATTTCCTCAACTGCCAGGAACAGTGCTTCTGTCACCACAGGGCAGCGGAGTACAAATGAGCAAGCCACAGGACTTCTGTGGGCTCTGAAACCATGCATCCAGAACATGACTCCAAAGCGGCAGCACCAGCCCTGGGAAGGAGGCGAGGAACAGGGCTGCATCCCACAATACACACCGCTAATTCTCCTCCTAGGGCAGAACCATTGGGAACCACTGACCTACTCTATGTGGCTGTCAGGCTGTGGCACTGCACCTCATTTGCTGGTTTGTGCTGACATCACAGAATTTTTCACAGCACTGATCAAATTTTTGTATCTATAGGTACCACAAATATTTGCTGGTGTTCCTGTAGGTGCATGGTGAGCTAATTCCTCTAAAGGAGAAGTACTGCCCAAGGGCCACAGGCACAAAATTGCATCAGCGGTGTAGGCAGCAGTCTTCTGGGCTGTCCTGCTGGGCACAGCTGAGGGGAGGGAAAGAAGAGGTCATCTGGACCCATTCTGCAAGAAAATTAATGTAATGAGCTGATTACAGGAAGATAATCATGTGTTTAAATCCAGGCCACCTGGAAATGAAGCGTGTTGTTTACCACATGTACGCTGTTCATTATGTGATGTATAGATAAAGCTAACAGTTCAACAGAGTTTAAACAATTACTGATATTTTTTATCATCAAGAGGAAAGGGAAAATAAAATCTCCAGTTAAATCAGAACCATAGCAGAGCAGGATGGATACTGGAAGCAGAAGAGGAAACTGCCTGTACAAACTTAGAGTTTTCAATCCTCTCGAGAGTCCTGTGATAGAGAAGTTCCGTGCCACGACCCGGGCTGCTGGCTAGTGCCCAGCACAGATTTACCGCACGCCCTCTGCACGCCAGCCAGGCAGTAACTTCCAGGCACAGCAGTCCCTAGAGCTCTGCCTGCTCAATCTTTGGTATTTTTCCTTTCCTTGAGAGCTTGTTGACATTTTTCCCTCACTGTTCCACATCGGATATTTCCACGAAGGGTAGGTAGTACGGTGCACCTAAGCTCCTCTATCTATGCTACGTGCTCTGCTGAGCTAGTAGGTGGGGAATTCCCAGAGAGCAGCACAGGATTTCACCGCCATGGCTACACATCCAGGGTGAAGCTGGCTTATGGAGTACAGACAAGAGCTTGGATCTGTCTTCATCTGTTCATCGAAGTCATTCTCATTCTCTGCATCACACCTGAAGCGGAATAGATTTAACACAGAAAAGAGACTTGTCGGTGACAAGACTTGTCTTCCACTTAATTGGGATGCAAAATTAATTGAGCTATAATCCTGTGTGCTCTAAGCATACTTTAGTTCTGATGAAACCATAAAACTTGCCTGGGTCTGAACACATTACCTCAAAAAGTTAACAGCAGTACACGGACTGCAGAAATTAATGATCCAGAAAAATAAGTTGCTAGAAGCCTCAGAAGACCTATATATAAAAGGCCTTTTTTGGGATAATCTCTGTGCAAGAAGAGACTTTGAGAGAAAACCAGTGGGAGTCATCCAGAGTCTGCTGATGCCTCTGTAAATCCTTGTAACCAAAGCTGGTTGAAAACAATCTGTAGCATAATGCTAGAGGTACAAGAGGCACAAGGTGCAGCTGGCAAGTTTAGTGCAGTACAAAATAGGGTCAGCTATTTATATTTAGCGAATGATAATCACAAATACCTTCATAAAGCCATTTTCTATACGAAGAATTGAATACTGACTATATGTGCATACAGTCTGGTAAAGTTGAGGTGAGATAAAAGTTGCCACCGTGCAAGTTACAGCTTAGCTCATACAAGCTGTTTCCTTGCATCATCTTCTGATACCCGCAGGCACAGGACCACAGGAATGGCAGTTGAAGGGACCACTAGATGTACATGGTTTAGGGGTAGACTAGGAACAGTGCTCTTGCCCATGGGCTACCAAAGTGAGACTTAGAAACCTTCCGTGATGAAGACTCTACCATTTATTTTGGTAACCTGTGCCAGTGCTGCCCTACTCACCTTACGAAGAAATTCCACCTTGTGTCCTGCCCGAGTTTCTCGAAATACAACTCGTAACCGTTCCCTCTGTCTTTTTCTTACCGTCTGTTACTGCCAACAGTTTGGTTCCGATCTCTTTGTCACTCTCCTTCCAATAATTGAAGTCTACAGTGAGACACCCCCCTGCGCCCCCCAGTCTGCCCTGTGCCACATGAAGGCACCCTGGGGCCCACAACGGTCCCCCATAGATCATGTGCCCCAGGCCCCCGACTTTCCTTGCTAGCCGTCCTCAGCACCTCCTCCCATTTCAGGTGGTAGTCCACTCTCTGTTAGTGCCAAACAGGATGCTAACAACAGACAGACTGCTGAATCCTGGTTCCTAACCCCCGCTAGATCCACCAGATCCTCTTCAATCCACTGGATCTTAGGCTGTGGGGGTTTTTTTACAGTGTTTTCTAAATTAAATATTTTTTTCCTCCCATCTACACCACAATAAAACAAAAGCAGTAATTTTGTGAGGTGCAGAATGAACGTACCATGGTTCCCCAACGATTTATGTTCCTGAAAAGCTGTGAGCTCTCACTGAAGCTTTTATAAGTAAAGCTCAGCCGAGCATTTTTAAGTGATTTTTCCCATGTCATCTCTCTAGCGTTTAATACACGCACCCTTTTCCTGAATCAGGGTATTTATAGGGTCCCTCTCCTCTAACTGGCTACCTACTAAACCCGCAGGAACTTTATTAGCTGTGAAATTTATGGCATCTATCAAATCTAATTGAAATAGGCCGACAGGTTTCCAAGTTACTGGACAGGAATGCGAGGGCAGGAATGACACACGCACAAACCCTGAGGACAGAAGCCTTATTCCCTAGGAAGCCAGGCTGAAAAGCCTACTTTTACGTTCGTAATGCAGACTTGTCTGGACTTTTATAGCAGGTCCTGCTCTGAAGGGTTTTGCTCTTCGGGTCCTGGTCAAGAGAGGACCAGTCTGGAATATCAGAGTAATTTTGCCCAGTGAGCGCCTTCCCCATCCAGTTCCTGCTATTTTAAGTGTATGACCCCTCCTAGGGGGAGCTGACTGTGCAGCGAGACGCTGAACAGGCTAATCAGCGTAATGCTTATCTCCCCAAGGTGGGAGGTAAGGGTCTGGGGTACGGCAGGGAGTCAAATCCGATTCTTATTCACAACTAGGGCTGCAGATAGGCATCACAGACAGTATCTACTGCTTCCACTGCACTGGGGGAGAAGGAGGGAGGGGATGAAGTCTAGAAAAGCCTGCAGTAGCTTTCCCCGTGCAGAATAGGGGAGATCTTTACTTCTCTGGACAGGAAAAGTTTTAACCTTGTGGAGGCACTTCCCATCTCATTTTTCCCAAGTCAGTAAGGACAGTTCTGTCTCTGACCTTTTCCTCTGGTGCTGGGGAACATGCCCTTCCACAAAATCCCCATACTTAGTGGGCTCTCCCCTGAGCTTCTCTCTCCCTTTCTGTGGCTGTAATCCCACATCTTGGCACAGAGGTTGTGCTCTCCTTCACCGTCCCCCAATGCCGACTGCCTTCACTAAGTGCTCCGCACTGCTGGCTGGGCTGAAGGAGGCCGCTTGCCCACAGTACAGCTTTTCTAATCTGCTCCACAGCCTCAAAGCTCTTCCAAAAGGTAGGTCCTTATGTGGAGATGTGGTGCTTAGGGACATGGTTTAGGGGTAGACTTGGCTGTGTTAGGTTTACAGTTGGACTTGATGATCTTAAAGGTCTTTTCTAACCTAAATGATTCTATGAGATACAATGAATGAAACATTCTGCAAATATTCTTGTTGAAACTGGCTAGAGAGTAAAAAGTGAATCAGTCTAGAAGACATACTGCCTCTTTCTTCTCTGATGTTGGGAAGTCAGCACTATACATTAGCTTTCAGCTTCCTTCTAGGTGAATTTAAAACTCATTCTGTATTTACCGAGGAAGGCCAGAGAATCAATAAAGGCCTTGGCTTTCTAGAGGTGATCATCTCACCAATCATTTCTGTCTCTGTTCTGCGCTAAGGGCTTAGATAAGGTGGCTTTGTTTTTGTTTTCTTTCTCCTTAATGGATAGGTTTCTTAATTAGGGTGGGGGAAAAATGACTGCAATTTTGCTGTGGCAAATTAAACCCAAAATGAGGTAGCAAAGAGCAGGGTCTGGAGGAGAGGGGGGCAATCAGAGACAGCTATTGATTTTGAAATGATGGAGGAGCCAAAGGAGAGCACACAGCCTGGAAAGGAGACTCATCTTTCAAAGCACTGCTCTTGCTTAGAAACAATCAGTCCGGGCAGAGGTGTTGGTTGTTGCTGAAGCTCCGGAGTTAGCTTTGTCTCCAGACAGAATGTAAATTCTGGAAAGACTCGCTGGTTCATAAGGGGGTGGCTCCTCAGACACGTCTTGAGATCGTGGAGCTAAGAATCGTGGAATGGGGCTGAACATAAGTAAACCTGAGCGGAGCATCAAGAAATCTTAGCAGTAATGGTAACACAAAAATGTTTGGAAATAGGCTTTTCCAAGGACAAAGAAAAAGTGTCACCGCTCAGAGCCAAGCCAGGCAAAGGGAGCACACATATGCTGAATACAGGACAGGCACCAAGCTCCAACACCCTTCTCACTCCCAGTTGTTGCATTGCATGCCCCATCTTTTCTAGGACAGAAAGAACCGATCTGGTGGTGTCTCACTGTGTCCCGGTGGCTGCGATCAAGCTCAGGTACAGCTTTCTGCCACTCCAGCCAGCACCCTTCCACGTACACCGGCCTTTTTCCCCTTGGCTTTTCAGAAAGCGTTCCGCTAAGATTAAAGTCAGCCGTTAGTCTGACCTTTTGTCAAATACAGCCAGCACCTGGGAAGGCTGTCAGAAAACAGCACCGATCCTGTAATGGCTGGTTTGAGTTTGTCGGCTCATTCTCATTGCTCTGATGAAACATGACTTTGCAAAAGTGCTGATTGTCAGGTGTCTGTGACAGGGGGTCAGGGAGATTTTAGCCACACTACTGCAAATAATCTGCAGTCATTCTAAACCAGCTGAATGCTGGGTACAAGTAAGTCCTTTTTCAGCCCAGACAGCTGAAAACATGCCACAGATCCTTTTAAAGCAAGGGGTTTGTTCCACCGTGTAGGAGACCTGCCTTCAGTTCTTCACACTGACATTGGCCCATGAAATCCTCATCATAATGCTGGTGACAAAGTGGCATCTCTTTTGCTCCCCATAGGGCTGGCAGTTTGTAGGAGATAGCGTGTCCTTGTCCACAAACCATTTTTCCCCCTCCCCCTTCCTCTTGCCTCCAAGCGGTGCTAGAAAAAGTGCAACAAAAATTTGTCCTTTCCCTGCCACCGCCTCCGTCTTTGTGTCTAAGATGCTGTCATGTCCCTTGTTCCCTGCCTGAATCCCAACTGCAGGGAGCACACATAATGCACTGGCAGAGAGAATCTTCATCCCCTCCTAACACCCTATCCTCACCTGTCAACAGCAGGAGCACACCTCTCCAACAACTGTTCCTGCAGCTCTTCCTGCCATTGCCAGCTGCTGCTGGATGTCAGATGCGAGTGTAGGGACATGATCTCCTCTGAGCCCTTCCTGGTCCAGCACTGTGATCGTGTTCCAGGAAAGATCCGAGTTTGGCATGCTGTTCTGATGCTTCAGCATTTACCTGGGCTGAAGGTGGAACTGGTCTGCAGACATTTCCTGGCTTGCACAGGGATCTTATGCAGCAAGGCAAGTCTTGTGTAGTCTTATTAATGCCCTTGTCTAATCCACTAGCACTTCTTCCCTTCTCCTAGGACAAAATGATAGGGAAGTAATTAAAGGAAAGAAGGATCCCAGGTGAGCAAGCATAAAGCAGTGAAGATATGGCATGCTCTTCCTGATCTCTGTGGCCCAGCCACCCCTCCCTGGCAGCTGCGAGCATCGCTACGCACTGCTCTGGAACAGCAGAGGCTGCTCAACACTGCAGGCTCCACATACCTTTAATACTTCCTTTCCCTGGAATTCACAAAAGAAAGGCTGTTTTTTCAGGTGGCCCGGAACCTACTGAGAAACCACAGCTCTTATCTGGAGAGTGAGTGTGCAGGTACTCAGTGTTTGATTCATCGAATATTATTTTCTGCAGCAGAAAAGTGGGAGAGAAACATTAGTCACATAGTTGCTTAATTGAGATCTAATGGCCAAGGTCAGTGCTCCGCCAAGAATAGATAGCAGAAGCCTCCCATGATGTACTTTCGTGAGGAGATGTTGATAGCACACAGACTGATCTATTATCGGGTCTCACCATGAAAAATTTAACTATATCTCCTGGAATATGCTCAAATCTATTTTGTATCATCTCCTTGCTTTTTCATTTAAAAATATCTTTGCAGTGAGACCTCACGACCGTGCAAATTAGCAAATCTCTGCTGTGTGGCGAGATTGCTTCACCTCCACTGAAATGCAGCGATTTGTTCTTTTGCCAACCCTCCGCAAGATGACAGTACCTGTTTGTCAGTGTCTGGCATGCTTCTCTGTGCTTTAAGTAAAAACCCTTCAAGGGAGAAGAATAACACTCACGGGAAGTTGCTGCAATGGGCACATCGGTGAGGAAGAGCACCAGGCCTTTGCCTCAAACTTCGTTCTGCACATCTGCAACGTTCCAGCACAGCAGAAGTGATGTGGTGACCTACCTGCTGGTCTACAGCGCCTCTCTGGTCTCCTGTGGCACTTCAGCCTACAGGACCAGCATGACCATCTACCTGGTCTGCTCTTTATACAGCTTTTGCATATGGGCCTGTGCAGGATGCGTCGGTGTTCCTCCCCAAACCAAGCGTTTCCAAACCTTTTAGCCCACAAAGCCTTTCCTCTTCCAAGTTTTCCCCACAGACCACAAAGCAACCATCTCCCCAAACCTTTAACTGAGAGGACAAAAGAGATGTGATTTGTATGGCCTCACAGACCACTGAGCACTAAAACTAGAGAGCTGACGAAAGAAATAAGGCTTCTGAAGATGGAGTAAGGTCTGTGAGGAGCACGCCTTAGCTTCTGTGGTACCTGAAAGATGCAGCTGTACTTCCTCGGCTGGGGGCTACAGTAGAGGACATGACGTGATCCAGCTGGGTAAGAACAGAAAACGTACTCCACGTGGGCCCTAACAGCAAGCATGAAGGTGCAAGGAGGCTTCATGTTCTGGTGCACATTTGCCTTCTGTCTGTCCTTGGAGTCTTGCAGTACCTATTGCTGGTGAGCTCCAAGCTCCTGGTGGTGCTAGAGTTGAAGTTGTTCCCTGTGATACTCCCTAGAGCACCTCTCTCGCAGCATGGGCGTAAGGTCCTCCAGCAGACTGCTCTCTGCATGTCCACAGGAGGTGTCTAAGAACTGGCAACTGGTTCAGACTTCATTGTTCCTGAGGACGCTGCGTGGACATACACTGCAAGAACCATAACATATCCTAGAAATTCAAACCACAGCCCCTCTGTCTTTGCACTGCAGCAGCCACCAGCATAGGAGGTACCCAGAGAGCAGCCCCCTTCTGCTGAAAGACAGGGTGTGCAGAAACCACCCCCATATCCCAGCGGCTACCACTCTTCCAGCCTGGAGAGGGGACAGCATGGACCTCACCCATGCTCAAAACAGGGAGAGTGAGTTTGGGGCTTTCAGAACACCACACAAACATTATTGCCTGGGAGCCTGGCATCTGGCAGGGAGAGGAGGGTGTAGTCGCCATGGTAATTCTTCGCCTCATTTAACTGCGAAGCAACCTCTTGTGTCAGCACAGGCAGCCATCCCCAGCACATCCCTGCGCGCAGCACTGGCAGCATGCTGCCCACGTACCCGCGCGCACAGCAAGCCCTGCCCGCAGCCCACGCACACTCTGCATCCCTTGCTGGGCAACACCCTTGCCCATACATGATACACACGTGTGTGCTGAACAACACACATTCCCTGTGTCGCCCACACCTCTAGACAACCAGCCAGGCTCACAGTCCCTGCTCCTACAGCTATGGGTCCCTCTGCTGCCCAGGCACAAGATGCTTTAGAAGCAAAAGATGACCGTGTGCTCTGCCAGCCGCCAAGATGCACACGCCCTGTCTCCTCAGCCTTGCCATAATACCTGCCTACAGCTTTTGTACAGTTTATTCTTGGACGCACTTTGTTTTCATGCTGCGGCATGAACAAGGAATAAATTCAGCTCTGTCTCATTCATTTTCCTCTGTTCCTGCCTCTGAGGAAAAAATGTCCCTGAGAAGCAGATCTAAAAGGAGAAGACTGTGTGCCTCTCTGGAGCGCCAGCTCATGGGAAGCTGGTGGTCAGGTCACTTGGTGCTCCTGAGCAGACCCTGCTGCTCACGTTCCTTGGCAGCCCGTGGGTCCCCGCAGGAAGGCTCCCTTCCCTGCGGGCAGCAGGGAAACAGAAGTCCAGAACAGCAGTGACTGATTTTATAGCATAGCAGGAGCATGGCAGATAGGAGCCATGACCTGAGTCCCTAACTCCTCTGCTACACAACAGCCAGGTATCGCCCCATACCAAAAGATGAAAATCAGCTCCGACTTACACCACCAGACGCAGCTTGGGGACCTCTCCCGCGCTACCACTGTCACATCAGGATCCCTCAGCTCTTCCAGAAGGTGCTGGTGTGATTTGAGCTTGGGCAGTGTTACTAGGGTGGACCCAGACCTGTCCTCAGCCAGGCCAGATGGCAAGTAGAAACTCCTCGGCCATATGTACATGACAGCTCCAGCAACAGGGCCCACATGAGCCAGCAGGCGTAGACTTGGTGGAGCCTTGAGTTCCCACATTGCATGGTGCAAGTGTCCTTTTCTGCCTTCTGCTGCACGCACAGCGGAGACAGACAGTCGGGGATGGCCCATATCATCAGGGTGACGGTCACCTCAAGTCTGACAGGGTTGCCAACAACCAAGTCCCACTTGTTACTGCTATAGAGCTTGTGTGCTCTGTGGCCTACGAGATGCCCTGCGCGGTGCTTCAGACACAACGTCTCCGTGAGAGAACTGCGGGGATGCCTGCCCGTATCCTTTTGGACCCACCCTCCTATTTGTAAACCTTTCAAGCTCACCCTGCTGACTTCACCTCTCTTTCCCATGAGGTCCCCTACTCCTCCTAAAAGCACCTCAACATCACCATCCCCAAGCCTGAACGCCCTAATCTGAGTGTGATGCAGCTAATACAACCAGCGATCTGATGTATGTGTGCGAGGACACGACCGAGCATTCCCCACCTGGCTGCCCAGCGCCTCTGGACAGGGCAGCCCCCCTTCTCTCACATCCCATCCTCCCCCATCTCCAGGACGCCACAGGCACCCGCACATGAAAATTCACCCTCCCACCCCTGCTCCCCTCTCCCCCCACCATCGCTGTCTGCACGCCTGGCTGCGTTGAGCTGAGGTGCCCCCAAAGGCCCAGGCCCTGCTTTTAGTCCTGCACGGGCAGTGGGACGCAGAGAGAGCCCAGGCTGCGGGCGCAGCCCACAGCCAGCCCAGCCGGGCCTGCTCCGGCCGGGAGAAAGACACCCAATGCTGAGCACACACTTCCCTCTCATGGCCGTGCCCGATACAGCAGCCACTCAGAGCATCTTCACTGGAGATGTGATTTCCCTGTGAATGCTGACATTTCCCATAGCTGCCTCTTACAGTTGCTGGGCACAGATGTCTCTCCCCTGCCCTTGGGGCGCAAGCACAGAGCCAGCCTTGCCACCCTGATGCGACCAACACACACTGTGAGTGGGAAAGACAAGGCGAGCGCTCAGTGTCCTGCCTGCAGCATCACACCGTGTCTCCGATGGAAGCCCAAGTACCCACCCCTGGTCCTGGCACAGACTTCCCCTATGGTAGGACACAGCCTCTAACATCTTCCCCCTGTACTCAGCCCTGGTGAGCCCACACCTCGAGTACTGTGTCCAGTTTTGGGCCCCTCACCACAAGAAAGACATCGAGGCCCTGGAGCGTGTCCAGAGAAGGGCAACGAAACTGGTGAAGGGGCTGGAGCACAGGTCTTATGAGGAGCGGCTGAAGGAACTGGGCTTGTTTAGTCTGGAGAAGAGGAGGCTCAGGGGAGACCTGATCGCTCTCTACAACTACCTGAAACGAAGTTGTAGTGAGGAGGGTGTCGGTCTCTTCTCCCAGGTAACAAGCGACAGGACAAGAGCGAATGGCCTCAAGTTGCATCAGGGGAGGCTTAGGTTGGATATTAGGAAAAACTTCTTCATGGAAAGAGTAGTGAGGTGTTGGAACGGACTGCCCAGAGAGGTAGTTGAACCACCGTCCCTGGAGACATTCAAAAAATGTGTAGACGTGGCACTCCAGGACATGATCTAGTAGGCACGGTGGTGTTGGGCTGATGGTTGGACTTGATCTTGGAGCTCCTTTCCAACCTTAGCGATTCTATGATCTTCCCTTTCCTCAAGTTAAGCATGGCTTTTGCTTACTTTGATTTTGAAGGGAAAGTTTTAAACTACCTAGTTATGGGTAGTTAAGGGTTTTATTCAATTTCTCCCTCACCCCATTGCACTGTATGGCAAAGCCTCTGTCTTTCCTATCCAAGTAACACTATGTTTGCTTAAAAGGAGACACAACAGCCTTCTGTTTCCCTGAACTGACCTTCTTCTCCGGGCTGAGCTTCAGGTAGTGGGTTCTCTCTGTGCTCCCATCACTCTTAATACCAGATTTGTAACTGAAGAGCAATTCACTGCACAGAAGGGGTGGTTTCCCGTTACATCTAACCTGTGGCCACCTTCCCCCAGCCACGAACCCAGTTCAATTCACTGACCTGAAGGAAATGAGTCAATTTTCCATGGGATAATTTTCTGTTGGATTAGTGAGTTGAACTGACTCACTCTGCAGGTAGAAAGCTGAGCATTAAAAAAAAAAAAAAGCTCATTCAGTCAAATCTTTTGTCAATTTGTCTCTCTCACTTCATCCAATGTTTCTCTAGAGGAGAGGCAGGAGAATGAGAACCTGCAAAACTGTGCTTGGTACCTGAAAGGGGACAAATTGCTCCTGCTCCTTCCTTGCTTCTTCAAGCTAAGGTTTGGTCGCTGCTCAGGTGCACACTCTCTCTTCTCTATAGCACGCTGCCTTCTCAAGCGCCACCTCTGTAAGAGCATCACTATCAACAAAGACACATTTTCAAGGGAACACTGGTTTTAGTTCTGTTCTTCACACAGGACCAGGTGAACGAGGAGGAACCTGTGCAGTCTCCTACAGTACCAACGACATTGTCAGAAGTAGCGGCAGTGGTTGTTGTCCTCCCTGAAGCTAGGCACAGCAGCCCGCCCGGGCTCTGCCAGGCTCGGTGCCCTTTATCAGAGTTTCTCAGAGCGCTCTGCAGCCGTTGATAAGGTGAGACCACATCTGCTCTGAACCTGTTCACCAGGGTACTGGTGGGAGGAGGGTTGGGTAACTTCCACAGTGCCAAAAGTCGTAGGCCCAGATCCTCAAAAGTATTTAAGCACCTAAAAAGAAGTTTGGAATTAAAATACCATGGGGCTCTGAGTCCTAATGAGGATGCAGTTATATTGGTATTCAATGTTTTTGCTGATATAGCTGATAGTGCTCGGAAAAGTTCTGCTCGAAAAAGAGCCCTATTCTGCTGACATAAGCTGCCTGCACACAAGGAGGGCTTCACTGGTACAACTCTGCTGCTACAGCGATATTACACGCATTTACATGTAAATTAGGGCTTTGTTTATACCGCACAGATGCAGCCTTTCACTTCATCCCGGATGGGAAGGGGAGAGGGAGGGTAATTGTCTCACTGCTCTCATTTTACGGGCTCCGAAAGCAAGGCACAAACAAACCGAACTCATTGCCTCGCTGTCACCCAACACGGGTGGCAGAAAAGGCAGAGACCCTGGTCATAGGTTACAGGCACAGAACTTTCTTCACTGCAGAGACAGGGAGACAAATGAGTGAGTCATTAAATAGAAGCCCCATCACATCAACTATGCAAGGTCAAATCCCCGATGTGATCCCTCGTAACGACTGCACTGGGGAGTCCAGAGCCCCAGGGACTGAGGCCCATTTAGATGCACAAAGCACTGTCAGAAAGTAACCGAACCTGAGACCCAAAGAAAGTTTCTATTACACTGCTCCACCATGTGCCAACCCGAGCAGCATTAGGCACGAGCGCCAACAAATGTCCACGGAGGATGGACATGAAAGCTGAAGCAGTATGGGTGATTAACAACATACCACAGGAACCAAATATGAGATCAGAAGCTACTGAGATTACCTTGCTTCCAACCACTGCTGCCCAAGTAAACATGCACTAAATGCACCTCCATTCTGCCAATACTCCTGTGTCTTGACCACAAACTCCAACAGGCCGTATTTCCATTTACAAAAGCCGAGAATGGTAAAATAACCGACCCCATCTCAGCCATTCATTCCCAAATCTGCCTCTCCTGCTCTACTAAACCACATATCTGACATGGATATAAGGTGAATTTCATGATACAACCAAACTCATAATTTTTGCTAGGAAAGTTTTAACTCATATCAGCTTCTCTCAGTGGCAAGTATAAGTGTTCCTGGAGCCTTCACCAACCTCATCTCCTTCTATGACCAGGTGACCCGCCTGGTGGATGAGGGAAAGGCTGTTGATGTAGTCTACCTAGACTTTAGCAAAGCCTTTGACACGGTCTCCCACAGCATTCTCCTGGAGGAGCTGGCGGCCCATGGCCTGGACAGGTACATTCTTAGCTGGGTTCAAAGCTGGCTGGATGGCCGGGCCCGGAGAGTGGTGGTGAATGGAGTCAAATCCAGCTGGCGACCGGTTGTGAGTGGTGTTCCCCAGGGGTCGGTGCTGGGGCCCATCCTCTTCAACATGTTTGTTGACGATTTGGATGAGGGAATTGAGTGCACCCTCAGTAAGTGCAGATGACACCAAGCTGGGGAGAAGTGTCGATCTGCCGGAGGGTAGGATGGCTCTGCAGAGGGACCTGGACAGGTTGGATCACTGGGCGGAGGCCAACGGGATGAGGTTTAA
>VWZZ01003497.1:156795-168672 GCA_013399095.1 Psophia crepitans
GGCCGGGTCTGTGCCGCCGCCCTCGCCTGGGGAGGGGGCAGCGCTTCGGGCACGGGCCTGCCTGGGGGGCAGCGCCTGGTGCGCGCCCGCTGCGCGGCTGGCGGCTTCATGTCGAGCGGGTGGCCCTCGGGTCGTTGCGGCGCTTCTACTGCCGAACTTTGCCTCGAAGCAGAGCAGTAAACCCCAGCCTTGCCGTAGGTCTGAGCCTTGCCGGGCCTGCGCTCCGGCGGGAAAGGTGTCAGCGGTTCGTCAGCGCTGCGAGACCGCCACCGGTGCGGTGCGCAGGGCCGCAGGCACAGTAGCCTGAGGTGGGGATTTCCCTCTGCAGGAAGGTTCAGGGTCGGTGCAGCGCTTCCCACCCGCTGTGTTATCACCCGGCGATGCAAGCGTCTGTCTGTGCTTTCATGCTTCCAGCTGCTTCTTTGCAAAACACCCAGCTTCTGGGTTGCAGTGTGAGGTGTTTCGTGGTTCTCAGCAGGGTGATCCCGGCAGTATGGGGTGGGACATGTTTCCTGGGACACCTAAAGCTGCTTGGGAAAAGCCTTCCTCCACTGCCATCCCTCCTCTTGCTCCTCGTCTTCACTCCTGTGCTGCCCCTTCAGTTTTTCTGGTGTAGGCTGTGCGTTCGCTGCGTGAACCAGGTGGAGGAGTGATGCGTAATAAAACTAAATATTTTTTTCCGGTTAACTCGGGACACTTACTGTATTTCTTTCACTGGATAGATGTTCATAGTCTTGCCCTGGCACTTGGGAGGAGATAGCACAGTACTGGGAGTGAACAAACGGAGGAGGAGGGTACAGTACTTTCATTTGGCTGCAGCGTCAGCTTGTACATAAACCCCTTGGTTCAGGGCTTATGGCGCTGGCAGTCTTGCCTTGCAAACACCAAGTACTGCCAACTGTAAACTGTAGGTGTAAATCTTTGCTCTGAGACAAAGTGGGGTGGTGGTGAGTGTTCTTCTTGGAGTGTCATGTCCCCCCCGTCTGTGCTTTTTAAAGAAGGTCTGAACATGCCTATGTTCTGCTTTGGAAGAACAGAAAAGTGGGGTAGGGAAGCTTTTTCCTTGAGGACCTTGTTAGCTGTGTGTCTGGAAAACATGGGAGATACAGCATGTGAATGGAAAAAGCACCAATGTCAAACTGAGGAAGCTTAAAACCCTTCCTGTTTTATGAGACATTCTGTTCAGTTTGTAGTTTGCACGTGATGCAACACTCAAACATGTCGTGGAAGCCTGAGGCATTTGAGATAACTATTTCTGAAGGGGGGGAGGCTCACTGGAGAAGTGGTCATGAGAAATCTGAGCAAAAAGCCCAAGTGTGGCATCATTGTCATAGGATGTAAGAAGAGTATAAGAAAGTTTTCATTCTGGCAGCTGCTTGCTGGTCAAAGAGAGATTTGTAGTTAGGAGTCTTACATTCTTCGTAATTTTTTGTGGGCCAGATTGCTAACTTTCAAAAGGAGAGTCTGAAGGTTAGAACCTAGCTGGAAGAAGTGACCGTTGAGGTGGACTAGGCATGTACAGCTTTCTCAAACAGCAGCCATGGTGGGAGCTTAGAGCTGCCCAGGATATAGCTGCAGGGATTTGGCTGCTTGATTGGCCTTTTTGCTTTTGGTCATTGGGCCTTTGCACCAGAGAAGGGAAATGTGATAATGCTTACTGTGTGTTGAATATATTTGTCTGCCGATGTAGATATCTATAGTATGGATGTACCGCATACAGCACTTGACAACCTGTAAGAGGTCTGTGGAATGCAAAATAATCAAGTACAAAAAGACAGCTTGCACGTGAGTGTGCAATTCCTGCTTAGTAGAAAAAAACAGAGAAGTAAGGATGAGGACCAGAAGAAAGTTGATTTTGCAAGAAGGTCTAGGATGGAGTCCTTGAGAGAAGTAAGAGGCAAGAAGAGATCTTGGTAAAATGAATATGTCGGTGGGAAGAGGACGGGGAAGGAAAGCCGTTGGTTCGAAGAAGGGTTGCAGTCACTGGTGGTTGTTCTGGAAAAGCCTGGACCTTGTGAGAGGCTTAAGAGAGCACACTTATGCAGCTGCCTCCACAGAGAAAGAGCACCTGGTATTTAACGTAGCATGGGCTCCTTACTGTTATTCCAGCATGAGCAGAAGGAGGGTGAAATTGTTCACCTGAACTTTTAAATAGGTTGTATTACTTTGTCTCCTGCTGGGGAGGGGAACTTGCTGCCTGCTATGACTGTACAGTAACTGACCGGCTAGCTTGGAGATAAAAGAAATATCACTAGTAGCTAAGAAAGTAATCATGTGGATTTTGGGTTCCAGCATATTAAAAAAAGAAAACATTCTGTTGAAATACTACGATAAATAACAGTTCTTTCTTTTGCGTTCCTGGGAAGTCCTGTGTTCAAATTAGTTTGATTCTGCTAACAGTTAATCTGTTTAGAGATTCAAATTCAGTGAATGCAACAATCTTGCTGTAAGCACCTTAATTAAAAGAGGTTGAAGAACCATCTAGCCGTTAAAAATTGTGGGATATTAGAGATAAGTAACTTATTTCTGACTGTGTACAGTAAAGTGAGTGCATGGTTAGGGAGAATAATAATCTATGGATGGGTTGAAAACTGATTTAATGCTTCAGTGTGATACTGCAGTGTGTAAGATGAAAGCCTGACATCTCAAAGGGTATTGAACACAACCAGGAGAAAGGCAGCAAATCTAAATAAAAGAACAGTGAAGTTACCTCTTCAAGTTGTGCATGATTCTGCTTTTTACGTCCTTCTGGTCTGCCGGAGAGAGTGTTAAGTGAGTTCAGTAGAAAAATGATATTTAGGATCTGTCAAGACACTTGTGGGAATAATAAAGCGTGCAGGGAAAATTGCTTTTCCTTTCTGCAATGCAATTTTAAACTGGAATATATCTCTCCATTGGAGTGTTTTGCTCTGAAGCAAACAGCTAATGGTTTTCTAATACTGCATCTGAAAAAAAATTTGCTTAAAATAGAGAGATTGGGATACATTTAATAGGAGAAGGTGCCCTTATTTTCCATTGTAACCTACTGGAATCTACCTATTATTGTGAACAGATTTTTAGTAATGTATTTTTTTGGGCTCCTTAATTGAGCTTCTCACTTTAGAATGGTTCTGTTATGTTTTCTTGAAGAAGAAATAATCTCAAACTAAAACAAGAATTGGAATATAGGGTTTAGATGTCAAGTTCTTTGTTGTGTGTGGTATCTCCAAGTCAGTTAGGTAGGAGCCAGAATGATATAAACAATTTTTAATTTCCCGAATGTTTCTAGAAGGTCTCCAAATGCCATACTGTGGCAATCTCCAGATAGCTCATTGAATACATGCTTTTGTAAACAAGGTCTCATGCTGCTTCCTCAGGAAGACAAGGAATAGTTTGGTCGAAGAGAATGGGAGGGCTGTGGGATCTGCATTCCTTTAAAACTGTCACAAGTCCTGAATTCTTACTGCTATTAAAATGGACAGCGTAAATATTTTTTTCTGAAAGCCTTGGTGTGTACATGCTAAAAACAGCTTGTGTGGTCCTGTGACTTGGGTCTTTTTTTTTTTTTTTGAGAGAGCAGTCGTGCTACTTGCAGGCTGGTAATTGTGACATGCTTCAGGATGCAGGGGAGTGATGGCTTCGTCTTGATTTTATGGATGCTTTTGTTGGAATTGGGTTTAGTGTAACTTCTTTGGGAGAGCACACTTACGAAGATAAGTGCAACAAACACTGAAAGTTTTTCTTGTGAGTTAGTGGTAGCAGCGATGTGAATAAACCCTTGTTTCAGAGGAAGGTTAGGATAAGGTAAAGATGTTAAATAACTGCTCTATCCACTGGTATAAAAAGGAATTCGAGTACAGAATTACATTGTGGTCTCTTTTTTCCGCATCTGTATGCAAATTTTAAATACAAATATTTCTGACCAAAAAAAATCAATGGTGAAGAATTGAATCTCATGAACTTATTCATAAGGAAGTGATAGTTCCCGCTTACTCAGTATTTGTGAGACTGCGTCTTTAGTACTGTGTCCGGTTTTGACCTCCACACAAAGATGCTGACATAGCCATGTGAATCTGTGAATCCAGTGGAGGGCCCCCAAGAAGCGGATGGCGCTGGAGCACAAGAGGTGTGAGGAGAGGCTGAGAGAGCTGAGTTTGTTCAGCCTTAGGAGGAGAAGGCTCAGCTAGCTGGCTGGAGGATATAGGGAAGACGGAACGAGACCCTTGGAAGTGTGTGGCAACAGGATGCGAGGCAATGGGTGTAATTTGGAAGAATGGGAAATTTTGGTTATATATAAAGGAAAACATTTTCTTCCAGAGGGTGCTAAAATACTGGAAGAAATTGCCCAAAAAGATTGTGGAATGCCTATCCTTAGAGGTGTGTTCAAGACTAGACTGGATGTGGCCCTCGGCAGCCTGTAATTAGACCTGCTTTGAGCTGGCAGTTGGACATGGTGACCACTGGCGGTCCCTATTCCATGGTTACAGAGAGAAACTCATGGATTGCAGGAGAGTTTGCCCAGGTTTAGACATCAGCATTTAATCCCTGAACCCCTGTAAAAATGTGTGCCTTCAGGCTTGCAGCACGTACTTGCATCAGAGGCTTGCATCAGACCTGAGGAAAGAAATTATTACTTTCTGCCTCTTGCTTGGCTTTTTGATTGACTGTATTTATTGTGTCAGTAACATAAAACTGAAGTGAGCAGAAAATTGGCTGACCTAGAAAAGCCTCTGATCTCCTTCAGATGTTTGAATTGACAAAACTCTGTTTCTGATGTGCATGAGGATACCTTTCTAAGTACCGCCAAATTTAATTATAAAAGACTGTAAGCCTTTGTGGAAGGAATAGCTACGCAACTTTTATCTGGCTAAGTGAATATTGGAGGCCTTGTATTAAATTTGTAGATGTTGTGCCAATGTTGTACTCGTTGAGAATGTCTGTATCTGTACTGGTATGAAAACAAACGCCCCTGGCAGCAGCTGACGTGGCTTGCTTCTCTTAGGTTTGAATATGTGCTACTGAGAAGTCAGTTTGGATAAAGTGTTAAAATCCATTGATTATATTGGGACTGCCGTTTCAAATTTAGCTGGTGTTAAGCCTTGAATGCTATAATAAATTGTTATAAATGTATGCAAGTTCATTTTTTGTTATTGTTATTTGAGTCACTTGAGTGATACATCATGTTGTATTTTCCTGTCTTAATTGTACAGTAGAAATGTTGTTTTCCTAAATGTCTTGCTTTCAGTTTCTTGGGGAAAAAGCTTTATCTTAATTATCTCCTGACTTCAGTTTCTCTAGGAGGAACATAAAACATTGGCCCAGCTTCAGTGAAGTTTCCAATCTTCTTTTTTTTTTTTGCCTTCATTAAGAAATCACTCCTAGAAAAAAAAAAAGGCAGTTTTAATTGAAAAATAGAGTCCTGAAGAATACTTATAGTTGAGAAAGCAGGAGCTGAAAAGTTTAGGAAGTAATGCGGTTTAATGTCTGTAAAAATAAGTGAGAGTGAATTCTAAAGTACATTAGGAATGCTTTCCGAGGTCTCTGAGAGCCTCCAGAGTGACTTGTTAGTGAACCACGACAGACTCGTGCTGTCTTTGGAAATCTTTGTGGTAGAACACATTTAGTAATTAAGTGTGCAGTTAAGGAGTTCTCCATCAAAATCTACTGAACATACTACCTAAAGTGACCTATTAGGTTTAAGGTAATTAAAGGTAAACTGTCAGGAAAAAACTATATTCTCAGTAGGATTTAAATTGTCAGCCAAATTTGTAGCAAGCAAAAAAACCCCAAACTTAATTGCATCACTCACTTGCGAAAAGAAGGAAAAAAAAAAACAACAAACCCAAAACCCAACAAACCGCAAACAACATGTAAACATTATGAAGATTTATACTGTTTGTGTAGATGTGGCAAGTGCATCTTAACAAAGGAATGCCAAATTTGTTGGGATTAACTAGTTGCAAATCAAAATATTTGATGATGCTTGCTTACAAGATCAGATATTTAATTAGGAATCATGCACTGTTTTGTAAAACAAATCTCCCTCCTGTGATTTTTTTTTTTTGCAAATAACGTGATTCAAATCAGCCCATTCTAATTTTGGTATTAAATAATTGGTCTTTTTACCCGTGCAACAGTCTGAGATCTGAAGCCTAAGTCCACATTATGTTCCTAAAAATAAGAATAATAATAAAAAAAGCTACAAAGCTGCTAGTAAAATTTCTGCAGTATGTGTGGTATGTGTCAATGAGGAAGTACTGAATTTTAATACAATTTAGTGAAGTTGTGTGCCAGTGTAAATAATCCTTTTAAGGTGTTTACATAGTCTGCCAGGCTCATCTGACCTTGTTCTTCCTGGTAGCGTGAAATGAAACAGCCTCTTTAATCCGGAGCGTTAGGGTTTTCCTGGGGTGGGAGCGTAACCAGGCGGTGTGTACGTCGCTCTTAGTGCGTGCTGTGCGTTGCACTTGGAGCATCTTCTCTCCCTGAAGTATACGCCTGCCACGCAAGGTATGTACCCGGATTCCTGTGGTAAATCCCGTGTGTTGTCTACAGTGGTGTCTGCAAATGTCCCTGTGTTTAAGCACAGCTTTTGTCTTCTCACAAAACTTCTCTAATGCTTTTGGAAGTTAATGAATGAAGGATGGGTAGGTACTCTTCAGTCTGAGGGTGTTTGGCTGCATCTACCGAGTCCTACTGTGATGACTTTGCTAGGATGCATTCTTATCCACGCTGTCTGCTGACGTGGGTATAGCAAATATACTGAAAACCCTTTTCCTACTGGTTTTGAGAAGTACTTTTTGAATGAAAAGAAAGCCAGGTTCAGAATAATGCCATTCTCGTGTGTGACCTGTCTTGGGTGCTGGCGGTGAAAGCATAATTAACGCTAAAATTTGGATCTATTTGCTGGTTTCATTTTACTTTCTTTGTAGATCCATGACAGAGTGAGGTATGATAGTCCTTCTCTGAAGATCCTACTGTCCAAGTTCAGAAAAGGGAAAATGGTGAATGGTACTAGTAAAAGCAAGTTTACTGCTAACGGCTATTTATGAATTGCAATTTCATTAATCCTCTGATAAAAGAGTTATCTTCACAGGTAGTATGACAGTGGAGACTGTAACCAATGAAGCATGCAACTCAATACATTCTAGTGTGAGCCTGTGCTCAGTGAGTGGCTTAAATGAGAAATATTTTTGTGTAGATTGCGCTAGTCTGTCCCTAATGCCAGATGACCTGTAATCATGCTTAGGTAACTGCAAAAGGAGTGTTATGTGAGATGTTTTCCATATATGTCATTAAAGAATTTGAATAATTTGGGATAGGCAGAAATACCACTTCTGTCTGTGGAGCTGGAGTCTTGTTTTGTTGGTACCTGACCTTAAGGCATGGCAGGATCTGATGCTATCAGAGGCCAACATGGTCTTTAAGGCATAACTTTGTGCAGTAGTTGGGTAAGAACATCAGGTTGGGTGTGCTTGTGCTGCACATGTGTACATCCACAATCCCATCCTCTGCCTGTACTAGATAGACATGCTGTCACACTGCTTACAGTGATTCTAATTTGCAGGATGAACTAAATCCCAAGTCAGTTTTGTAGCGTAACGTCTTGTGAATTGGAGCTGTTTGTTACCAGGTTGGAGAGGTGGTTATGCTCAGACTCCCTGCTGCGTTCTGCTTAGACCAGTGCAGTCCTTCCCACCTAGCTGTATGAACATACAGTTTTATGTGGTTTGTTTCCCTGTGGTGGGCTGACCCTGGCTGGAGACCAGGTGCCCCCCAAAGCTGCTCTATCACTCCCATTCTCAACCGGACAGGGGAGGGAAAATATAAGGAAAGGCTTGTGGGTCGAGATAAGGATGGACAGAGGTTGTTCACTAATTGCTGTCACGGGCAAAACAGACTCAACTTAGAAAAAAAAAAACAAACTAATTTATTACCCAGAAAACAGGGTAGAGCAATGAGAAATAAACCCAAATCTTAAAACACCTTTTCCCACTTCTCCCTTCTTATGGAATTATTCCCGGTTTTCTCTACCTCCTCCTCCCGCCAGCAGCACAGGGGGACAGGGATGGGGGGTTGTGGTCAGTTCATCACACGTTGTCTCTGTTGCTTCTTCCCTCTCAGGGGGAGGACTCCTCATACTCTTCCTCTGCCCCAGCAAGGGGTTTCCTCCATGGGAGACAGTCCTCCACCAGCTTCTCCAACGTGCGTCCTTCCCACTGTCTGCAGTTCTTCATGAACTGCTCCAGTGTGGGTCCCTCCCATAGGGTGCAGACCTTCAGGAACGGACTGCTCCAGCGTGGGTCCCCCACAGGGTCACAAGTCTTGCTAGCAAACCTGCTCTGGTGTGGGTTCTTCTTTCTGTGAGGCCACAGGTCCTGCCAGGAACCTGCTCCAGTGAAGGCTTCCCAGGGGTCACGGCCTCCTTCAGGTGCCTCAGCCTGCTCCGCTGTGGGGTCCTCCGTGGGCTGCATGTGGAATCTCTGCTCCACCATAGTCCTCCATGGGCTGCAGGGGGACAGCCTGCCTCACCATGGTCTTCTCCATGGGCTGCAGGGGAATCTCTGGTCAGTGCCAGGAGCACCTCACCCCCAACCCATCCCCCCTCTGCATGAACCTTGGTGTCTGCAGAGTTTCCCACATCTTCTCAACTCTCTCTCTGGCTGCTGAAAACTCACGTTAGGTTTTTTTTTTCCCCCTTCTTAACTCTGTTACCCCAGAAGTGCTACCACCATTGCTGATGGGCTCAGCCTTCGCCAGTGGCAGGTCCATCTTGGAACCGGCTGGCATTGGCTCTGTCAGATGTGGGGGAAGCTTCTAGCAGCTTCTCACAGAAGCCACCCGTGGCCCTCCTGCTACCAAAACCTTGCCATGCAAGCCCAATACATTCCCCAACAGCTTGGCTCAACCCAGGCATTACCTTTGGCTGATTCAGAATGCCATCCCTTCGCTGCCTTCTGTAACCAGCTGGGTGGTGCTCCCTGGTTTTATTTTTTTTTTTTCTCGTGCAGTTGAGTTTCTTAAAGTGCCAGTGCCCTTCTGTGTGCATGCGGTCTGGGCAGTACAGGCACGGGATGTATGTGAGCATACACCTGCTTTTTTTTTGCACCGCACGCCTAGGGTGAACCCTGACTGCCGAATATTCTAGTTCAAAGATCATGGCTTGCTTTCTTATCATAAGACTTGCTGAAACCATAAAAGTCTTAATCTTGCACACTTCCTCCCCATGAAAGGAAATGAATCGCTAAGCTGTACCCACAGTCTTTCTTGGTCTCTGGGTTTGACAGCAGGCTTGGAGCTCACGGCATGCAAGCTTTCATTTGAAGGCTGATGTGCGGATTCACAAGGCAGTCTTGGAAAAACAAACAGGCTTGTACCTAAAATGTGACTGTGAATGTCTCTTCTATAGGCAATCCTAGAGTGTATTTATAATCGCATTATTCTTCATGAAAAGTCTGTGGAATTGCATTCAGAGCATTTCTTTAATGTTTAATTGAGATAGGATAGCATAGAAGCTTCTTGACTTATGTGGTAGCTGATGTGAGACTGTGAGATGTGTAAGCACGTTGGTAGAACACTGGGAGGCGAGATTGATTGGAATACGTGTGGAATCATTTCAGGTATTCCCAAAAGGGCCTTTCTCAGCCAAATGATGGTTTTGATCACGTACAATAACATGTTTAGTTTTAGCATTTGTCACAAGCAGAGGTACCTCTAAAGACCTGGAAAAATTGTTATGCTTTTATTCTGATTAAAATTGTGTATAGGTTTGTGTTTGGTTTTGGTTTTTTTGGTTGGTTGGAGATTTTTTGCGGGGTTCTGGGCTTTTTTTCCCTCCCAGTAGTTACTTTTTGCTATTAGTTAACCTCAGGTCCATACCTTTAGGATGTAGCCTTTGATCTCTTCCAGGTGAACTTCCCATTACCTGCGAGAGACATGAAAAGCTTTGATGTGATCTCTGTTACATGCTAGGTAATTTGTGAAGCAGTCACTGCCAGCTACTAGTAGGCAGCTGCAGATAATCGGTATGGCATGGGCCTGCTCCTGAATAGCTGCCTGGCCTGTCAGCAGGACACAAAATAAAACGTTAATTCACCAAGCCGTGAAACTGTAGTAATTGGAGCTTTGGTGCATGATCTTTCTGGATCTGGATGCAATGAATTACTATGGTTTCGCGAATTGGAGCCGTAGTGATACAGTTAAGCAATGTTGAGAGCAATGGAGAAGAGAGAGCTTCCACGGTTTTTCCTCTGCAGCGTTGGCTCACGGAGTCTGGCAATTGTCGTGGTGCTGCTGTCCCTCCTCGCTCCCCACAGCTGCTGCTTCTTGTTTGCTGAGATCTATCAAATGAGTTTGTGGAGCTGTAAAGACTATTAGGATCTAATAAGTAACCTTTATATTTCCAGCCTGGACCAGTTCAGTGTTGGGGGGATGCTGTACAAAAAATGAGATCAGCTTTAGTTGTGCGAGCCAGAGCGCGATGCGGATGGCTCAGAGTGGGAGTGAGCGGGTCAGGGGCAGCTCCTTTGGCTGGCGCTGTTCCTGAAGAAAACAGTGTATGAACCTCTGGCCTTTGCTAAAGTTTGAAACTGCCATCATCTGAGCTGCAGGTAAGCCAGTGTTCCTACACGTGTTCCAAAGCATGATAATTCTCTAACTTAAGCCACCACTGTACACAGTGTGTTTTTTAAAACTGCTTCGGTATTAAACCTGGCCTCAAAGCACTGCACATTAGTTATTTGCATCTGGGGTAAGTACTGCTGCTAAAGGAGAAGTTCCCACGGTGTCTTTGCTGGTTTGTTTCCATACTTGCACAATTCTAAAGTCTCCACAACTGTGGTGACCAAACTGAGGAATTGCTCTGATTGAAACTTCGTTTTGCCGTGCAGCTGTCTGAATGTCTGTGTTGGCAAAAGGGAGGAGGTAGAATTAAGTCTCAGGAGGAAGGTGGTCGTGCAGTTTATACTCGGTGACTGCATAGCCGTAGTGTAACTGTAGCCTAATAGCAGACCCTTGCTTCTGAAAAATTGCTCTCGAGATATTA
Organism: Psophia crepitans; assembly: GCA_013399095.1. Taxonomy (NCBI): domain Eukaryota; kingdom Metazoa; phylum Chordata; class Aves; order Gruiformes; family Psophiidae; genus Psophia; species Psophia crepitans. The sequence continues at coordinate 167,819 of VWZZ01003497.1, forward strand.
ATGCCAGGCTTGAAATACAGACTTGCTCCAGCATCTGAGGTGAGCAGGTGTCACTTTCCAAATAATGCCGTGTCTGGTGAGGCCAGCCAGTGTGTGTGCTTTTATTGATCCATCAGTCGTTACAGAGGTTAGACAACTCTGGCTTCCTTTCCCATAGGATAGTATGAGTGCCATAGCTGAATAGCTGGGTTTATTCTGCCTGCTGGCCCCCACCCCTCATTAATTATTTGCTGTTGTCTTTTAGTCATATATTTAGGATCAACTTCTTTCCTAGGTGTTGATATCTCTTTCATTGGAATATTTAAAAAATACATTTCTTATTATATCTGGCTGTAAACTATAATTTTAATACAGTCCAGAGAAACTTGAGCAATGTCTGAAATCAATCCTTGTCGTAGCCCTCTTTTCATTGTGGTGTTGTTATTAATATAGCCCATTTATTGAAATGTATTGTCTTGGTGTCCTCATTCTAGCTGCTCATGTGCATACCTGGCAACATCCTTCATAACGTATGTGGATATCAGAGAGTTACAGAATTGTATGGCAATCCTAATCTGTTTAGATTACCTAATAGTTCATAATTTTCCTAAACCTAGGAGTACTGGCAAAAACAGATCTATTCTGCAAGGAGTGAGCCTTGTCACCTTTGATGCTGCAGATAGGGGATTTGTGTCTTGGAGAGTGTTCTCTCACACATAGCTGTTCTATTACAGGTAACTATTGTATAACTTTTAGGAATACAGATAGCAATTTGCATCTAATGGCTGGGTTTCTATGTTTTGATACTTGGACTTTTGAGATCTGATCTTTAACTTAGGTTTTTGAACAAGTAGTCTCCTGAAACCCATGATTTC
>VWZZ01003497.1:168687-237389 GCA_013399095.1 Psophia crepitans
GCCAAGCTCTTACCTTCGGGAGATGGTCTGTAAGTAGCAAGATGACTTTTAGTGTGGATTTTATGCAGAAAGCCTTGCTTTGTTTTGTGTGCTGACATATATGCAACGCTGAGACTGTGTATACAATGACTTTTTTGTCTCTGGTGTCATGTCCACCTCATGGATGAGTACAGTGTTTACGTCAGTATGTTTAGGTTAATGGCTATGAGATGCATAGATTATGTTTGTTTTGTTACAGTAATACAGGCTTCCAAAATTGAGTCTATTTTGATATCTTCCAGTTACTTTTTAAGTTCTCATAATCCTGAGAATACATTTTTTAGCTTAATAAGACTATTCATTTCTATTTTGTTTCGCCCTGTAGCAAGCCCAGGAAGCCTCACTTGCCTGTTATTTGTGCCTACCTCTTGGTGAGGGGGGAAAGGCAGTTTTTTCATCTTGGTTGGCCTGGATGTAAGCAGTGCTCTCTATGTGGCTTCACAAACTAAGGAACTTTAATGAGATGTTAGATTAAGCTGTACTAAGTTGGTGACTTTGGTTATATCAACAACTTGGCTACCTCATATATGGAGACTGATGTTTTTGTCAATAGTGGCTGAACCTAGCTGGAAGTACTTTGGGCTGGGCTGGGGGGATGCAGAGCTTATAGCTGATCTGAGGGCTAGGGAGTACTCTGAAATGCCTGTTGTTTCTTGAATGTATATCTCACAACTGCCTCTCTTTAAATTTTTACTATAGCTAAATCATGTTGTGCACAATGGAGGATTATACAAAAGGCCTTTCAACGAAGCTTTTGAAGAAACACCAATGCTGGTTGCTGTGCTGACCTACGTAGGCTATGGTGTTCTCACTCTCTTTGGATATCTGCGAGATTTCATGCGGCAGTGGAAGATTGAGAAATGTCAAAATGCAACAGAAAGAGAAGAGCAAAAGGTAACCACTGGGAAGTAATGGTCAGTGGGGAGTGATGTGGCTGAGGCTGTACCTTGAACATTTCTTTGGGGAGCCATGCTGTTCAAAGTTTTCTGCTGTTTTCCTTGTCTTCTGAATGCCCTAAATATTATGGTAGTGCTGCTGTGTCATTAAACAAAGTAGTGATTCTTTTAGTTGGGTTATTTTTGGTGGAGCAGTTCTCTCATCTGGTTTGCTGCAAAGCTACATCAACAGTTATATCAACGTGCCGAGCGATGCCCCAGCTGCAGAAACAAGGGTTTGAGGGGAGAAGCTGCATATGCCAGCATCAGAAGCTAAAGAAATGCTTATCAAAGGATCTGGTTTGAGTTGCGGGTTGAGTTGTTGGTTTGAAAGCAGCGAGAGGCTTTCTGATGCTGCTCTGGTGGTTGTGTTTTGATTTGGAAATATGCTATTAATTCTCTTTAGCCTAGACAGTTGCAGTAAGAGCTTGTGGATGAGAACCAGAGCACAAGCAGGGTGACTTTAAATCATTTGGAGTCCAGAACACTAGCAAGTTAGCTGATGAGTAATCTGATGTACTGACTCCCTGATAGCAATTTAAAAAAAATTATTCATAATAACACGTGTTCAAAAAAGTTTCTGCTACTGGGTGAAAAGTCTTGCCTGCTTCAGCAGTTAGTCTGGAATAGATAATTCTAATTTTGAATAGTTGTAAAATATTTTGAGGCCCTTATTCCCTCCAGGAATTAATTAACTGTTAAGCAAGCTACTGTTTAAACTTGCAGTTCGCAAGCTATTTTCTGCTAGCTCTTAGTGTGAGCACTCTTAGCACAATCTGAATGCCAGTGAGCTTTGCTCCAAAAGTGGAGTGAATTGGCTCACTCTTGCTCATCGGGGGTTCTGGTTTTTATCAACTGCTTTGGGGAGCCAGTCTGATTTATAAAACATTAAGGAAGTTTGTTTTCCAGTTGCTGGTTTCTGGTTCTCTGTGCAGCCGCACAAGCAGCTGGCTAGCAAAAAAAAGGGGCAGGGGCAAGAAGGACATCTCATTAATGCAAACAAAATCAAGAGTGGGAGGGGGGAAGGAAAAAAAAAAAGGAAGGCTGCTTTGGGGACAGCACTGGAGCAAAGTGCATGTCATTTTATGGTAGATATGGTTAGTTTACTGCTAAGATGCAGTAAACTAACCGATGCCTAAAATTACTTCACAGTAGCTTCTTTGTGTGAACATTGTGAGGTAGAATTAAGCTGATTCATAGTGAGGCACTTAATTCCAAAATAGAAACATTCTCATAGGAGTTTAATGAGGAATAGGTATTTTGTATTGGTTAAAAGTACAACGATTTACATTTACACTATTTCCAGAACTGACTTCTGAAAGTAAAATTTTTGAATCCCTTTTAACAGTTACAATATCCGAGTAAGGATTGCTGGACAAATCTCAAATGGAAGTTTGCTGTGTTCATTTATGTCACTTGAGCTACGCTGGTATGTCACCTGCAAACATGACACCTTTTTATCTTTCTGTGTATGAACTAGAAGTTGATACTGAAAAGAACAGTGCAACAGTTGCAGAAATCTACCAAGACATTAAAATAAAAGTTTGAAAATATTGGTCTGTACTCGTGGCATTTGAGGACTACAAAGGCGTAACCGAAGTGGTGGCGCAGTTCCTGTATGCTGTAGCTGTTACTTCTGTTGCACAGGTTTTGTGAAACGCTCGTTCTCTTACCAGCGTGTGAGGTGCAAGACTGCTTACAGTAGTTCTTTTCTGTGGGAGCAGGCATGACTCTTACCTGAGAGTGTACAAAAGGAAGACCTCGGGCAGCAGTCTAATTTAGGAATACATTATTGCTATTAGGCTCTCAGTACAGATTGTCACAGAGGATGTTGAAGCAGAGTTTTTTAGCAACTGATTATCCTAGGTCTAAAAGAAATTTAGCTGTGAAATTTTTTATAAATTAACTCAGCATTGCCTCTTACCCTGAAAGACATTTGGTAACGAGTGCGCCTCCCAGACAGATGACTTGAAACCCTTTGAGTTTTGTGTTGGTCATGGCTTGCAGGGAAGAGATGCATGTGTTCTGGCCTTGTTTTGTACGTAGGATGCCTGTGGACAGAGCTAGTGAGAAGTGCCAGTGAATATTGCATAAGAAGGAAAAATAGGAAATCCTGTTTAAGAGCGTTTTGGTGTTGAAGAAATCGCAGCCTAGTGTATTTCCCCAAATCACGTTCCTAGTGCTTAGGTTGGAATCGCTGTTTCCGATACCAGACAAAGAGAAAAGCGATCATGCGAGGTCTAGAACATACAGTACTTATGCTCACACTTTGCTGCTTTAAGCTTTGTTTGTCTGCAAGTGAATTGATGAGCGCACATTGCAGCGTATCTAGTGTGGGAGCCAGGTTTTTATTTTGGTGGTGGTGGGGGGGTGTGTGCTCACTGACTTGTTTTGAAACTGTTTCTCATGATTTTCAAATACTGGGATCTCTCAAGCTGCTGGCTGACAGCCCTGTCATCTTTTGGTTGAGGGACTGCAGATTCTAGTGCGTAGAAAAGGCTTGAAACTCGCACATTTTTTTAATACATGCAAATCACAGGCACCCTGGGGTAGGTTCTGGCAGATTTGTGACCTCTATGTGGAAAACATTTTTGTTGATTAAATTCTAAAGAGGCAGCTAGGTGATTATGATTTTCGTAAGTATCAAGGAAAAGAGTTAGCTTTAGCTTTTTGAAGTAGTTCATAATTGCTTAGGGTGAAAAGCTCGAAGCAAAGGCAGTGGGAGTAGCTGTGTAGCTGAACAGTTTGTGATGACCTGCTTTGTGACCAAAACAAAATTACATAGTGTGAGGAAGTATTTCATAAAGGGCTGAATGAACTGTTTCTCAAAGTCATGGAATTGAAGCATGTGGATTTCCTGTGGTGTGTTTCTGAAGGTCATCACAGTTAAAAACAGAAGGTAAACTTAGGTCCAAAACATAGTATTATAAACAACCAAAAGCCACCTTCAGTTTTGGTGTATTTTGGAGGGTAATTAATTTCAGTAGAGCAAATCCTTCCTTAAATTGTCACTTGATATTGTAATCTTAGTCTGTGCATCAGAACTAGAAACCAACAGGGACCAAACTAATTTAAAGAGGAGGCTTTCCAACACATCTGTATTGGGACTGTCTCTGATGGTGGGTAAATTCCTTGGAATTTATTAGACCCCTTCCATTGAAATTAATGATTCCAAGAAGACCTAATATTCACTCACTGTTGGAACACAAAAGGGTGAAAAGGGGCAGGCTTCGCTAGTACTGATTTCCGGGAAACAGTCTTATGGGTTTTGGCTTTGTTTAAAATATGTCCAGCTGGGCTTTTCCTGGAAACCAGTGTTGTGTTAACACATCCTCTGTGAAGCATTATCAGTCTGGTTTAGGCACGGGTAAGCGGCAAGATTAACAATTCTCTATTATCCTGGAATCAGTTTATGCATACCCAATTTAAGGTAACGCCTGGTCATAACAATGTATTTAAATCTGCAAAACGCTTTTACCTTTCTTCTGGTCTCATTTGCCTGTTGATTACCTTGCATGTTTTATATATGGGAGCAACTGTGCAAATGGGGATGGTAACTTTCTAACATACCTCTTCATGCTCAGAACCTTGCCCAGTTAGAACGTGTTTCTAGCATCTGGGCTTTTCAAACATGTTCACAGGAATCGAGCTGTAGGAGTGTCTTAGGGACGGTAAACTGGAGCCTTTTTGCTCAGTGTTGTCTTAGCATCTGTATAGCTCATCGGAGGCCTCCCAATGGTGTGTATAAAGGCTGCCCACAGTTAGTGCTCTGCTTTTTCTTGACTCATGTAGCAGTGAGATGAAACTAGTCTTTCTGCTTCCTTTCAGAAGCCTGAAATTTGTTGCAGTTGTCTACTTGATTTCCATTCAGAGTCAGTTGTGTATTATCAGGGAACAAATTATGTGAATTGCAGATAAGCGTGGCTGGTGTTCATGGCACCATTTGTTAGCTTAGGTGCCATGCTGTGAAAACTTGGCTCTAAAAGCAGCGTAATCACTGCATTTGCTGTGCCCCGAGCTAATGGTTGCAAAGCTCTCATTATGACCTTCACTCTGTTATAGTATTAATTTACAGCATGATGAAATCATGGATTCCTAAATCACCTATGCTAAGGTGCTGCACCCCAAGGGAGAATTTTATTCTTTCCTTGTTTTACTCTTTCTTGAAATTGCTATGCCTTTCAGGCTTCTGGGAGACCACTAGCACTTAAGTTTCTTCATCGGGCATCACCTTATTAATAGGGGATGTATTCTAGGCTTAAACCGACAGGAATGGAGCTGCTTAGGATTTCTTAGCTCTGTGTTCATGTGAATTCAAATGAAAGAACATGCTGCTTTTGCTGCCTCCTTTGGAAGCAGTGTAACCTTTGCAGTTGTTCCACTTACTCTGAAGTGCTTACTCTGAAGATTGCTCAAAGAATCAACGCACTCCTAGAATATTTTTCCTCCAGATGAAGCTGTGCTGATCTCTTAGGGTCTGTTATGGCTAGCAAAAGTGTTGGATCTGAAATAGGATGAGAACTTGATGGAAAAATAGCAAGGAGCTCTGAAGTGCCATTTAAAGGTGACAGTGATTGCTTCCAGCAGTAGGACACTGTTGCAGCACAGCACCATGGCTCCACGTACCAAAAAATTGAAATGGTATGGATTGATAGATTTCATCCTCCCTCCCCAAATGGTTTTTGTTGGTTCACAGATTAAAAAGGTGTAATTTTCATGAGGCATTCAAGTGGTCTTTTGGTGTACTGTTCTCTCTCCAACTGAAATGTCACACTGTGGAAAGATGGGTGGGGGAAAACAAACCAACCAGCCTTGCAAACCATCTGCACCTGTATGCCATCTCCAAAAGAGGGCTCTCAACTCTAAAAGCCAGTACCTGTTTGTAAAGGCACGCTATCCCTATCACTTCTCTTTTTTTTGTGTTCTCGGATGCATGGCTCATGAGAACTTCTTGGTGGGGTTAGGATTACTGAGAAAATAAGACAATCCAGGCTTGATTTAAGCCAAAATCACACTTCCTACCTGTCCTATTTCAAGGAATTTATAAGAGCCAGCTGAGGGTTGGAGGGGCAACACACAGAGTGGACAAGAAAGGGGCTGGCATTAAGCTGATGCCTCACTTAGAGCCCCTTTAGAATACTACGGCTTGGTACCCCCAAAAACTAAGGCTAGTGTCCTGTATTAGACCTTACCCATAATTCGTTCCTTGAATTCTTGTTGATTTTTAAGACACCTTTTTTCCTTATTATAATCCATTAGGCTCAGAGAACTTCTCTGCTTCACAGTTAAATCACTTTAAACTTAGTTACATTGTTGGCTTGTAGGATGATACTTGCGTTATATCTCTTGATGGTGTCAACATATTGTGAGTGGTTTCCTTTATCTCACCTGTTCAGCTTGTTGCTCTTCCTGTGTTGTCAGCTTGGGTTTCAAAATATGTATCTGCTGTATTCATGCTGTATCTGATCAGTAATCTGAGGTGAAATGGGACTGTATCAGCCCAGGCATACCTGCTTGAGTTGGTGTAATGACTCATTTCCAGCCTCTGCTCCAAGCCAAGAACCTTGGCTAAAGTCTCAGTTGTTTCCTGGGTCACATAGTTAGTGCGCTTGATTAACGACTGCAAAGCTGAATTCTCATGCAAAGATGGTTAAGAGGAGTTGAAAATGTTTAAAAGGATCTCAGTAGACTATAATTAGACATAACAAGTACAAGTCCCTCAAGTATTGATCTTCAAATCTGCCAGAGTTTCTTTTTGATCTTCTCACTTCCCCCATCCCTCTACAAATGATGTAGCAGAGACCCTTGTAGGTAATTATTTCAATTTTGTGTCATGAATTGGGATCTTATCAGTATATTGGTACAAGTATTCTCACGCACATCGCAGCTTTGTAATACAGTTCAGGAGCTATGTAACTTTTCATGTATGAAGGAAGTTCTCAAATGCATTTGTCAATACCAAGATGTTTTTCTCCATTGTGAAATGGGCCAGTTTGTCAGTAATTCAGCCTTGAAACCCACTTTCTGCCTGGAACAATGTGAGACACGAAAGTCAAGGAAGGATAAAGCTGTGTAGCTTCAGAAAACTAATGATTTTTTGAGGGGATTACAGCTTTGTTTTAGCTGACCTGCTACCCCTGGTAACCTCTCTTGGCAAAGGGCCTTCAGAGAAGACCTGGCACATGTGAAATAATTCAAAAGAATAAATTGCCCTTCTGTGTGTGTCAAGTCATAGAAATCTTGTTCCTGCTGTCTGTCTCTGCTGAGAAAAGACATACCTGTGATTCTCTGGGAGAGTGATTACTGGCTGAATTTGGTCTGGTTTCCATAGCTGAAATAATGAAAATTAATATCCTTGTGCCTTTTTGACATGTCATTATGCACAGGCAAATTGGAAGGGGGCTAAGTTGTAACTATATTTGCTTAGAACTTGCCACTTCTGGCGTGGCTCTTTCCTGTGCAGCTTCTGGTAGGAGGATACAAAGGGGGCAGACCTAGATGGTTCCTTTTCTCCAAACAGAAAGGACAAAGTTGTTAAATCATTAAAAGAGGAAGGTAAAGGGAAAAAAGTACTCTTCCTGCAGTCGAGCATTGTAAATAAAAGCTTGTAAGTGCCCATTTGTTTGGGAGTCATTATTAAAAAGCTGGCACAAATGCTCCCAGTTCTGCTTCAGTAGTACAAATGTCAGGCACCGTAATATTTGTTCAGAAAGATATTCTGTCTTGCTTATCCTGTCACCAAAAATAAAATGCCCCTCACCATGTTTGCATTTCTCCTGTGAAAAACAAGAAGAAATGCTATGCTGGTTCTTTATCATAAATTCTACTTTTTCCTTTCGCAGATTATTAAAAAGGCACTTCACCCGCCCACCAGCAGTAGCAAATGAATTATGCATTCTTATCACTACTGAATGTCAAACGTCCTTTTAATTGAATAGTAATAAGAAAATCTCAGGACTTCGGAGCCTTTTAAGTAAGCCAGAAAAAAAATGTCATTGAGTGCTCAGATATCCTGGCTGTCACAGTTAGTTTGACATTCTTGTGTGTTATCCATTCAAGACAGTCACTTACTTTTCCTGAAAAATGCTGGAAGGGAAGCTGGAATTCAGGAAATGCTCACGCAAAGAAATTCTGTGGGACTTGAGTGATGATAAGCTGTGCGGAAGAGAGGTGCCGTAACGTAGCTTACTAGCTTGGATTTGGAACAAAAAATTGTGGAAAGTTCTAAAGATAACCTCTAATAATGCTAGTGCTGCTGTATTAGGTGCATTTCTCATGTACAGAATAAAATATGGCAGACTACTTCTGTTTTCAAGTTCTTTGTGTATTCAGTAGAACAATGCATACTGTTTGGTACCAAAAAGCGGTTCCGTGTTCCCTTGCTCTGCTTAACTCTGAAGGGTGAATGTAAATCTCTTGCAAAGATTATATGCCCATACATCTCACAAATGGCCTTACTGTATGTTTTGAGAGAGTTGCTGTCCTCAGCTACCCAGCAAGAGCTGGAAAGAGAGCCAAGGTATTTCAAGTCCCATTTGAGTTCAGAGAACAAGAGCTCATTATGTTATTAGGAGCTCCAGATTCAGTTTCTGTGTTGCTTTCAGCACTCCCTCTCTAATGTTGGAATTCTTCGAGGCTTTCTAACTTGAAGCATGACCTAATGCCATGATTGCTTTTCTTAGTTGTGGTTGATGGCTTGTAGATTCTATAAGCTGCTTAAGTTATATACAAATAAACACCTACTGTTGAGGAAATCTTGGGGGCATGGCCGATTTGCAGGTTGAAAAAATTTGGAAATCACATGTAGCAGGTGGATTTCACACTAGCAGATGAACCTCTTCAGTTTTGCTGCTGTCTCACCTGGAAATTTCCACTGGCAGGAATTTCCAGGATAAAAAAGCAACTTTGGGTAGAATTGGTTTCAGAACTTGTGATGAACTCTTAGCTTTTTCTTGAGTTTTCTTGATATTTTTTTTTTCCACTTATAAATTACACCCGAATGACAGAAACAACTTATTCCTAGTTTGTTGTAATATATATTTTACTTTGAGTGCTTTTGATGTGTTTCAGGACTTTGTCCCATTGTACCAGGACTTCGAAAATTTCTACAACAGAAACCTCTACATGCGCATTCGGGACAGCTGGAACCGTCCAATCTGCAGTGTGCCAGGGGCCAAAGTGGACATGATGGAGAGAGTTTCCCATGACTATAACTGGACATTCACGTGAGTAACAATTGAAGAAAAGACTTGCAACAACTGTTTTCAAGTAGAGGGTCTATAAAAGCAAGTTGCAGGCTGTGAGGTTAAAGGAGCAGTGAATTGTGTTTGTTTTGAGCTTTCCAGTGGCGTGAATCGATGAATTTTGCTCTTTTGAAACGAATCTGCCCACCAAGGTGATTATTTGTGTATAACGTTTTGGCTACTAAGGCTCCTGACTCTGTTACGACTTCATGGGCATATGCCGATAATGGAGTTAATACTTCAGTGTGTTATGACCAGAACCTGGAGTAGATAGTTCGGATTGCACTGCTGCTTGTGACTTTATGGATTTAGAGTCTGTACTGACACTTGAAGTAAACTTTGCTGCCTGAAACTGAATCTAACATGGTAGTTTTGAGTCAGAACTGAAGCAGTCTGTAGAAGAAAATCAGAAGGATGAGAATTTTTATAAATTGAAAATAACCTATTGCAAGTTTGATGTAAAGAGGTTTGCAGCACAGCACTTGGTGAAGCGAGTCGTGTATCTCCTTGGCTTTCAAGGGCAAAATAATGAAAACTTTTTTTTCACACTAAACTTCTTCCTTAATCTTGTCACATATTGTTAGCACAGCAGGGCCAGATGCGTTTCCTTTCTGTGGTTAGAGGATATCCTGCTTAAGGGGCTGCCAAGTTAATTGATCTAGAGATCTTTTGTAATTGAAAAGTAAGTTGTGTGTTTCCAGGATGGAGGGGGGACATGCCAGAGAAAAAACAAACAAACAAACAAAACCAGGTTGAGAACCCTCAAGCCATGTTAGACACGATAGTAAATGCACCTTTTAATGTAAAGCCTTGTGGGAGCTAGCTTGAGACCATAATGTAGGGAAAGCATCTTTTTCACTGATTATTTCAGTTGATGATGAGGGACAGCACTGAAAGAATTTAACGGTTGGTTCTGTTCTTTAACACTTCAGTGTATATTCCAGGAAACTGAAATCAGAATCTTCTGGTGTAGTTAGTTTTATTTTATTTTTTTAAAAATTCTGAGTGTCCTAACTTGTGGTGTTTTTAAAACACAGGTATACAGGAAAAGTGCTAAAAGGCATTATTAATATGGGTTCCTACAACTACTTGGGATTTGCACAGAAGGCTGGCACTTGCCAAGAAGCAGCAGCTAAAGTTCTGTCGCAGTATGGAGCTGGGGTGTGCAGCACTAGGCAGGAGATGGGTAAGTTGGAGTAAGTTCCCTCAATGTATGTTTCAAAGTCTGTAATCTGATCACAGGTTTCTTAAACATTACTTGTTCTAGCTTTTGAACTTTAGACTAATCAATAAAGAAGCTTTCACTTTAGTGAAGACAAATGACTTGCTGGGTTTAGTTTACATGGCACAGCAATTGGCTCGCTTATGTCTTCATACCGATTTTTGTTCAGTGTTCCCTTATGGGCCTTTATTTAAAGAGCAGCCTGGTTGGTGAAAATTCTTCTCATAGAATATAGCAGGAGTGAAAGCTTCTCACTCTGAATTTCTCTTTTGTTTTATGTGCAGGAAACTTGGACAAACATGAGGAGCTGGAAAAGCTAGTTGCCAGATTCCTAGGTGTGGAATCTGCAATGGCATACGGAATGGGGTTTGCGACCAACTCTATGAACATTCCTGCTCTAGTTGGCAAGGTATGGCTTAAGTCACTGACAAAAGCTCACCAACAAAGATTCTGCTGCTTGGGTTTTCCAAAAGCTGCTTGTTTGGTTTTGTTTTTCTTCAGTGGCAACCCCTTCACTGGCAGATATTCTCTATAGAAACTGTTGGTCACATTATGCGTTTCTAATGTTTGCAAAAATCTTTTAGGGAAATAGCATCCATGGGACCAGCAACAGTCCAGATCTTGCCCTCTTTCTGGGAGAGAGCCTAGCACGTTAAGGCTTACTTCCTCAGGCTACTCATTCGTGTATGAAATGGTGGCCGATTAGCAGGCTGGTTGTCTGAAGGTATTTTGATGCTCCTGAGACACCAGGAAGTGACTGTATCAGAGAGACAGACAGATAAGCTGACTTGCATGTTGGTACATAGAGAATTTATCGTTGAGCGACATCTGAAAAATCCTTCTTTGATGGAGCAAAATCCTAGTAGAAACCACGTCAAATGTAAAGACTGATTATGTCTACTGTGTGCCCCATAAAACAGTACACAATGCATCTCAAACTATCATTGGGGGGTTTTTTTAGTTATTGAAAAATGAAATGTAAGAGAGCTCTTTGCTTGCATCTTTTGGTGCAAAATATATGTCCTCTTAGCTCCTATTTAGGGTAAAATTGTGCAAGTACTGGAATGGTTTCCTCTTTTTTGAAAATTTTTCAGTGTTAGCCAAATACTGCTAGCCTATTGGAATTCTTTGTCCCTGAGTAGTGACTTACTTTCCTTTTATTTCATTTATTTATTTTTCTACTTTCTGAGACGGATTTGTAAATTCTTCCACTTGCGATATCTACAGATTATAAAATTGCTGTCTTATTCTTTCCGGCAACTTTTCTTCCTGGTGAATCTCTTCTTGAGTCACTGTAGTGTCTTCCCGCATGCTGTTTTATTTGTAACAATGAAGCAGCACTGTCTACATAATGCCTCTTTTCTTTTGGTCTGTTAAGTTTTAAATATCAGATACATTCCATAATGAAGGACGTTTTTGAGTCCGATGCCAGCGAGAAATTCAGTGCTTCAAATCTAGTCTTTCTGGAGTCAAATACCTCTGCAGTGCTGTGATTTTGAACGACATGTGTTACTCCTGACATATCTTTTACTTGCATTTTTCGGCTCTTTGTTTTCCTACATTTCCCTGATTTTCAATAGAAAAATGATTAATGATTTCTGTGAGACCTTTTGGATTCAGAACACGCATGGTCAGATACCTTTAAGTAGAATTCTGTTGTAAGTTAGTGCAAATTGTCTGATACTGTAGAGTTGCTCAATGTTTTTTCTGTGTATCTGGATCTCACTGTATATCTTTAATAGCTTATGAGAATACCCTTGAGACACCTTAGCTCCTTAGTCTTCACATTTGAACTTTAGGAGTTTTTTTACAACCATTAAGAGAATCTGAACAGTAAATTCCAAGGCATGTAACAGACCTGTTTTCACGCACATAACTCGCACATTTACCATACCAACTCTTTTCATAAATGGATACAGCAGTCTGTACTGTGTTAGCAATGACCATACTTAGTTTTTGTACACTTAAAGTAGTAAGAAGCTTCTGTTTCATAACACTTAGAAGTGCTGTTATACTCAGGTGAATGCTCCAAAGAGAAAACACTGTCTTCTGAAGAATTCTTCTCAAATGAACCATACCACACTTCAGGATGTTCACTAAATGCTTTTTTTGGCTGCTTGAAGCTGCTTCTCACTGCACTTCTGTTTTTTTCTTTGTCTGCAAATAAGGGCTCTCATAAATCCTGATTTCTGGCACCACCCAGTACACAATTGGCTGTGTGTGCACAGCCTGTTTGGCAATGCTTTGATAGAGTCCAAAGTAAAGCTCAGAGATTCCCATACTTGATTAAACTCTTGGGGTTTCTTTTTTTTTTTTTTTTTTTTTTAACTACTATTTGTGTGTGTGTCTGCCTGTTCTACGTATATTTTCAGGTGCAAAGCTGCTTGGAACACGGATTTTTAAAGGTTTGGTAAATACAATCAGTAATAGTGTTTACATTTGGCCACGAGGAGTTTCTTTGACAGTCACTGATACGATTTGAAGCTAATAATTATTTACATTGTATCTGGGTACCTATATTGCAACTTAATTAGTTTAGAACACAAACCACTGCAATAAACTTACTCACATATATGTAATACTGGACCACCTGTTCTGTTTTTGCTCTGTGGAATCCTTAAGCATGTAGTTTATGTTGCTACTGAGCCCTCTCTTAATAGTCACAGATATGATTTGACTGTCCCAGGATCCTACTCTACTCCATTATCTGAACAGCACTGGTCAGCAAAAGGAATTCAAAAGCTTCATCAGCATTACCTAGTTGATTTTTATTCCCTGTGCCTTGGTAACAGCAACTTCTACTAAGCAGATGCTGAAAACCAGCATTGTTGGTACACACTGAAAGTGGTATTTCAGCACTGTTAAAGCATCACTAAAAACAGGTCTTTCTGCACCTGGCAGTCTTCAGCAGGAGAGACCCGCTGTTGACAGCCAAGCTGTTGGCTACCTGGTACAGTCACTGCCAAGTATGCCACGTCTAGGCCTCACATAATGTGAGATTTGAGGATTACACAGACAGAAGTTGTTAGACTACTTGAGGCTAAGCTAGATTATAAAACTTGCCTGGTTTAGAGTAAGTGTCGCTAATGTAGTTAGTCTAACTAGCTGTTAACAGCATTCTGTATTGCCTTTAGCCCAGAGCTTTTCATCATAGTTCTGGACTGACAGTGGCTAGATAATGGAGTTAGAGCAGTGCTGCTTGAAGGATCTCTTTTTTGGGTGCAAGAAAACAAGTTAATCTCCGTGTATATTTAATTTGTGAAATTAAGTGCTCAGGACTGAGTTACACAATTCGTGTATGCAGCACTTTGTGGTAAGATGTAACATTCACTTCAGGTTCCGTGTCTGCCTCGTAGGAAGCATTGCTAAGTCTGATCTTCAGTGGCATGTGTTTTTCTTGGCATCAGTAGTGTGATCTCCAATTAGTGTTAGTCTTCTCCTGGATACTCTCTCAGATTAAGTTTGCTGATAAATACAGCTGAAGTCATATCATTGTAGTAGCAGTGCTCAGTTTTACATATGATCATCAGTGATTACTGTATCAGTGGCAGCTTTGATCCTTTGCCCTCTCTAGTGGCAGACAATACTAGACTCTATATAATTTCTCTTCAGTTTTAAATTAATTTTGTTTAACTGAATGTCCTCCTCTGTTAAAAGGGGGTGATGAGAGGCTGCTCATTGATTGTTATATCTTCTTTCTCTACCAAAAGCTCATACTTGTTTTCATGAAAAAGCTCCTTCCAGACTATTCCTCTCTTCTTCCTCTTTTTTATCTATCGCTTTTCCTGCCATTTAAGAGGGATACTAGTACTGGATTATTCTATTCAGTTTTTGATACAGTAGAGTTTAACAGCAATGCCCTCTGACGTAGTATACGTACTCCTTGTCTGGTATAGCAGTTCCAAAAGCTTCTTATACCAAAGTCTCTGAAATAGGCAGTATGAATCCTTGTAACGGCAGTTTGAACACTTGAGATTTAGTGCACTCTCTCAGGAAAACCAGTCTCGAGCTTTCCCAGGAAGTAGAATATTTCTAGGTACACTGCAGTCCTAGTGCAAAATTTCCTTTATTGTGGAGAAAATAGTCCTATTGTCTGTGACACCTCCTTGTGTAACTGTAGGCAGTGCTTTTCACAGTCCCTTCTCCTAACTCTCATTGCAGAGACAAATGTTCCTGACTCTTTCCTCCACCAATTGTTAATAGAGAAACACAGAATGAGCATGTGTTTAGTGTCAAATCTTCAGCATAGTGACACACTTTCTGGATTTTTAATTTAAGAAGGCCACTTGTAGGGTTGCAGCAGATTTGCATAGTAGTTGGAGTGGGTCGAGGTTATCTTCCCTTTTTTGAAATAGCAAACAAATTCAATGTAATGTTTAGTGGCTTCAGAAAACTTCTCAATTGCACTGTGCAATTTTGTTTTGCACATCCTGTCTCTTGTACGTTAAATCACAGAATCGTAGAGGCTGGAAGGGACCTTGAAAGATCATCTAGTCCGACCCCCCTGCCAGGGCAGGACCACCTAGAGCACATCACTCAGGAACATGTCCAGTTGGGTTTTGAATGTCTCCAGAGAAGGAGACTCCACAACCTCTCTGGGCAGCCTGTTCCAGTGCTCTGTCACCCTCACAGTGAAAAGGTTTTTCCTTATATTAACATGGAACCTCCTGTGCTCCAGCTTGGACCCGTTGCCCCTTGTCCTATCACTTAATGAGACCGAGAAGAGCCTGGCTCCATCTTCCTGACCTTAACATATTTAACATATTTATAAACATTGATGAGGTCACCTCTCATCCTCCTCTTCTCCAAGCTAAAGAGACCCAGCTCCCTCAGCCTTTCCTCATAAGGGAGATGTTCCATCACAAAGTACTTAATAGTTCTGTTCATTAAAGAAAACTAGTCCCTTTGTTACCACTGAGCACACCTAGGTTTAGTCAGTGGTTACCTCCTAATGTAAGAAATAGTGCAGCTTTGATAACTTCTTTAGTCTGGGACTTCAGTGGCCTGTTTCCCAGCACCACTGTAGAATTGCTCAGTGAACTGTGGCAAGCTACTGCGCTCTCAGTTTTACCTGGCTGCGTAGGAGGATGGCTACTAATGATCAACATGAGATATTCAGGCAGATTCAGCTGCAGGAGTTCTGGGAAATGTGAAACAAGTAGTTCTTAAAAATACACAACTGCTGTTAAATTAATTTGCCATGCTAAGGCTGCAAATTGTTTCTTAGCAAGTCTTCTCTAGGCAAATTGCATTTATGTTGGAAATTATTATTTTTTTTCTTAAATGATCTCTAAGCAGTTCAGAGCTGAAAGGTGTTATATATAAGGTGAAACATAACCTTTTCAATATCTTCCTCTTTCCCCTTCTACTTCAGGGCTGTCTGATTTTGAGTGATGAGCTGAATCATGCATCACTAGTGCTCGGAGCAAGACTGTCAGGAGCAACTATTCGAATCTTTAAGCACAACAGTAAGTATCAGATGGTGGATTCTGCCTTTCTGCAGGTGCTGTAGATCAGATACAATCTCTTCTATCTTCTCATAGTTGGAAATCCAATTTCATGCAAGGAAATCAATTTCTAGTTGCCTGAAAGGTCAGATGACTGCTGCAACTGAGAATTTAACCATCCTGAATGGGATATTTTTTGATATGTTCAGTCTCAACATTTTTATTGTGAAGCTGTTCTGGCTTACATCCTCTGCACCTCTGCATATGAACATGCTACTCTTTGACAGGTCTAGGGGCACTAGTGTAACATGGCTTCTTACTTGGATAGCTCAGCATGGTTAGACTGTTCAAACAGTCTGTGTCAGAGTAATGCAGTCTGGTAGTGGTCTAGGTTACAGTTTGGTGGATAAGAAAGTTTAACTTTAGGACCAGATGCCAACATGATGCATAACAGAAGCTTATGAATGCCAGTATCCTAGCTAAAACAGACAGCCACACACTGGTACAATGTAGCATAAAAGGAATTTTTTGGGATGTGAAGCATAGATTAATTTCACTGAGTTCCTTGCTTTAAGTATTTGTTTCCAAAATACACAGAACTTTCACTTCGCTAGTTTCAGCTTCCTCCGAAGGAGGTATTTAGAATAACTTTCAGATTGAAAATACTTAGGGGTTCTTTCTCATATTATCAGTGAAAGAGGTACCTGATTGTCCTTGATTAGTAAAACCACTACCTTCATTCTTCAGCAGCTCCTAATACCCTTTCTGATATCTATGTCTGAGGTTATGACAACTCTTTCACTCTTTGAAGTGTGTGACGGGCTTGGGGGGCTGCAGTTATTTTTCCTTTGTCCTACTTGATAGTGGATCCTCTGCTGTGCTTATTGTTTCTTTTGTGTTCTCTTGTTCTCTGTCACTTGAGTAATTTTCTTTACAGAAGTGTAGATCTTTAACATTCGGTGATTATTTTAATTTTTTTTTTCTTAATTCTTCATAAATCTTGATTGCTGGGCAAGACCACAGAAGCGTTGCATTCGACTTCTGTGTTTGTATAGATGTACTTCTGAACGTTGCATCCAGTTGTAGAATTTCAGAGAACACTGGTAACAAACATAGTTCTGGGTATGAGCAAAAGGATTAATAAGCTCTGGTATGATGAGGAAGAATATATGATCTGTGGGAATGGGGTACAAACCAGCAATGGTGAAATTAAGAGATATTCTAGAAACCTTATATATGGTGGGGATCTGTGAAAGAGGACGGAATGGCAGATTACAGTCAGAAGGCAAAATGCAAGCAATGGGCTTGGCCTGTCAAGATGTTAATTTCATAGTTATGTATGTATTCTCTGTCCTACCCTTTTATACTCTATGCTGCCTTAGGTAACTTCATTTTCCTGAGATGTTAATGACTTCATTCCTATACTTTTTAGAAATTATGGGGAAAAATGAAAAATTGCCCTTAAAATCCTTGTTCAATGTTTTGGGTGTGTTTTTTTCCTACCTCATTTTGCAGCTTGTCCTTCTTATTAAGGTCAGACCTAGTTCCTAGTGTTTCCTTCTTTCTCCAAAGATCAGAACAGAAGTTTATATTCCGTTGTTCTTCCTAACTGCACTAAACTCCTCCTTTCTTCCGTGAGAGATTTGTTGGAGGCAGGGACTCCACTGCTGACTTCATCTTTGTCTTTTTCTGAACATTAGCTGTCTTCTAACAGTCTATTAACAGACCTATTCTGCTGTATAATTTCTATTCTAGTTCAAGTTCACAAGCTCCTCTTGCTGCTACAACTGCCCTAGTCTACCGATTCCCTCTTCATGATTGTTCATGCTCTTTTTCGTGCCCTAGTTTTTATATCTTTCTTGCTCAGCAATTTAGCTTTTATGGTTTGTTTACTCCCATCTCTACTCCTTTCCTCAGGTTTTTTTTTTCAGGACTGATTTCATGTGCATTTGTTTGCTCACATTAGTCAGGTCTCCTAGGGTCACGTCAAGTGTTCATAGCTAAAGCTGGTAAGACTTCAGAATACATTGCTACTAACAACTTCATCTGTCTAGTTTCTGATATGCTGAGCACTGTCCTCTTTCCTACACTGGTAGTTCTTTTTTCTTCCTGTTCTGTTTTTTGTTTAGTAGCTTCCTGTTCCACAGCTCCAGTCCCTTCAATTTTCAACCAAGTAATAAAAAAAAGTACACTTGCTTCCCGTCTTGTCCTGTACTCTGGTCTGTCTTCTACTTATCTTTAACTGATTATCCGTGAGCTTGCTTGTTCTTTTTTGAGTTCTTTCTATCCACAAGGACACGCTTACTGCCTAAATTGCTTTCTCTTGTCCTCACAATGAGATACTTTCCTTTTTTCTTTTTTTTTTTTTCCTCCTTCCTTACTTGTTTGCTGTTTATGCCTAATGCTCTAACTTGTGCTTTTAGCTTAGGATGATTAAATTCTTCCTCAGAGTTCACACAAGTCACCTATTCCCTTTAATCTCATCTGTGGGCCTGCAGCTAGATGAAGCCCATGCTTATTGACTTAGGTGTGGTCTGTCCTCCACACCAGAGCAATTTACGCATTTCTGGAGTATTGCTGTCTTTAGTCATGTCAAAGCTCAAGCTAGTAGCTGTTTTGGTACCGTTTAACAGTAATTTCTGGTGCAGATATGCAAAGCCTGGAGAAGCTGCTCAAAGATGCTATTGTGCATGGGCAACCTCGTACACGGAGGCCCTGGAAAAAAATTCTTATCTTGGTGGAAGGAATATACAGGTACAAACTATTCTTTATATTCCTAAGACCCTCCACATGAGATCTAGCTGCTTAGTATTTGGGTTCCTTTGCCAAATCAAACTATGAATATTGTCACTTCATAGTTATTTCATTTATCTCATCTGCAAATTAAATTGAGCTATGTATGTCTCACATCCTAGACTTTCTGTTGCTAGTACTGTAGTTGCACCTGGTGTTATTACAATGCTTCCCACATCCTGATTAGATTGTAGAAAGTAATGAATCTAAACTGATTATTTACATCAGAGCTGAGGTCTTAAATTGCTTGTCCGTTCCATTCTTTTTGTGCTCACTAGATGATGCTAGTGCGAATGGAATTGCGCAAATTGAATGTTTTTGCTGAGAGTGAGTAGGAGCATATAGTAGGCTTAGCTGTGTTAGGCATTTGAATCATAGTCACTTTCAGCACAAAATGGGACATTTTTTGGAGTGCTACTACTGAGAGCATAGTCACAGCAGGTAAGTAGATGTCAGATCAGAATACTGACACTGGGGTGGACGTTAAAAAAATTAATCTAAAATTGTCAGGGAAGCCGTTCCTTTGCCTTAGCTTACTGTAGCTGCTAATGTTTAGCCTGTATGTCAGCATCCCAGAGATGTTAAACAGGTAGAAAGTAGAGATCTGGGCCCCAGCTGCAAGGAGGAGTTATCTTTAATCTCCCTGTAGAATAGGATATGTCTAGCAATTTTTGTGTTCATAATTGCTGAAAGAGTGGAGGAAATAAAGCTTACTGACTTTAGGCTCTATAAGGAGGCCCCAACCATTAAATCAACTTACACTGTATTTCTGTTTCTCAACAGTATGGAGGGATCCATAGTCCGTCTGCCTGAAGTGATTGCCCTTAAGAAGAAATACAAATCCTATCTGTACCTAGATGAGGCTCATAGTATAGGTGCCCTGGGTCCAAGTGGCCGGGGTGTAGTGGAGTATTTCGGACTCAATCCTGAAGATGTGGATGTTATGATGGGAACATTCACCAAAAGCTTTGGAGCTGCTGGAGGATACATTGGGGGCAAGAAGGTAAAAAGCTGGGACTCTCATGGCTGTTTCAGGCTGGTGGTGGAGTCCTTCACTAAGTGTTTAAAAGTTGATCTGTTTCTCAAGTACCATGGCTGTCCATTTGTTTCATAATTTTATGTACTGTCTAGTATAGTGAAAGTCTGTGCAATGCAGAGGGGTCTAGTCTAGTAAAATAGCTCATAACTGTATAGTTCTCAATGGTCAGCGATGATCTCAGTTTGCAGAATGTACAGTACAGGTGTAACACCTTTTCAGGAATTGCTAGGAGCCAGAAAGCAGGGATTTCTTAATCTTACTTTTAATGAGACTTACAGGAAAATTGTCAAAAGCTCGAGTTTTTCAGCATATTTGGAGGAAACTCCCCTTCTTAGGTTAGTCTGGTAGAACTGAGTCTCTCAAACAGTTTGCTGTCTAAAAAGATACTTCTTCCCTTTTTGGTTTTGGTGTTGGTTTTTTGTTTGCTTGCTTTTGGGTACTGACTCTCTTCTGTTGGAGGGTACTGCTAGAAAGTGTTGCCCTTGCCAAATCCTTCCTTTTGGTAGGGATAATGTAGGCAATTGTATGTGTCCCCTGTCTCATATTCTCAAATGTATCTCTCAGATCAGGCTTTGAAGCTTTATTTGAGAATAAAATTCTACCATCTTCCTACCGGAACAATAATTTTTAGATACTAATAGTGACTTCAGCCCATCCAAATGGAGATGGGACTTGCGGATGCTTCTCTCTGGGAGTTTACTATAGTTGGGTTAAAATTACTCTGACATCTTCCCCAGAAGAAAGCACCCTGTTAATCTCTTTCCAAAGGTAGTGAGCTAATGGGATTAACTCCCTTGGCATCAGGTGAAGCAGCTAAGAGTCCTTTGCAACTGTGTTTTAGCTACTGTTAGAGGGATTGCTTCAGAGGTAAAAGGCCTTAAATCTTCTTACCTAGTTTATTTCAAAGTCCCTTTACAACTTCCTTTCATTTAACTCTGACTCCAGGCAGACAGCAGCATAAAATTGAACACTTCCATGTATTTCTATAATATGTTCCCAGTTTGTGCTGTCTGCAGGGCCATCACTATTAGTTTTATGGTAGCAGAATGTCCTGGCATTCACCCTGGTCTTTATAATATTTTGCTGGAGCGGTCTGGGTATTTTAGAGTGGTTTTGTTAGTTAACAACAAGCAGCTTGGATCTACAGTGTGTTGGTCCTTTGTTCCTACATGACCTGCTTTTGCCCTCTAACAGCTATAGCAGGTGTATTTAACTGGGAAATGCAGTTGCACCGGCTGCTTTATTTATATTGTGCTGATAAATGAGAGACAGTATTTTGTGACCTATTCCCCTGTTTGTGGACTTTTGTGGGGAAACAATTACATCGAGCATGATACCTAAGCACCTATGGATCCCGTTCCCCACTATTTCATTTGTTTCATACTCCCGCTGTTATAATAAACACTCTTGAAAAATGGCCTGTGCACAGCTTGAGTAATGCAAGCACCTTGTTGCAATCCAGTGCTGGTGTGGTAGCTAAGCCTGTCATAGGCATTTGCCTTTGATCAACACATGCTCTTGCCCTGTGACATAATTATGGCTTGCCATGTCCTTGCTGTTTGCTCTTTAACTGTTTATTGCTTGTACTGTAAAATCAGTCCTTGAGCTACCCGTTCTCTTCCAGGACATTCTGAAAGAGGTTTCTTTTGGTAGGACAATAAAGCATTTCTCTGAGGGCTGGGAAGGCAATGTCTGATGCCTCTTGTGTTTTGCTAGGAACTGATTGATTACCTCAGGACATACTCTCACAGTGCTGTGTATGCAACATCACTGTCACCTCCTGTTGTGGAGCAAA
Organism: Psophia crepitans; assembly: GCA_013399095.1. NCBI lineage: Eukaryota > Metazoa > Chordata > Aves > Gruiformes > Psophiidae > Psophia > Psophia crepitans. The sequence goes on from VWZZ01003497.1 coordinate 190,201, forward strand.
TCATCACCTCCATGAAGTGCATTATGGGTGAAGATGGTACAACTGTTGGTGAGTCTTTCTAACAGTAAGCACATGGAGGGGGGAAGACAAACAGCCTCTATCACTTTGACAGATAACTCATTCAGCAGACACTAATTATCTGTTAGTACATGTAGACTTGAAATTTCTGGAGCAATAAACCAATTTACTATCGTACTTGGCAAATCAGCCTAATAACAGCATAAGGAACTTCCAGCTAGAGGTAAGTCATCTTAGTTTTATATAAGACACAGTATTGTCTTGTACTGATTTTTTGTTCTGTGTCAAGCTTTTCTAGCCTTCTTTCTCTTCTCCATTGTCTGGCCGTTGTTATTTGCCCCACTTATTAAGTAGCTTTCAGAGTATTTTATCGTCTATCTTTTACAGTCTTGCCTGCTGCTTACTGCAGGGTCTATGCTTTTGACTGTCACCTCTAGTGTAATTTGATTTTTGTACCTCAGTGAAACTAAATGTGGGAATGCTTCTGAAATCTCTTTTTACTTGGGGAGCTAGAGGCAGTTTTTAAGATCAGTAGACTTAATGCACTACAAGAAGAAATTCAGGATATTTGTCTTTATCTTAGTTTTCCTTTTTTGCTAAGAAAGTGAGGAGAAATCTGTACTAGTCTCAATGCATTCAAAGTAAAAAATACATATTCTCATGTCTCATTTGCCTAGTAGATAGCAGCTTCCTTCAGTTATAGCATGAAGTAAATAACTTGCACTTGTGATGTATAAGCTGCCTTGAAACTAAAATGGTACAGCATTTTGCACTTAGGATACTTTTCCCACTTCACAGGTAATTAAAAAGTTGTGAGCAGCTCACACAGGATGACAGTGTAATTTGCTGAGAATCTGTCCATGGCGTTCTGTTCAGAGGCTCCTAGGATTCAAACTGCAAAATAAAATCAGTTATGGGAGTTTCAGGCATCTGGCCACGAGGTGGTGGTGGTGTATGCTGAAGAACTGTATTTGCTTTTGAACGTGGATCATCTGACCAGCTAACCTGACAGATAACTCCTGCAGTGAAAAAGCTCACTGGAGATGTGACTTAAGGATTTTTCTTACAATAAGTTTCATTCAGTTTGCTTACATTATCTGAGAACAGGGTTAGCACCAGCAATTGGTGTTGGTGGTTGCTCAGCGGTGAAGTCTTCACTGAGGCAAGTACAGCCAGGCAGCTGCCTGTATCTGTGCTAGCACTGAGTGCTTCCGAGTGGACCACCTAAGATACCTGTACCAGCCAAGAGTTGTCCCCAGTGCTGCTCTTGAGAACAGATACGAACAAAGCTTCAAACTACATGGAAAGTTGTACAAGAAGGCTGGATCTTGCTGCTGTCTTAAAAGTGACTGTTTGAGTTCTTTCTAGCTGATGACTTGCCAACAGTCTGTGGTCTGCTCAGGCGTTGCTTGTTTTGGGTTTCTTCCAGTATCTGTTTTGCTTAATGAAGTGGGAAGCGAGGAATGTGTAACTGATTTCTGTTTGCAGCATTCAAACGAAGGCGGTTTTGCCCCTTTCTGAGGTTATAGTGTGAAGTTACTTCCACTCCAGAGTGTTTTCCTGCCATTATGCCAGCAAGATCCATCAGAGCTGAAAGGTGAACCAGATCGGGAATGAATTTGGCAAAAAAAATAAAAGGCCTTTTTTGTTGTTGTGTTGCTTAAAATGCATGTCAGGCTATATCCTGCTAACTTGGTGCTAAGGAGCACCAGAATTCTTAGCCACTCTTTCTATTGAGAAAAATAAGTTGGTTTGGTGTTTGAAGGGTGTGTCATTTTAAAGAAGCCTCTGTACGTCCAATTTCTATACGAACTGTAGCGCTTTTCGGAAGTGCTGGATCTAACTGCTGGATAGCCAAAATCCTGTCTGCTTGTACTCCGGATTTCTCAGCTACAAGTCTCATGAGAGTGTTACTGGCTTTCTAAGCATCTAAGTCAACCTTCAGCTAGGATAAGCACCTCATAGGATGATCCCTGCATGAAAGTGCTTCTGTGTTCATTTTCTGTACAGAGCTGTTTCCCAGTCATGTATTTTTTAATGCCTTAAAGCTTTAGAGATGATATTACTTCATAGGCATTTTCTGTGGATGAAGTTTGCAAAAGTTCGGTTGGGCCAGTTGAGCAGCTGCTTAGTGATAGCATGACAAAAGGTTTTTCCTTGTTTAAGGGCTTTGGCTGAAAAACTTCGGTTTGGATTCTGTGGAATTAGGGGTGGAGATCTGGAGGACCACTGCCTGCAGTTGGTTTGACTATGACTAAATGTGGAGTAGAGTGGTACTGGTAAGAGTTATTAATGGTGGAAGACAAAGAAGTAGCATTAAACTGGGTCACTGTAAGCACCTCTGAATCAACTGGTATTACAAAAATTTCACTGCTTTTAAATTAGTCGAGCTGAACTAGTGGATGAAGGAAAACTGAGATAAGGCAATGGTTTTACATAAGGGCACAGGAGTTGGAGCTGGAATAGAACAGTAGATGGCTAGCTCCCAACCCTGTTTTTTGAGCCACAGCTATGTCTTTTAATGGCTTCAAGAATGCTTTCTTGACAAGACCCTTTGCATCTTCTTTCTTTGCCTGCTTCTGTTCACTGTGCACTGTTTGTAAAAACTGCTGTCCTGCGTGTCATCAAACCTTTGTGGAAACTGCAATGTCAGATTGAGATGGTCTGTAGCTAAGGAATAAGTAGTAGGAAGCAATTAGTTTTTGAGGACAAAAGGGGATTATTGTGTATTATTTTGCAAGAATAAGTTAATTGTCTCTTCTTATACTTCAGGTTATTTCTAAATCTAATTAAACATATACAGGCTCTAAACTTACAATATAAGACATTGTAGTTACTAAAACTTTACATAACTGAAGAAAGTAAATACCTCCTTTCAGATCTTTCCAGCAAGCTGCCAGTGACTAAATAGGATATTAGTAGGAGGCAGCACAGACAAAATACAGATGCTGTGAAAAGCTGAATGTCTGCTTATAGAGAACATAAGATGGATGGCATGCAAATGTGCTGCCTGAATTGGGACAGTAGTTTCTTGTGTCTTGCTTTCTGTTCAAACTAATCTGTTAATTCTCTGTACTGTTTATGCATGTAAGTGACTAGGAAGCCTGAGTCTCTCTGAAGACAGTTATGGGAGTATAATTATATATGAATACCATGTATACTACTTGCTCCTTCATCTGCACTGCAAAAACAACCCGCTCCCAACAGCCAAAGGGGTGGCAGAGCTATGTTAGAGTTCTTGGCAGTGGTGCTTCCAGTACTGCTTCTGAAACTCCTCTACGTTCTTAGCTCAATGCTGTATGTCTGTCCTATTTTACTTTGCATTACTTGTCTTGCACATAATTGGCTAGAAGACCATTGTGTGGTTTGAAACAAAACATAACTTGATTTGTGATTACTTTGAAAATTTCTTCAAAGGAAAAGTCATCCTCAAGAGTGGTGAACATCTTGAGCACATTGACAATGTACGTGGCTATCTTGCATATCATCACATTTGGCTTTGATATATAGTAGAACAAGGTGAGTAGGAGAAACGGAGAAGGCTTCTTTCCACAAAAGCAATTTTTTTGAGCTGGTTTTCCAATTCAAAGACACTATGGTTGAAATCGTTAATGAGCAAGTGTTGCAGACGCTTGCCAGCAGTTCAGTGGCTGCTGCTCTGTCTCTCTGTTCAGCCACCAGGATGAATGAGCTTCAGATAGTTTTGTAGATGAAGGGCCCTTTTTAAACAATAATAATAAAAAGACACAATAAGCAGACTTTTGGGGGTTATAGTATACACAGAGATGATAAATTGATTCCTGGAATGGAATTCTGGAAACTTGCAGTGTAGAGCTACTTGATTCTTGCTGTTCATGTGGTGTTTGGGTTACTTAAATTGGCTGTAGGGAAAAAGAGACAGCTTGATGCTTGTCCTGGTAAATAAAACATTGTTGGGATTTATGATAGTAAGTACTTAACCTGTCTTGGTGAATTTTTCAGCATCAGTGGTTCGGTTTGAGTCGAAAGCTGGATTTTTCACCATTAAAATATCATTAGGACTGGGAATCCAGCTGGCTCCTTTCTGCTATTTACATAAGAGCCAGTGATACATCCAGTGCAACTGGAGTTCTGTAAGCACCGTTGGCGTTCGGGACTCAGCCTGTTTGTTGTCCTGATAACATCGCTGGGGGCAAGTGGAGGAAAATCATAAAGTAACCTGACTGAGATGTGGGCGAATGAAAACATGCAAGGTGAAACCAGTCTAGGAACTGGTTAACCCTCTTCAGAGATGAAAATTAGTTTGCTCTCCTGTGTATTAAAACCTGCAGGTGAGCCTTAAATCCAGGAGTGGTTTAAGTTTGAACTAAAGCTGGCAGTGTTAGTGGCTTGTAAAAGAGATGAATGCTTCCTTCCATGGACAGTAACTCAGTAATAGTAATTATGCATGTTAACGTTTATGACAAGTTTACTGCCTTCCATCTCAATTTCGGGAGGCAAATATCCTGTGCCCAGTCACAGCGCCATATGTAGCTTGTATAGAATGAGTTGTGGATAGTCCTTGCCCAAGTTGCCACTTAAATTTTGAATGAAAGTTGTCTTGAACCCTGTATAGAAACTAAGGATTATTACCCTACATAGCTCTAATGTTGCAAGCAGTGAAGGCAGCAGTTGCATAGGCCATCCCAGCTGCTAAACAGTCAGAAAATAATACCTAACCTTTGCAGGCTAGTCAGTTAGTGGCACATAGTTTGATTGGTATTTGTCTCATCTGAGCATCTCAGTTGTGAAGAGCTAGTAGTTGAGTTCAGAGGGAACCTTCAAAATAAATGAGTAAATACGGCGTTCTAGTCTTGCCATTGCTGCGTGCAACAAGTTTGAGTGACTTAAATTGGAAAATGTAGTTAAACCAGTTACAGTCAAAGGGAATAAGACTGTGGAGCTGTGTTGGCAGAGAACTGAGCCGAACTGAGCTGTTGAGAAGACGGGACCAGTGCTGTACTGTTAATATGCACAGGGAGAATTATGTTGGAAACAAAACTAAGCCTGGTCTGCTTAAATCCTAGGGCAGAAAAGACTGCAATTAGTATTTTAACTTGCATGTGGTTAATCAGGCCCTGAAGATACGACCTAAGTAGTTCAATCACCTGCCTAATCAGTATTTTTCTTCCAGTTGGATATTTTGTAAAATTCCCCTTTTCCTTCAAAGACAAGCCAGAAGTATATGTAAATATAATGTCTAAGCAGTAATGAAGGAATAGCTTGGAAATTAATTTTAAGTAGCTTCCAGTATATTTATAAATGAAGTCTGCACCTTGCCATTGTTAGCAGTAGATCCACAAATGTTGTACCAGAAGGGGGAAATATATAGTCCTGCAGGCTGAGGTTGAAAACATTCAATTAGCATTAAAATCGGTTCATTTGAATTTCCTCCAATAATGCACTTGTTAATGAGGTGTTAAATTATCACCTTGGGAACCCAGGGACAAGTCAAAACTAATTTGAGCAAAGTGAAAACTTTTTTTGTTGCTGCCCTTGAGAATCTCAAGCTGAGCTGGGAAACTGTTGGAAAAACAAATACTCTGGGGGTCATAAAGAGAGTTTCCTGCTTCTCTCCAGGGGACTGACAGTTTTAAACATCACTCTCTCTATTTGTGCTTCCAGCTGGGGATCTTTTAAATCCAGCTTGTTGCTGCACCCCTACCTCCCTCCCACAGAGCATGGCAAGCCTCCAGAAAAATTGCTTTAACCTGGGCTGGGCAGGAGAAATCTTTCAGCCTTTGGTGCTTTGAAGAGTGTTTACAGACATTAACAGAGCTGTACCCTTTGTGTTGTGCATTGGAATGTGAGAGTTCTTCAGTGCCTCTTCTTTTGGACTTTAATCAACATTATGGTGTTTGTGCAAGAGCTCATAAAGCTTTATAACTGTACGCCCGCTTTGTTCTCATAACGTTCTGGTTCTTGCTATTTCTGTTCAGGTGTGAGCTGTCATCCTGTATCTTTGTAGCCTAAACACTAGCAGAAATACAACTAGAAACGTGGCTCTGTTGAAGTAACTCCATTTTTCTTCATTTCTTACACAACATTTGATTTAAAACGTGTGACTTGCTTTTTACTCTCAGTAGCACTTAAGGCACCACATTTCTACAGGATGCTGGTGTGCTGCTCTTACAGGGAAAGGAGAAAATACTGGGTAGCTGCTCACTAGCATATATTGTTAGCAGTAGTGTGACTAAAATGCTTGTAAGTCAATATGAGTGCTAAGGTAAAGCATTTGAACAGGAATAATCACAAATGAGGTCATGTGCATTCTGTCTTTGGATTAGTGTGGAACAGAGTCTGTGGTTCCTGGTGTGGTGCATGATTTACTAGAGCAGAGGTTTTTGCAAATACCTGGATGACTCACATAAGCACCGCTTCCTGTTATCAGCCCTGGCAACTGCAGCAATTTAATACACAGAAGTGCACACGCACGTGGCAAAATTTAATTCTATGAAGCATGTATAATGTAAATGTTACTAATTACTTTGGAAGCAAGCAACAGTCTGCAATGGAAGTCCTTTCTGTGGACTATGTGCAGGTACATTAGGCTATGTGGGACTCACAGACCTGTAGAAGTACTGTCCTTGCCTACTTTTGCAGGTTCTGATGTAAAATGTGGTTGGCACCGGCTCAGCTCACGCCATTTCCCATCAGTGCAGTTGATCTACCACAAATTCAGAAACGTGCGCAATCTACAATGTGTATTTTAGCCCTACTTGTGTGCAGGTGATTGCTAATGTCCCAGAATTAATAAACTTCCTTACACAGTACAGATTTAATCTTTGGAGAAAGAAGCTGTCTCAAAAACCTGCATGCCAATTAACGTGTTTTGAGAGCATATACCAGTGGAAAGATTTGAGACAACTTTAAATGAGACTCTGCAGATTGTTGCAGTCTAGCTTCAACAGTGGGGTTTAACTCAAGACAAATTGGCTTGTCAAGAACAGGATAAATCAACCTGTAGAGCTTCTTGCTGCCATGGGTAAGCTTCTGTTAATGCTCAGGTTATTGCCTAATTGTTGCATAGTGGAAAAGTGGTTACAAGTCTGTCTGTGTGGGAGAAAATGTATTATAGAGTATGCCTGCTTCTCATGTTCATATTGGCTAGCAGCTCTAAAGATTTTTTAACTGTTTGTCTATGGACACTGGGATTTAAAATAAGTAAATAAAGCAAGCCAGTAAAATTCTTCTGAAGCTTCTGAAGACTTTCAAGCTTGCCTTCCTTCTGGTTGCTTTAATATTGTATTGCACAAGTGTGGTGCCAAACTCAGGCCCTAAATGGACAGTGGAGAACTTGCTTGCCTTGCAACTAGCATCTGCAGAACTAAGTACTCTGTGCAAACAGATGAGGTACCCTTACAGAATAACTGTACCAAGAGCTGGAAGCAGAATGTTTAGTACCTCCAATCTTTACTGAAAATAGCTTGTCTTTTCTAGGGTTATTGCTGTATTCATGACAAGTAACTTTTTGTTCAGGACCTGGCATTAGAGAGACAATTGTGGGTTGTATGTGCACAGCTTTTGATCTTTCCAGGATCCTTGGAAAATAGAGCTGTGCAGGAAAAGCAAGTCTATAAAAGTCACAGCAGAAACAAGGCCTCCAGGGTTTGGGCCTTTTTGGGCATAAAGCCTACTCTTCCACCTCACTGCAGTTCCAGGTGGCACGCTACCAGGAGCTGCTTGCCAAATACAACTTACTGACATGGGAAAGCTCAACACCCTTCCTGTTGAAATTATTGCAGACTTTTAGAGTAAATCTGAGAGCACGATGGAGAAGGACAAGTATGGCTGCTATAACAGATGTACAGGCAGATGTGGGCAGCTCTGACATCGTAGCAAATTTGCAGGCTATAGCTTTTATCATGAGGAGAACTTCTTGGCTGTAAGCAACTTTGATGTCAAAGGAGAAACTGGAGCTGTTGTACAGGGCCTCTTATGGGAATGGATCAAGGTCTCCACAAAAAGATGTATGAAGACTCTGTTCTGTGGAAGAATCAGGTGCTATCTTCTCCGTGACTTCATATATAAACTTCCTATTTAAAAAAGAAAATGGAACCAAACCAAATACTCCAGAGCATAAATTGTTGATTTTAGGGCATGCTAGTAAAAAACACATGTACACTGACAGCATCCTGTCTCTCCCAAATCTCTAGCAGTACTGGGAGGTGTATCAAAGCTGAGGGACAAAGACGTTTGTAAACTGCTGTGCTCCGTTCTGTAAAGTCCCATTTATTACCACTGAGGAAACGCAGGTATTTAGGACTATTCTGCTCACTCTTTTTATCCCTTAAGGGATCCTCCTGCCAAGAGACAATTAGTAGAAGGTAGTCTGTCTGCCGGGCTTTTTTTTTTTTCCCTAGATTTTCAGAGTAAGTGCTAACACAAAAATGGAATACTTCTCATAGTACCTTACAGTATTAGCTACTGGTCAAAGCTTGTTTCTGTGTAGCATCTCATTATTATTTCAAGCTCATGGAGCCTGTTTCGTAGTGCTCCTGGCATTGTTTCTTTATGGAGCTGATTTCTGCTTGTCCAGAAGCTGGTATTCCAGTGTTCATGGCTGCCATTTCCCAAAGAAGCTTGCCAAAGAGTAGTATAGTCAAACATATCCCGCTCTCCTCAGCCTTGGTCGTTATCCAGGTAAGAGAATGGATACCCTAGCTCTATCTGTTTATTTTTACGCTAAACTGATTACTGGCTACTTCTAATCAAAGCTGGACATGATATAGCTGGTTGGTATATCTCTTCTCCTAAATATCAAGCCTTGCTGTGCTTTAACTTGAGCATTGGTCTAACTGCTTCAGGAGGAACACTGTATAAAACTTTTAAGGTGTTGACATGGAGTGTGACCAATCAACTGACTCTTGCTGTCTATGAATTGCAGCACATGTGAGATGTGCTTAAGGGCAGGATAAATATACTGACAGACTATATGTTAATACTGTTGATAAATAATAACCTTTCTGTAAAAATGCACAAACTGTACTCCACTATGAGTATTTCCATGAAGACTATTCTTGTATTTGAGAATTTAAGATGGGGAAAAATTGCTTTGCTTTTTCCCCTGGACACAGCAGAACTTAATTCTTCTTTTCCAAGTTTGATTTTGTGAGGTGTTTCTCAGAGTTGTCAAAGGTAGCTCTGGCACAGCTAAAAATGTCTTGGATCCTCTCTGATTTATGAAGGTTTCCACTCTGATGCACGTGTAGCTAGAGATGTTTCCACAGATGGGATTGTTATGAAAGAGGGTTCAAAACTGCATTCAGGATTCTACGCCTATTGCTGTTAATTCCTGGCAAAGAAAACAGTCTTTGACTGCTTGATACAGGGAATGCTTACTATGCGCCTTTGCTCCTACACTGGTATACAGGACAAAAAGTCTTTGAGTAATTAATTTGTTCATTTTGCACTGTCACTGCATCTCTTGTCTTTTTCATTTTCTCAAATATTACAAAGTCTTAGCTCAGCAGAACCACCTGAGATGCCCCCACTATCAGCACTGGTCATACTGCTTATAGAGGAAAAAACATGTGTTTGAAAGGTAGGAGGTATTGAAATTCATAGAATCACAGAATGGTTAGGATTGGAAAGGACCTCAAAGATCATCCAGTTCCAACCCCCCTGCCATGGGCAGGGACACCCTCCACTAGACCAGGTTGCCCAAAGCCCCATCCAGCCTGGCCTTGAACACTTCCAGGGATGGGGCCTCCACAACCTCTGGGCAAACTGGTCCAGTGTCTCACTACCCTCACAGTAAAGAATTTCTTCCTTATATCTGATCTAAATCTACACACTTTCAGCTTAAGGCCATTCCCCTTGCCTTACTGCAACAGGCCCTCTCCAGCTTTCTTCTTGTCCCATCACTACATGTTTTTTCATAAGTAAATCAACATACACAGGAAACTGCAGACCTTGCAAATCATAATCAGTCTCACTTCAGCTTATATATAAATTCTCCAGTGCATTTACAGACAAATTCAGACTATTACAGTGGGTAATTGAATTAATTGAAAAACAAACAAAAAATCCCAACCAACACACTTACACACACAAAAGCCTCCAGCCAGAAACACACAAAGAAGAAAAGCAATCTGTAATTAAGAATAGCATTTTTAAAGTTTGGAAATGTGTCTTGAATGCCTTTGCAATGAATATACTTCAGTGTAATTAAAAATCATCCTTAAGCATTGTCTATTAGTTATCCTTGCCTTAGTTACGACTTTTTGATATCACAGATTTTTGTGTAATTCAGGCATAGAAAACTGGTGAAAGATGACAAATAATACACCCGTAGTGGTACTATAATAAGTTTAGGCATGTACAATCCCTATGGAAAATTTTACTTTTTTAAAGTTACCTTTGCTAGCTTGGACTGAAGTAGTATTCATATTCATAGTCCTGAGTTTATTGGAACATGTGGAGTTAACATTTAGTTATTTTTAATTCAAACCAATAGGAGTGGGCTTTTTCAAGAGTACTGTGTCTAGTATGAAAAATATATTAATTTAAATATAGGTGAAAATTGCAGCTGAGTTCTGTTTCTGCTGATCTGTTTAACACAAGGCATTCAGTGTCACAAGTGTGGCTGTCAGACTCTTCATCCTTCCTGACCCTGAGCTTTTGCTATAGCCTGCTTTATATGCACTTATTTTTATTGGACTTTAATCCTTTTATAATTTCTCATACTTGCACCTGCTTCCTGCATGGTGTTTTGAGAGAAAGTAGCCCAGTTTGGAGTAGAGGAAGACATTGTCACAGACAATGTCACAATGTCACAGACATTGTTGAGGTTTTTAATGGGATTTTCTCCATGAGGAAGAAGGTGTAGTAGCTTGTAGCCTGTTGACTGTGGAGGTTGTACCCTAACATCTTGGTTGAGTCCATGGATTTTGGTATGTAGTTAACTTAGAAATTTTAGTACCCAGGGAAACCTTTGAAAGGTGATATGAAGATAGAAGAATATTCCCCTGCAAGTGTTTTTCTTGTCCTTGTGATGAACTGTCAAAAGAATTCATCCTGAAGTGAAGGATTTGTGTCACAGTGCCTTCATGGAAGCTCTGCAGATACTTGGTAAACTGGGAGAATTACGCTGTGCTCTGGGAAGTGTGCATGTAGGATCCAGGGGGTTTGATAGTTCTGTTGTAATGGTATTGGAGTGGTGGGAGAAACTGATGCTGCTCAGGCACAGTCGCAGCTCTGTGTGGTGGTGTACATGAAATTGCTTACCTTTGGAGTTTGATGTAACATGTGACCTACAGCTTTTTTGTATTCTGGGAAAAGAAATGTGGCTTACCACACTATTTCTAGTGGTCGATATATATAGAGAGGACATCTATGCCATATAATGTAGGGTGAACATTAACAGCAACAGCATGGCAGAGTTTGTGCTTATGACACATAACAGTACAATAGATGCTATTTGTTACTCGTTTTATCTCTTTTGAGCTGGACAGCTTTGAAAGAGATTTTATGCTACCATTGTAAATGAACTTTGGAGATGAAGAAGTTCATGCAGTGCTAGCGTTTTTGTTCTTCTCATGCTTAAGTTAAAACTAAATTCATGTTTTATACTGATCGTAGCCTTCCTTTTTGGCTCTAGCTGTACTGAAATGTGGAAGTGGGCTGATTTGCTGTTCTTATGGCAGATGTTCAGCCAGAGGTGATAATCTGTCTGGTTCTGCAAGATATTTTGTATCTGTGTGATATTTTATAATTAGTGAAAGCGGTTAGTAATGCTAGCTGAAACTAGGTAACTACTAAGGTATATGTAACACTTCCTGGTCAAAACATGTGAAGAAACCATATCCTTGATCATCTTCTCTTGTACTACAAAGGCAAAGAGCATTTCTCTACCCTCTTGTATTGCTTTTTAAAATCCCAAAGAATAGTTGGCTTTGATACTGGCTTCCACTGTAGAAAAACAAGTATGCACAAAACAGATGGAAAATAAACTTCACACTCTTTGTTGCTATGTTGTAAAGCTACTGAACTGTCTCCATGGAAGTAGATTATAAACATCCTTTATATAACATGCTTTGTCAAAGCTTGCACATTCCTTGGCTTGTAAAGAAATGTGATGTTTGTATGTGTTCCTGATGGTTTTTTCTCTCTGTGGCTTCAATCTGCCATAAAGGCCTGCCAACCTATTTGTGTTTTACAAAGGTTCGAGTCTGTTGCCTTCTTTTCCTTCTGTCCCTTCTGTACTGATGCTTTGTCTTGTTGATTTTAAAAGTAAAGATGTGCTTTTTTTAGTTCCAATGTCCAAGGTATCATAATAAAAAGAAAATAGAAGTTTTAAAATGCTTGTTTTTCTCTAAAATTCAATTGACCTGGCAAGTTAAGTTTTACTGAAACTGTGTAAAGTTTTTTCATGGTTTTGATGACTTCATGGTGGAGGCAGCGTAACCAGTTCAGAAGAATAGTCTGACCAGCACACATTTCTTCTCGCTGTCTTCTCAGCAAGACACAAGAAGAGCTGTCAAACAGGATATGTACAGCTGTCTTTGCAATGATTATGGATGTTATTATCATGGCTGTGCATGTGTGATATGCAATTTGTATGAGCTAATGTGTAAGTAGTGTTAACACCAATCCCCCAAATCCTCCCAGTAATTAATGTGCAGAGTTAGACAATATATGTACCCAGGTAACACAAGCTTAATTTCTTTGTGCTGGAGGGGTAGCCCTAATCTTTTCTTTAAGATTATTGATTCATCTGAACCAATGCTTTCTATATTCAACTTCAAAATAAGGATGACTGTAAAGCATAATTGTTAGGATGTGATGGATTTCAGCCATATGACAGCAGTGTAACCAGACACAGTGAACAAGGTATAAACAAGAGTGAACAGGTAACCATAAAAACTAAACAACCCTTACAAAGTATTACTCTTGTGAATTATACTTCAGAAAATGCTTTCTGGATTCCCCTGGGGGGTTGGAAATTACTTGTTGCAGGCAATACTGTTGTTCCTCAGCAGATCCTTCAGCCAGTATCAGGGCGCATTTGCTCTCACTTTCTCTACAGACAGGACCAAGTAACTGTCCTATGATAGTTGTTCTGTTTAGCTATGATACTCTAAAGAGAACTTAAGTTGCTTTCAGTAGAAATTCAACCTCTGGAAAAGTTCTCTGGAAAAATACTGTGGTGGTCTGTGGGAATGGAATTAGCATGCCCTTCTGGATCTTGTCGTGAGCCTGGTCTCTCGCTGCAGCATTGTTATGCAGGGCTTGGAACATACCAGAGGAGGTAAGTGTAATGCAACCATGAAACGGAGGTGCTGTTCCTGTGCAGTCCTTTGCGTACAGAATAATTTTGTGTTCAGTCAGTCGTACTGATTTGTTTAGATACGCTGACACATGCTCTTGCTTTCTTGCTCTTTTTTAATGGTAAAATAGAGTTCATGAATATTTTTTTTATCAGCTTCTCTAGGTCAGGCATTATAAGTGAAAGGGCTTGTGTTTTTCTGACACAGGAGGCAATGTTTTGATTTTTTTTTTTGTTGCGTTGTTTTCGTTTGCCTTGGACCAAATCCATTCTTCACCAAAGACATCAAATCTTCCTACTTCTGTCTGAGTGGATTTCCTATGCAGAGTCTCACAGAACACAAATGGAGAGCATAGGATCTTTTGTTCTCCCTTGTGCAAACTTTAGAGGCAATTTTAATTTCTGCAGTGTCTGACTTGGATGTGGTATGCTGTTGTAGTTAATACTGGAAAAGAAATTAAAGGTGTCTCACCAGCTAAGTGTAATTCTGGTAGTCACTAAGGAACCTGATGTTACCAGCAACCAGCAGTCTGTTTTAAGACTTTCCCGAGTCTTAAAAAGCAGGTTTTTGTAATACATGGTATATTTTGAGTATGCAGAGAAATGGCAAGAGACTATTACACTTTCCCATCTCTTGAAACTGAGTTTTTGGAATAATTTACAAGTTGTTGGCATTATGTTTGAGGATGTCGTTCCCTTTTATATGGTTAGCTCAAATAGATTATTTATGCAATGTGGATCTACTATTTGGTAGTTTCTGTATCTTTAAAATCGGGGGCTGCTGACAATAAACAATGTGAGCAATTCATTTTAGTTTGCATGCTGTCTTACATAAGATAAAAGCCTGTGTAAATGTGAATGGAAGTTGTGGTTAGCTTTCTAAATAGATGAGCTATCTTGGTTTTGGGGCTTTAGTTTTGTTTTGGGTTTTTCCCCAATGCTAACTGATTAGTAATTCAGACTTCTGCAAAGCAATGCTTGCCTTGTGACAGTTTTTTTTTTACATTAGGCTTCAATAAACCACTGATATGCAAAGTCTTTTTCACAGCAGTCTTGAACACTGTCTATAACCACAAGTGTTTTGGCAGCCCAGGTGTTTCCAGGTTCTGAGAGAAGAATCAGTCCAGCAGAACTTCTTGCAGAGCCAGGCCTAAGGGGATGTATGACCTGCTGAATAATCCTTCCCTCTTCTCCACATACTGCTTGTGCAGTCTTCAAAGACCCTTGAGGTCAGCAAATAATTTCCTCTATCACACAGGGAGTCCGAGATGCTAATGGTTTTCTATCCCTGTTGTGTGTCACTTTCTTATCTATAGGGAGGGAAAGGGCACCTTTTAAAGTCAGAAGGGGAGAAAGCACCACAGCTCAAGTGTTAAACCTTGTGAAGGTTACTGCTACAAACCCAGTGGTTCTTAAGATCTCTTTTAGAGGCTGACAAATGTAAACACAGGCATTTTGCTGAATTGCTCATAGCCAGATTAGGCTGTTGGTGTCCCTTTAGCTGTGAACTCCGGAGAACTCTATGGTGTCTTAAGAACAAAGAAATGGTCCGATGAAAAAGCTCGAGGTTCAGAGGGCCAGTAATCTCTTCAGCAACCTGAGAGCTATTGTGTGGGAGAGGGGGTACTGTTAGGGGCAATGCATCAACTGATGGACTGCACATAAGGACACAAAAATGCACACGCTTCAGTGACCAGTATGTAGCATGTCTCAAATGCCAGACTTGCATAGGAATTATCCTGGTATTAAGACAGCTGAAATGTTTCCATATTAAATTACAAATGATCCTGTATTTTGGATTTACCAGAGAATTGCATATTGTTTCTATTGTGGAGCAATATTTTAAATGAGACTTCGAAGAATACATTGACTATTTCCAAGGGTGAGCTATTAGCTGGGTTTTTCTATCACAATACTGAAAATACCTGGTATTTTTAAAAATGCTAGTTAAGATATCCATGATTTTGCATACCAGTGAATCCTTTAAAAATCCGTATTCTCCAGAACTTTACTGAAGTTCACTTTAAAAAGCTCAGCAAACTTGGCTATTGGTGCCTTTGTTTTTTGTAGGTAGGTGTGTCCCCCCATCCTGACCTCCTCTTTCGTCTAAATACATCTCAATGCAGATGCCAATCCATCTGTGTGGCAAGAGGGACTAAGGTATTTCAATTAATAAATTAGGTTAATTTAGAAAATTCAGATTAATTAGGAAATCTAAAATGCAAACTAGAACGAAGAGTCATAGTAAAACCTACAGCAAAACTGTTCAGACATGTTTGGCCTCAGAGTTGTATTACATGATTTGATATGGTGTTAATTAGAAACTGGTATCACTTCTACAGTCACTTACTGGAGGAGGTTGATCAAGAGGAAGGTTCTGAACATGCTGCAGTGGTTCTGCCCTGGTGTAAGTGCTGACATGATTAGCAGCTGATCATCTGTGCTGTGGTGTAACCTATGTTCTTTGGCTTCATTTTTCCAAGTACCATCATCAGTTAACATTGGTAGTTCAGAATGTGTTTTCTTCCTGTAAGGACAAATGGCTTCAGTTGCCTTTAGCTTGATTGATTACGTTGACTGGTTTCTGACAATGCGATATGTACTCAATTGTCACTACTTTTTCATTAAAATAGCTTTAATAGCAGTGGCAACACTAATGCTTTATAGCTGGTGGGAATCTCAAAAAAGATTATTTTGTAGTATAGTCCGTGTGTAGTACAACGGAGTTGGAGGGAACAATATTGTACAAAACATGAACAGGAGAACTGGTTCATTATTGAGATGAGACTAGTTGGCAGGTCTTGGAAAACAAAGGCCTCTACCTTGTAAAGGACATTGAACTTGCGTGCACCTTTGCAGATTAAGTGTGCAGTGCTGCATCCCTGTGTCTGTGTGCCTTGGAAAAGCCTGCAAAATCTCCATTGAAGGCTACGATATAGGTGCAAGGAATGCTCAAACTCTGGGAAAAGTTTTAAGTGTTAGTAAAAATAGATCTGTGTCTCTGTGGGAGTTTGCTGCTTGCTATCTCCATTGTCTTATATCACCACTCCATGTACTCATTAAGAAAGAAAGTTTTTCCAGTGATGTTTATGAAATTTTGGTGGGGATGGACCCCAATATCCTAAGGTAAGAGACACTTTCTTGTTCGTACAGAGAAGACAACTTACTCTTTTTGTTCGTGCACGTAACTGTGCTGCTTATGAGGACCAAGAGATCTTGTGGTTTATCTTTTTTTATATTTTTTTTTTAATTAATTGTGGTCTTCTGGGTGGTAAGCCTTCAGCTACTGACTGCAACTCTTGGAGCTGATGAGCAGAAATATATGTTAGTTGAGATTTGTGCAAAATCCTGAATGCTGTTTAGTTGTGGTTTGGGTTTGTCTGAATATCTTTTTCTTCTAAGGCTGTAAATCACATGTAAACATAGAATCTGAGTAGCATCCTTTAGGCAGCTGCTGCATGAAGAAAAGAATATGCTGATTTGATTTTATGTAGAGAGTCAATCAAGAGTAAACTGGGCTAAGCCATCTTCTAATAACACTTATTGCCATCCTGGAATTCAAACTATATGGACATTTCCATTCTGTTCTGTTAAATGTAATTCCTGGAAATGGTCACATTTGGGCTTTCAGCTCACCTTTAATTTCCCAGACTTGATAGTTATTCTAGGTTTCCAAGATGAACAAAATGTTCTGCTATTGTGAAAAGAGGATGTGTTTCTTAACCACTTCATTAAATATGTACTGTTGAAAGAAGGCGAAGCTGAAAGTCAAAATTTGGCTTGGAAGCAGACTCAGAAAATGCTTTGAGTGTTCAAATAATGACTGCTTTTTATTTGGCACAGTTTGAAGCTCTAGGCAAAATTTAGTGTGTAGTGAAATTCATCCAATCTCTGGCATTGCTTAAGGTGAAGGTACCATTTGGTTGTACTGCAACTTGTTTAATTACACTCCAGTTCTCTGAATTACTCCAGTATAAGTGGGATGTGTTTCCAGATGTGGCAGAGGAATGTCAGCCTAGTGGTGTTTTGGTTTGGAAGAGAAGGCTTTTAGTTCTTCTGTAGTTCCATGTGTGATTGAACCTTTAATACTCTGTGCTTCACAAGCCTTACCTATTAGTCTTGCTTCCAGGATATATATTGCTACTCCTGCTTTTGAGATGCAAAAATGTAGAGCCAGAAGAGGTGCATACCAGAGCAGTGAAGATCTACCGTAGTTTACTTAAAAAGCCTAGGATGTAGGTGGCATTTTAATACAGTACATCTACTTTCCCTGTAAAACTTGTGATGGAAAAAGTCTAGGCAAAAAACTTTTAAGGAAGATTCAAAATGCCTCTTTAATTTTTATTTATTTATTTTATACATTGTATATCATCAATATCCTGAAAGACCTGTGCTATGTTTTTAACAAATGGTCTCCTTCATTTCTGTGAGTCTAATGAATCCTGGAGCTGCACAGTGGGAGTCTGACAGACTGGAAGTTGCATTAAACAGCTTTGGGTTTTTATTGAAAACATTGTCCTTGGTTCAAAGGGAACGTAATTATTCTGCCCTGGAATGAAGCAGCCTCTCCTTTATTGACAGCACACCATCTGGTTGTGATAAATTACATGGCCTTGGCAAGGCTGCAGCTTTTTGGTAGCAACGGGTGACTTAGAGGCTTCGTGTCCAGATTGGTAGAAGATAAGAAATATATATTGCTTATAGAAATGACATACTTTCCTGTATGTATGCTTTCCTGTATGTATGCTTTCAAACGCTTTTGTTTCTTTTTATGTCTGTTAGATGTATCTCTCAAAGAAAATTGCAGAGCGCAAGGTAATGCATGGGATTTTTCAGGAGCTAATTCTTGCTGCAAGTTCATTTCCACTAATCCGTTGAGGGAAAGCTTGAAAAAGTGGTGGTAGAAATCTTGAGTATTTCAGGTGTAATTGACACCATTTATTGTACTTTACCAGCCAAGGACTGTTACTGTAGTTCTCAGCGGTAAGAACAGTGCAAATTATTAAAAGGTTTTTCTCAAGGAGTTGTACTTAAACTTGTTGGTTGCTGTGGCTTCAGGGAGGTAGGTTCCTTTTCTGAAAACTTGCCAGGTAGTCAGTATCTATAAGTAAAAGTTCAGTGTGGTGGTAGGTAGCTTGCTAGCTAGTTGGTTCTTCTAACAAGGACTTCTTTTTCTTGCTGTCACAGCCAAAGTATTATTACTTCTTCTAACCTCCCTAATTATATGATACATTCAGGCTCGGTTCTGTCCTCTGACCAAAAAAAAAAAAAAACCCAAGGAAAAAAAAAATCCATAAAACCCAAACATCTGAGCCAATGATGATTTTGTTTAAAGTCTTGGAGAGGAAAGGCAGCTTTGGTTCTCATAATATCTAAATTATAACTCAACAGGTTTAATTGGTTGTGAGTAGAACGTATTGAATATGACTTACTGTAACGTCTGATTTGTTGAGAGCGTCAGCTGGTCTCTGGTTCCAGATTTTCTTTTATTTTGGAACACAATTCTAAATTCTCTTGCTACACACTACTTTTGCTTTAGAAATGTCCTCAATTTGTTGATTTTATTTGTGGTTTGTTTTTTTTTAAATAATCACACTGTGATTATTAAAAAATTACAAAGACCATGATGGAGCTTATTTTTGCCAAGTTCTTTTGATACCTTTTGTGAGGCTAACTGCTGCAGAGGGGAACTGTGATCAACTGACTCTGCAAAGCATTTTAGTCTTTCTTACTTGGGCAGAGGTAGCAGTAATACCACTCATTACTAGTTCTTACTTTCCTACCACCTCTATTTTTAGAGCTGGAGTTCTTACAGTTATATTTGCACAGTGTGGCATGAATAACATTTATCTTAGATTTAGATGTAAAGAGAAAACACTTTGAACCTGGCTTTGCTATGCTTGTTATTTCTGTGGCTAGGCAGTTTGGACATTCATGTGAGGATTGGCCACAGGTTAAAATAACTCTGAAGCCATGTTGAGTTGTAACTAAAATTCAGTCAAGCATTTTATGTAAAATGAGCAAAGTACCCTGGCAAGTCTGACTCACTTTTTGGCTGCCAGGGTACATAAGAAGTGGATGTATATTATTCTGGGGTTTGGCAGCTTGGGCCTTCACCTTTTGTGGGCAAAATACCTCAGCAGCTTCAAGCTGTTTAGGCTGGATGCCTCATATCTATTATGTGCAGCATGTTAATGAGCAAAAGTTGCAAAGTGCTCCTCATTATTAGTCTCTCAAACTGAGACACTTGAAATTTCACCCTCTCTTGTGGGAGGCAGTTCAAAGTACAAGGTTGAACTGAATTAATGTGGGTAACTTTAGCTATTTACTGCATCTAGTAAGTGATAACTTTTTGATAATTTTAGTATTAATCAACAAGGGAAGGGGTTTCTGAAAGCTGAAACTCTGAGGGTGGCCGAACGTTGGAACAGGTTGCTCATAGAGGCTGTGGAGTGTCCATCTCTGGAGACAGTCAAAACCCAACTGGACACAGTACTAAGCCACCTGCTGTAGCCAACCCTGTTTGAGCAGGTGGGTTGGACTGGCTGATCTCAAGACAGGTCTTCCAACCTAAAGGATTTTGTGAAAAGTGAAAGTGATAACGCTCACAGCAGTGACATCCTATTTTCAGCATATATTCTTATCTTGCCAAGTAGACTGTTTTGTGCCATGTACAAGCTGTTACATGTCCCTGGCTCAGCAGTTCTGAAGTAGCTGGTTACTGTCTTTCAAGTCTACCCATTGGCTAGATAGGTTTTTTGCATCTGCCTTGGCCAGTTATGTCTTCAGGGTACCATTCTCTACATCCAGTCACCCTGTAGTCCTAAAATACCAAAGTAGTCCAATAAAGGTGATTGCCATAGTAAAAAAGCTTCTATTCTAAGGCAAGTTCCTGTTATGATTCCTACTATACTTACATGCCTCATTAGGGCAACAGTTAGTTTCTCCTCCCTTCTATGAGGATTACTTTTCTGGGGATCATCCAGACTGACAGCTTTTAGTAGTAGTGTCTTTCTTCCTGAAGATGTTTGACTTTGACCCAAAGCAGTCTTCTTGCATTTTTGATTTAAGCATTGTACTTCAAGGCTGGAACTTTACTTTCCACTATGGAGAGCGATCAAGTCGTGTCCAAGATTTCCATTTCTCAGTGGCTGCAGTTCCTCTGAGGACTATTGAGATTGGTTACAGGCAATTCTTCTCTAGTTGTAGTCTGCTAAAATATTCTAACGTAGCCTGAGCTAATCTAAAAATGTCTTTCAGACATCTGCAGGTTTAAGTCACAGCTTCATCAAAATCTCTGCCACTAGTACAGTATCTGGTAGTGATGCTACATTGGATAAAGCAGCCCTTCATTCACATATGTTTTAAAGACTTGGACCTACTGTTGGCTAATGGTAATGACGGGGAGTGCTTGGAGTCTTCTATACTGTGGATTTGTAGATGTACCCTTCTTAAGGAATGTAAATACTTGATGTGTTATTGTCATGCATAGTGACCTGTCTCTGAGTCGTTAGCAGGTTACCTAACTGTAGTTGAGAGACTGTGAAGGACACATGTAAGGCTGAACGTTAGCCCTGTTTCAGTCACACTGGGGAAGGTGCAGGTTGCTGTACAGTTGTGCGAACTACAAAGGCAGAAAGTGTAAAAGTTGATTACTGATGACGTTATGCGCACCCAGAAGACTAAGCATACATGCGGACAGAATAATTTAAGAATTGAGTTATTAAGAAGTCATTTTCCTTCTTGTAATGTTAACAAGTTTCACTGTGCAAAACCTTTTCAGCCACTCTTGCTCTGGACTTAGATACTTCCCACTAGCGCTTCCATGGATAGGAGCTGTAGGGTAGTTCGGATGTGCTTTTAACCGCTGAGATGTCTAGTTCGACTCTGTGCAGAAATGAGTAAGTGGTGGTGGCAGACAGCCCTTAAGTTCTGAACTGGCTGGTATGTATGTGAATAGTGATCTGCCACGTGGTCAGTCAGTATAAATGTACAGCTGGAGGTATGGCAGCGTGTTACCTTTGTACTCCCAGAGCTCTGCTCTTAGCCACTGCCGCTTTGTGTTAGCTGTTTGTTTGCACTAAAATGGCACTGAGTCTAGTCTAACAATAACATTTGCAATCTCACTGTAATGACTAAGGAGTAATAATTCCTAAGCTTCAGCATTTATAAATGCCTATAATGGAGTTCACTCTTTATGTATTTGCAACCACTACTAAATGTTTGGTTTACACTGGTTTTAGGAGCCAACATTGGCCAGGTTTGAGGCAGGATGGTCCGTTAACCTGTTGGGTTTTTTTTCTGTGACTGTGGCATCAGTAGCATTGTACTAGTTTAGTCTCTGTCTCTTTAAAGCTTGAGTTTTCAGGATCTTATAAAAGGGATTTTGTTGTAGAAAAGCTGTCTCCTGTAGTTTGATAAACACTGGCTCAGTTTAAATCAATTGGATTTAATACTGCTTTTACTCACTCCTTAAAATGTTTATTCATGCTGGTCTCCTTTACACATGTATCTTATTTCAAAGTGTCTCTGCTCATTTGCCTGCCATTTGAGGTAAAAGATAACTAATCAAATAATACTGTCATGGCTCTGCAATTGTGAGCAGCCATTTTTAGCTGATTTTATTACCATGTCATTTTATCATGTCTTTGTGTGCTGTGGTTTAACCCGGCCAGCAGCTAACAACCACACAGCAGTTCATGCACTTCACACACACAGACGCCTCCAATGGGCTGCTGGAGAGAATCAAAAAGGAAAAGAAGAAAAAAAAAAAAAAAAGCACACCACCGCAAACCAACCAAGTCCATGGGTTGAGATGAAGACAGTTTAATAGAGCAGAAAAGGAAGATAATAATTACAAAAGTGTATACAAAATTAGTGAAGAACAGCACAATTTCATGTTCTTCACCACCCAAAGATGATGCTCAGCTAGTTCCCAAGCTGCCCCACTTCCTGGCCACCACCTCAGTTATATCCAGAGCATGATGTCATATGGTACGGAATATTCCTTTGGCCAGTTTGTGTCATCTGTCCTGGCAGTGTCCCCTCCCAGCTTCTTGAGCACCCGCCACCTTCTCGTTGGCAGGCCACTATGAGAAGCTGAAAAGTACTTGACTGCTTGGTATCAACTAAAAACATCAGTGTGTTGTCAATGTTATTCTCATCCTAAATCCAAACCACAGCACTGTACCAGCTGCTGCTAAGAAAATTAACCATGGACACCCTCCACTAGACCAGGTTGCCCAAAGCCTCATCCAACCTGGTCTTGAACACTGCCAGGGATGGGGCCTCCACAGCTTCTCTGGGCAGCCTGTTCCAGTGCCTCACCACCCTCATCATAATTTTTTTCTTTTCCCTAATACCTAATCTAAATCTGCTCTCCTTCATCTGAAGGCCATTACCCCTTGTCCTATCACTCCCAGCCCTTGTAAACAGCCCCTCTCCAGCTTTCCTGTAGGCCCCCTTTAGGTACCAGAAGGCTGCTATGAGGTCTCCCCGGAGACTTCTCCAGGCTGAATAAGCCCAACTCTCTCAGCCTGTACTTGTCGGAGAGGTGCTCCAGCGCTCTGGTCAGAGCTCAGAACTGAAATTTTTTAGCTTGATAGCAAGTGCAATGACAGATACTTAGTATTAGCATAAATTTTGTTTCTCGGAGACCTTTCAATGCCAAGAATATCAGCCATAATTTTTCTTTTCTCCCTTTTCCGTTTCTGAATCTCTTTGGCTTTACCATTGCCAATTTTTAAAATCAAATTTAACTGTTTTCCTCTCTCCTTTAAAGCATTGAGCACTTCTACCACCACCTCTGCAGTGGCTCCATACTCAGTACCCATGTAATCCAGGCAAATCCCCTGCATACAGTCTCGTTAAACAGCCATAGGCACGGGGTTAACTCAGAATGGTCATGAGCCAAGCCCTTCACTGCTTCTCCTAAAATAAATCATTGTTAATGCTGCTGCCATATGGCCAACGAACATGAGCTCTCAGCGGTCTTTTGATTTCCTCGTTCATGCTTTCAAGTGCACTGGGCTCTTAAACCGGGCTTCTCCTCCCACGTTATTTGTAGTTCATCTCCAGAGCAGTGAACTCGGGAAGCATGCAAGTGTGTCAGAGGAATAAATAACTTGGCTCAGCTGTCCAGTTAGCGGTTCCTTAGCATCTCCTGGATGAATTAAGCATGACTCTGCCGTGATGTGGCATGGGCTCTTTTTCGGGGAAGGGGGGAGTGCATCCTGACAGCAGGTCACTGCTGCACAGAGTGAGCTCTGGCCACCCTTGGGTACCGCAGAGGGCAGCTGCGGACTCCCTCTGTGCAGCAGTGGCCCCTAGTGGAAGATGCTCAGTCCTTCTGGTGACCCAAGACTAGACCTAAAACCTAAAGACTATTCCTGTAATGATTCTTCCCATTTCCAAGCTTGTTTTAAAACTGAGTCCCCCCAGCAGCATTGTGGAAAAACCCAATGAGTTGCTTCTCTTCTGACTGGTTTGCTAAATCCAAGAGTTTGAGCTATTAAACAGTAATATAATAGCACTGAACGCAGGAATTATTCTAATTACTTCAAGTTTCTCATTGTTTTGGCAGGTTTCCTTGGCATTTGCCTGTGTGAGCTGATCCTTTATAATGTAAAACTAGGGGAATATAGTATTCTGATTCATACATTTTAATGTGTCTCTGTGCAATCTCAGGTTGCATTGTAGAATTGTATATAATACTTTTCTGAAGATCTGTAATGAAAATCTGCAGACAGCACCTGAAGGGAAGGATGTAAAATTCTTCCTGCAAATATTGGCAGTGGTGCAGCGCTCACACGTGCAAACTTAGAGGAAGTAGGTAGGTGCATGCGGAGCCACCTTGTCCCTGGAACTTAAACAATGAGATAGGAAAAGTATTCTGAAAGATAAGAAATCTGTATATAACATATAATAAAATTTTCTTTATTAGCTTTTATAGTATTATCTTTCAGAAGCAACCAGTGAAAACTTTGCTTTAAACCCTCTTGGTTTTGAGCTGTTGTAAATCACTTTTTTTTTTATTTGTGGCTGAAAGAATAGGTTGCTGTAGGAGGTGACCTTTCCATTACTGTGTAAGTGAGTGGTGCCTTTGGCAGGGTTGTGCGTGTGAATTGGTCTTGATCCTCCTTTTTGTCTTGGGATGTGGGTTCATGTTATGAGTTTTCCTTCTGAGAAATGATGTTACAAGCCTCTTAAAATCAGCTCTGGCAGATATTACCATCCCAGGTCCTTAAACATCTATTACAGCATTTGTGACACCATCGTGCTCTCCCTTGATCTCTTAGTGCGTCTTTTCCTTACAAGGTAAAAGCGTTGGCGTTTAAACAATGTTGAACTGGAATTTTGTTCGGTGTCCCAGTGTTTTTTAGTTTAAAATCTTACTCTAACTTAGTAGTTTTCAGCTTTATAGCCCTTAAATAGGTGCTGCTTTGTTTCAGACCTGACCCTTGTTCCCAGTCAGATATCCTTAAGTCGTGCTTGTCTTTTTTGCCACTTGGCAAATCTAAAAACATTTTGCTGCCTTTTTTTCTTTTAATTGTGCAAGCATTGTTAGAAATCATGCTTGACTTGTGTTTTTCAGGAAAAGCCTTAAAGAGGAAATTTTCTGTATCTTTTATGAAAACCACGTTCGTGGCAGCAATAGAGTAGTAGTGTTTTCAAGCCTTCTCAAAAAAAAAATCAGCTGTTGTGGTTTTTTAATTGAGGTATTTACAAGTATAGTGTCCAGAAAACAACTTGACTTATTATGTTAACATTGCAAAAGATCTTCATAAGCCCTCGGGAGGCAACTTAGCTTCTGAAAGCTTAGCGGAGAATCTGTTAAATCAGCAGAAGAATATTGAATTCCTGGTTGAGATTTGAAAACTGCTTGTTTCCAAAACAGAGTATGCTGAATTATGTCTTCCTCTGAAACAGCCAACCAAAAGACAGAAATGTAGGAATAATAAACAGAATGGAAGTATAAGCCTTTGCGAAAACAAGGGGGTTTAAATGTGGAAAAATTTACAAGCTTGAATATATTATAGCATCACTCTGACTTGAAGAAACAAACTTCTAGAGAATGATATATGTAACCAAGTTTTCATCATCAGTTTACATTGATTTAAGCACTTACAAATGTCCAAACATAGAGGGTTTCTTCAAGTAGAAATTATCACTTGTTTTAATCTGTTTGGCCCATTGATAGCAAGGTTTATGGAGAAAAAGCTCTATCTACGTGAATGAAATACTGCTTTATCTTCACTGTCATTGATGCTGATGCTCTCAGAAAAGTAACTGTGAAATGTTGCAGTCCAGTCCATATTCTTTCCATGGAGGGATGTATTTAGCCACCTTATCTTCTGTTTGATGAACAGGACACAATGGTATCACATTGTTATAGAATCATAGAATGGTTTGGGTTGGAACGGACCACAAGGATCATCTAGTTCCAACCCCCTGCCATGGGCAGGGACACCCTCCACCAGACCAGGTTGCCCAAAGCCCCATCCAACCTGGCCTTGAACACTGCCAGGGATGGGGCCTCCACAGCTTCTCTGGGCAACTTGTTCCAGTGCCTCACCACCCTCACAGTAAAGAATTTCTTCCTAATGTCCAATCCAAATCCCCCCTTTTTTAGTTTAAACCCATTACCCCTTGTCCTGTCACTATACTCCCTGATAAACAACAGTCCCTCGCCAGCTTTCCTGTAGGCCCCCTTTAGGTACTGGAAGACTGCAATTAGGTCTCCCTGGAGGCTTCTCTTCTCTAGGCTGAACAAGCCCAACTCTCAGCCTGTCCTCGTAGGAGAGGTGCTCCAGCCCTCTGATCAACTTTGTGGCCCTCCTCTGGACTTGCTCCATGTCTTTCCTGTACTGAGGACTCCCGAGCTCGATGCTGTGCATTCATAATGGAGTTTGATTTTTTTAAAAAAAAGTGTATCTCTTTTTTCTGTGTTCAGTGATGGTTGGCTTTTAATTACTAAGATTTTTACCAGACATATATGTAAGCTTTCATGGTCAAGGATTTCTATAAAGTTGTGTTTTAGGTTGGTTGTGTCACTTGGGAGTGATAGTGGATGCTACAGGGCATACCTTATCCACAAGCTCTTTTTATTCCACACGAGAATATGGAGGCTCAGTTGTTATGTAACTAGCAACAGTCAGTAAACATTACTGCTCAGGTTATAAAATGCCTGTGGGTATTGTTTCCTGAAAAAGTACGTTGAGATCTGCTTTGATGTCCTTTCACACATACGCGTACGGGTACATTATACATGCACACAGAGCTACTATAATCTGCATGAGCACTGAGCTTACCAAGTACCTCCATTTAGTTAGCTTGATTTTTATTGTGGGTTTTTTTCTTATAAGACAGACAAAAATTTAACTTTTTGCAGTCTTGGGAAAGCATTTGTACCAGGGAGGGAAAAGGTTTATTAGATTCCCTAGATTGTGGCTGGAGAGTCAGGAGAGGAGAGGACAGGACAAGAATTTTTTTTAGGTAAGCAGTCCTACAAAATTGGTAGTCCTCTACCAAAGTATTCCTGCTGAGGTCATGCTAATATCAGTAAAGCTGTGGTATTTGTCAGGGTAAACTTGTTGGATAAATCCCTTCCTTTACTGAAGCAAGCTATACCAAGTGCAGTGATTTTGCCACAAATTAAGGATGGCACACCTGACATTAGGTGATATAATGCTTCTCACCTCCAATGCCTCTGCGCTGGCAAGAGTTTGTAGGATTGGACAAGCTTAAAAACCAACACGAAACAGATTACATTAGAAACAGAAGGTAACTCTTGTGCAAAGAATTAATGGAGTGTTTCGTCTCAAAGATGCTGTATGGATCTGATGTTAAGATTAACTTGCCCTAATTTTCTTCTTGCAGAGATTTAAAAGATGTCTTTAATATACTCCAGCCAATCTTCCTAACAAAACCTACTTCTTGTTAGGTGATTATTAGAGGCAGCGTGCTACTATCAGAGTAGATCTTCACATGTTCTCACAGAATTCTTACAAATATCTGCTAGTAAATACTTTAATTTTGTTGATCGCATAGTGAAAACCAGAGATGAGGACGTTCCATTATGTTACAGCATGAGCTGTAATTGAGAGACTGAGTAATTGGGACAATAAATAAGTATCACAAGTGGAATAATTCTGCATGTACTAAATGGCAGTCTATTCATATCAAGAGTTTTTCTTTTATTCTAAATGTTTCATTTAATCATTAAACCCAAAGACGTTAGCCTTCAACTGGTATGTAAGACACGGACATGAAATTGCTCAGTTTAGCCTCGTTGTCCATGTTGGCAACAAAAAAACAATAAACCAGGTTAAATCAGAACTGCAGGATTAAAACTCTAATGTGTTGAACAGCTACAAGATTAGTTAATGAAAGAATATATAGTAACTTCATCATAGCTATCTAATGTGAACGGGTATTTGACCAACAAGAGCTGTGTTGTAGCATGTGCATACGGTTGATGGTTTCACTGATCAGGAAGCATTTTTAAAGATGTGTCCTACTGCGTTGCTTTGAAGGCTTTATAAGACTGAATTTAAAAAATTATAAGCATATAGCTTCCTTTGCATTGCATCCAGTATCTTTGTTTTAGAACCAGGTGACAGTGATCCCTAGTGTGACAAGCAGATAAAATCCTGCGTGTGTGTTTGCCCATCCGAAGTTGGTTTGCCCCTCTGGAGTTCAGTGTCAGTAGTCTGTGTACAGTGCAACGTCTTATTTCTCGAGAAGCCTTGCTGATGAAGTGCTGCATTGTTTAAAAGGACAGATTTGTGATTGCTTTCCAATTACTGCCTAGAGATCACAAGAGTGGGGAAAAACAAATACATCCTGGTTGAAGTAAATTTTCTTTTGAGTCCAGTACCATCTATGACAGCTTATTCATCAGCCTTAATAGATGACAGGAACGTTACAAATACTAGATCTCTGTGGCAGAGTAACTTCCACAAATTCTAGGGTTTCTTTGTTCATTGTAGAGATGATTTTATTTTTTTTTTACATGGAATAGGGAAGTTACACAGATCTCAGCTCAAAGTGTCTGTTTTTCTATATTTTTTTCCCCAAAGACTAAGTTCATCCTGGTCTTGCAAAGGTTTTTAACTGCTGAGTAATTGCTGTGTATTAAACTGCCTTTTGCAAATAAGGATTGTCTAAGAATCCTTGCAGTATTTGGACTGTTAGTTCAAGCATGAACTTCATGATGTAAAGAGCAACAAGGCTAAATACAGGTGAGTTTCTCTGTATGTGCCTCATTGATAAACCTATTGCAAGAGGAGGTTAGATTTAATGTGGTGGAGTGCAGGGTGCAGCCCCCTCTTTATCCCGCAGATAACAATGGTAAGTATCAGTTTTAATCTCTGCTTCAAGAAGAAATTTGCTTAAATATCTCCTATTTAATGTTTTCACTATAACTCCTGTCTTTCTGAGCAATATGACCTCTAAAGCAGAGGCTTTCACAAGAAATGAAGTATCTTTTTCTTCTATATATATATATTTTTATTAATCCTGTGGTAATCTGTCCTGGCAGAGATACTAATTTACTTTCCAGTAGGATTGTGGGGAATATGGATCTCACGTGCCTTTAGATTCATAATAGAGTGCTTTGTGTAGGGTGTTGGAATTTAATATGTTTTTTCGGGGAGGTACTAGCTGTGTTTTCTGAAGACTGTTGCTTGCCTTCTGTATTTGTATGACTTGATATGCCTTATGGTAAAAAGTCAGAAAAGAGCACAAATCTAGAAACACTGTTTTTTGAAGCTTCTTTAGAAGCGGGCAAAAGTTGGCTGTTCGTATTGGAAGGTATGCCCTAAGTATTGGAAGAACAGTAAAAATACTGTAGTCAATCAGTTGTTACTTGTCGTTTTGGTTCAGCTGGTGGTCCTGAACAATCTGCTGCAGAAACTCCACAGCCTGACTTGTCTGTTAAGTCACTTAGGGTTTGTAAATGCAAAAGCATCAATCTAGCATACTTGGCCCCATGGAGCAGAGAACAGCTGTGATGCTGTGGGCAATGCCTTAAAGCAAAGGTTTGAGAGGAGCTCTGAGGGACTTCCTCGGCAAAGCTGCTGCTGATCTGGGAGTTCACACTTGGCTATTAGCACTTGGGGTGGGAGAGCTGCAGTGCTGTACCATGTAATCTGCACTTAAGGTGAACAGTAAAACAAATGTTGGTATGAAAATGAGTAAGGCCAACTTAAACTGCCTGTTATCTTGGACTGGTAGGAGGTTATGTCAAATAAAAGCATGTTCCTCTTCTCAAACTGTCAGCTATAAACATTCAGCTGATCTTAGCTATCCAAGCAGAGGCAATTGTTGCATTTCTTGTCTCTCTTCTTTTTTTCTTTCTCTGCTGAGTCCACACAGCTACAGCTCTGACTTGAGGGTGGTAAAGGGGAGAGTGTTTCCTCCGTTCAGGTGTCATGGGACCTTTACTTCTGGTACAGTGGCAGCATGTTCTTTAGCAGGTACACATGGGCTTTAGACAAAATGACGCCCAGGCTGCTACAGGCAAGGAGGTGTTTTACTAAATTGCAAGAGCAATCGTGCTATGACTGCAGTAAACTTGCAAAAGGGTATAAAAGCAAAGGAGAAGTTATTAGTTAATCTTCTAATTCCTGTGTAGGTCTGTCAGTAGCTAGTTTAAGCCATTTACAGGACCCATAAGGGACTTCAGATCAGTTGCTCTGATAAGGGGTTCTAGTTTTCCAGCCTTTTGAAGAACTCAGTTCCAGTAATCCCCTGTTTCCTCCCCCTTTCCTTCCCTCCCTGAAGGTCATCACATTCCAGTTTCCTAGATGAAAGGATGTTACCAGAATTGTTGCACAACTTCTATGCAAGAACAACTGGCAGGGTGGTGTCTTAGCTGGCTTTTTTTTGACGTGGTCTTAGAAATGAAGCTGCGTGCTGCCAAGAAAGCCCAGCTGTTGGAGGATTGCTGCAGTCCTGGCGGTCTTTCTAGGCCTACAGTTGAGCCGATGTGGACAGAGCTCTGAGCTTCAGAAGCTGTTTGGGCTGGGGACGGATTTTGAGATCCTGTCTGAATGCTCAACCACTGTTTGGGTACAGGTGGGATCAGCAGTGGTACCTTGTCACTGCTGTCTCAGGCACTGCTTGGTTTGTCTTTGTGGTCCCGGAAAACGTGGTAAAGTTGTAGCAGCAGTTAACAGCCTGCTACACTGCTACGTACCAGTGGGGTTGAAGCAGCTGAACACTGGGTGTATGCTCATTGCAGAATATTGCAAACCCTATTCCACTAGCATATGGCATCACTCTTCAAGTGCAGGATTTTATCGTGGAATAGCAAACTAAATATGTTGAAATGCAAAGAGTGGCTGCACAGGACGCAGCGAGAGAGGAGAGCGGAGGACAAGGAACCTGCGTCCAGTTCTTGTTTGATTCCTGCTGCTTTGCTTCACCATGACTACAGTTCTCTTCCGAAGATGGTAATGACACGTCATAGGTAGTGAGAAGACACCACTGAATATGTTTTTAAGTTCTTGATAATATTGATAAACGGCTACCAGTTTTTAGAGAGGTAACAATTCTATTAAATTGATGGTTCTGGAGCAAAGTAACAACTGGCCCGAAGAAGGCGGCAAGTGTCTTCCAAATCTGTCTGTTCCTGTAGTACAATAATGTCTCTGCAGAGAACTGAAAGGCTTGTGCAGGAAACTTGTTTACCTCTCAAAGCACTCTCCAGTCTATAAGGACAAATGTAGAATCATAAAACATCTTTTATGGGAAGGAGTTTAAGGAAGACTGTGAAGCGGTTGCCAACTACTAATTAAGGTTGCTCTTTAATCTTTAGCCTGGAAGGCTCCCAACGACTTGGAAAAGGGTGTGAATGTGCAGAGGGGAAAACTATAAAGGTGCTGATGTGCATTGTGCTTGAAGCACTGTAAAACTCCGTGCTTTGTGGGAGCATGGGGGGTATGTCTGTGTGGGTGAAGCTGCATTCCTGGGGGGAGGGTGTCTGATCTCAGCAGTTGTATCCAGTTGTGTATGTTACCTTACTACTCTCATAGTGGTGAAATCTCCTGTATTTTGATAGAATTGTACATCACTGACTTAAAATGTAGTCAGAAGTTGTGCATTTCTGTATGAGACATGTGGATGCAGCTTTCTCAGAAGGTCCCGTAGTAGCTTTTTTCTGCATGTAGGTTGCTCTGGACACTTGTGTTTTTATTGTTTGTGTCAATGTTAGAAATGCAAGTAGTGGCTTTTGGCCGACTGTCCGTAGTATCTTGCTGTATGCCTGTTTATTTTTATTTTGTTGGGGTTTTATACTGTATCAACTTCACTTTGCAGTCTGGAGTATTTAAAATAACCAAATAATTGGTCTGAAAACATAAGAGAAAGCTGGATCTCCACTAGAGGATCTGATCTGATAGAAGCCAATTAAAAAAAAACAAGTTTCATAAACGCAAGATGCCTTTGTGTTTTACTGAAATCTTACTGCTTTTGGAGGAAGAAGAATTAAGCTTCTGCTGAAACTCTAGGGGAGAAGAGATTAAGAAATCATGCTGTTAATGGAGAAGTTATGTCTTAAATGGCGGTGAATGCTGCTAAAGATACCAGCTCCTACCTACAAGTTTTGCAAACTTCATGCGTTTCATCCCTTTTTCTCATGCATTGCCTTTGATGGGATTTTGTCTTTGATTTACGTGGTTGTGGGTGGAATGTCTGATACTCTTGGCTACAAAAACCACATAGGTTCTTAAAA
The DNA here is from genome assembly GCA_013399095.1 of Psophia crepitans. Classification (NCBI taxonomy): domain Eukaryota; kingdom Metazoa; phylum Chordata; class Aves; order Gruiformes; family Psophiidae; genus Psophia; species Psophia crepitans. The sequence continues at coordinate 222,243 of VWZZ01003497.1, forward strand.
CTACGTTTGTTCTGGCCTGGAGCAGAGCTGTGTGGGTGTTGGATGTTTCTTTGAGATCCAGTGTTCCTTTTGGTTAATCACCTTATGTTATCTACAACTTTAAAGGAAGATGGTTAATATCTAGCAGCCGACTTCGCTGTGTGACGTAAATCCACATTGATGTAGATTTAATGCTTCAGTATACAAATCACCCATCTGGTGAAAGCAGTGTTTGGATAATCAATTATCCAGAAATATACTCTGTGAACTAGAGATGAGTAATTATAAATGTTACTTATTATAGTCTTGTCAATGGCATAGTGCTTAATCCCTTAAGCACGTTAGAGTATTAGTTGATCAGAAATGCATTAGCATCTGCTTAGGTGAGATGATCTGGATTTTTTTCTGGGCAGTACAGAAACGTAGTACACTATGCTAGGCTAGAGTTTAACTGATAAGAAGGTTGTCCTATGCATATCTAAATAGCTGGAATATTTAAATTATACTAGCTGTCTAACATCCTGTATACTAATTTTGACAAGTGTGTGAAGAAAGAAAAATCCATACAGAATTGCCTGGATATGTGATAAATTGGCTGCAGCTGCTTATGTGAAGTGAGCTGGATTATCGGAAGTAATCGGTTTAATTTAAACCCAGCTCACTTTAACTGAAAAGGTTAGGGAGCAGCCACATGATCAGTTCAGCAAGCAGATCTAAGAAGGAAAGTAGTAATTTCCATTAATAGACAAGCAGGGTAAAACATGGTGAACAGCCCCAGCTGATTCAATAGGTTTCCATTAATTACTCAAAGTGTAAGCGCTGAATTTTGAGCAAACTTTTAACCCTATTTAAAAGCAGGTAACTGCCTTGTTTTGCCAGGTACCTCCAGATATGTAGTGCTTGGACTTGATAGTTGTGTCTTAGTCCATTCTGCTACAGCCTTGTCAGAAAATGACTGATTAATCTTGATTACATGAGGGAGAAGAAATTGCAAATTCTAGTTTGCATTTAATTTATACTTTGGCTAGAGGTCTTGTGTTGCAGTTAGCGTGTGACGTAAGACTAGTGTGTTCACAGTCTTGTCTTGATTTCTTTTCTAGGGAAAGCGCGTGTGCAGCAGCTAGCAGAGAACACAAGATATTTCAGGAGACGACTGAAAGAGATGGGCTTTATCATCTATGGAAATGAAGATTCCCCTGTTGTGCCTCTGATGCTGTACATGCCAGCAAAAATTGGGTAGGTTTAGCAGGTTGACTTCTCACCCATCTTCTTTAAAGCTAGGATGATGCAAGAATATTAAGACTTTTCTAAATAGAAGAAAAAACTGGTTTGATTTTTGCTTTTTGTGATCACTGGGAGGTGATTCTGCCCCTCTACTCTTGTGAGACTCCGCCTGGAGTACTGCATCCAGCTCTGAGGTCCCCAGTACAAGAAAGACATTGAGCTCGTTGAATTGAGTCCAGAGGAGGACCATGAAGATGACCAGAGGCCTGGAGCACCTCTCCTGTGAAGACAGGCTGAGAGAGTTGGGGTGGTTCAGCCTGGAGAAGAGAAGGCTCGAGGGACACCTTAGAGCAGCTTTCCAGTACCTAAAGGGGACCTACAGGAAAGCTGGAGAGGAGCTGTTTACAAGGACGTGTAATGATAGGACAAGGGGTAACGGGTTTAAGCTGAAGGAGGGTGGATTTAGATTAGATATTAGGAAGAAATTCTTTACTGTGAGGGTGATAAAGCACTGGAACAGGTTGCCCAGAGAAGATGTGGGTGCCTCCTTCCTGGAAATGTTGAAGGCCAAGTTGGATGGGGCTTTGGGCAACCTGGACTAGTGGAAGGATTGGAACTAGATGATCTTTGAGGTCCCTTTTAACCCAAACCATTCTATGATTCTATTATCATTACTGAGTCTTATAAAACATGGAAGCTTCCTATAAGTGATCTTGAGAAAATTGAGGCTTGTATTTTAGGGCAGCAGGAAAGCCCTTCGGGGAAACAATTTAATCACTGCATGCCATGTTTCAAAAGTTGGGGTTTTTTAGTTTCATTTTATTTATATTTAAACTGTATAGGTGTGCTAAAGAGAAGCTGAAATTGAATGGAAATTAACATTAAAAGTGACTGGAGGAATCTTTCAATCAGCTCCTGGATCAGAAGCAGCCAACATGCCCACAGATGAACTCTGAAAATTTAAAAAAAAAAAAGGAAAAAACAAGAAGGGTGGGACATGATGGGACACAACAACCTGTATTTGATTAATCCCAAGTTTTTTAAGAAGTCTGGTTTTAATAGCTGAGCTGGTATTATTTTAAATACAAACAGAAACATCACACATAGCTTTATAAATGCTTATGGGTTTTGTGGGCTAATGTGTGGATAATTAAGGCTAAAATTCTGCATCAGGATATAATGTATGTACTAAAAAAATTTGCAACATAAACAAAAGCCTGATTTCAAGGGCAAGTTGGCTTTGGTAGCTACTTTTCAGTGTCCATGTATAACGCAATGCTCGTAGCTTTATTTTAAGCCATACGGAGCATATCTAGTTCTCTTCTGGCTGAGTTAGGCTGTGCTTCTGTGAGGGAACAAACATCATCTAGCACTCTGCCTAAAGCTAGATACAGTCTTCCTCCACCTTCTCAGTGTAAGCAAATGCAGAAGGCCTGTAACCTTTAAGGGTGCTGTAGAGTCTGCAGTGTGCGCTATCTAGCACTCAGAGCCATGCTGTTTCTACCACCCAGCTGCTCTACTGGTCAGTACCATCTATTCCCTGGAGATGTGCACAGAAATGTTAATTATCTGAGCAGCTGGGCCAGCAGCTTGCTTAAAAACAAGCAAGAACACAGAGCTCTGATGAGAGTTGGCCCTTAGGATCTGTGGCAGGTCTAGTTCATCCTTTCTCTCTCTTGTAGTGGATTTTTAAAATAGATTGAGAGTACTAAATGGATACAAAATGAAATGTATCAGGATGCACCTATTTATAAGGAAAATAGTTGTAGCAGAAGTAAAAGGCAGAAAACTTAAAAACCTAGTAAAATAATGTTATTTTTATATATCCTTATAAGCCTCTTAAGTTCATGGTTGCTACTTAAGACAAGGTCAGTTCTAAAAGGATTAAGCATTTCCTGTGGCCTGTAGAAACACCCACAATTGCATTGCCTTTACAGAAAGGATCTAGATCTTTGGGCCTCTCATCACGTAAGTCACAGCCCCTAATTTCTTTAATCCTCTTAAAAATGTGTTGTTTTGAAGATACTGTGTGACAGTTGTATGAGGTTTTTGCAGCTTCCTTAACAATATTTGGTATCAGATTAGATCATCTCAGTTTACCGTGGCAATTCAGTGGTTCCCACGAAAGGTACTTAAAAAGTGGTACATTCTGTGACACCATAATGCGCTTTAATTAAATTGGTGATAAACAGACTGTCTTGAAACTGCAGACGCATCTGCTTTGGGGGATTGTAGCATGGGGAATTCCTTGTATAGTCCAACTTTGGAACCAAAGTACGTGTTTCCTATCAGAAAGATTTTCAAGTTACAAATCCATTTATAAACAACTTGCTAAAAGACCAGCCTCTACCACATATAATCTTTCAGCTTCATTAGAATTTAATACAGTGAAACCTTTTGAGGAGAGCCACCTTGGAATTGAATTAAAAAAAGGCTTTTGTGAACAAGGGTTCTGCCTCTACAAGAAAGCACTGGAAGCTCCAAAGTGGGGTCTTACAGGCTTGCTTCCACAAAGGCCTGTATGGGTTACCATACAGAGACCTTCACGCTGCTGTTGCTTGGCCTCCACTGGCACCATTCTGATGATCTTTCGTGTTCTTTCTGGCAGTGCATTTGGGCGTGAGATGCTGAAGCGGAACATTGGTGTTGTGGTTGTGGGCTTCCCTGCCACCCCCATCATCGAGTCCAGAGCCAGATTCTGTTTGTCTGCAGCTCATACCAAAGAGATGCTTGATACAGTAAGTGTCTCATCTTGTCTTCCTTTTGCTCGTGCCTTCTATAAACAGATACAACAATTGTCTATTTTTGGTAGACTGGTTCTGTGTTTGGTACACAAACTAGTTGAACCTACTGTTCAAACCCTGTGTAGTAGAGCTTGCAATGACTCTCATCTCTTTTTCCTTGCTTCAACAATGCAGAATGGCTGCCTGTAGTAAATCTCAGGGGCTCTCTTTTCCTGTTTTAAATGATGCAAGAGAAACACTCTCATTCCTTTGAGAAGATGCTTTTTCCCCTCTTAAGAGGCTCTACCTTCCACTGAATCTTAAAAGGAAAAAATTCTGCTTCTTCTGACCCTGGATGCAGAAGGTACAGAAAGAAAAAAAGCCTGACACCCTCCAATCTTTATTCTTCTCAAAAACAAGTGCAAATCTCAGCACATGATTACTAGTGAGAATTTTTACTGCAAGGATTACTGTTTCACTTCTTGTTTACAGCTTTAGAGCACTGTATCTTAAATGATAATCCTGTACTAAATGAGTCTGTGCCACGTGCAGCGCCTTATTCACTCCTGCCTGCACTAAGTGTGTTCCAGTAGGAATGGAGGTTCCCTCTAAGGAGGTGTGCATCAGAGATACGAGGTGCTGCTTTAAAAATTAAGAATGGAAGTTACTCTCCAACTAATATAGTTGAAAGGGGATTATATGAATAAGCCTGACTATTCTTACTATGTTTTGGTGTGGTAACTACACTCATTTTTGAGTTTTCTGAATAATCTTCTTTGATGGACATGTACATGGGCTGTGTTAGGCCCTCTCAAAGTTCTCCATTGTATTTTTTCCCCCCACTTTTCTGTTCTGTGACTCAGAACCTAAGCTAGGTTGAGTCACAACCTTGGACTTCAGGAGAGTAGACTCTGTCCTGTTCAGAAACCTGCTTGAAAGAATCCCATAGGATATGGTCTCAAAGAGATGCTGGTTGATTTTAATTTTTTTTTTAATTTTTTTTTAAGCCTCATCTTCATCTTTGGGAAGATGATGGGGGAAAAAAAATACTTGAAACTATTTTCAAAGGTTTTGTGGAAAAGAAGGTGATTATGAGTAGTCATCATGGAGTTACGAAGGGGAAATCGTGCCCAGTGTCCAGATTTGATCAGGTGGTAACACTTCAATACTTGAACAGCAAATGCGACATATAAACGGATATAATAAACAGATATAAAATGAATGGTATCACTGATGTGGTTCAGAGCGTGGTAATAGAACTGAGTGCATTGACACAAATGAGGGAGCAGGAACTTCTGGCCAGGTGGACATCGTGGAATGAATGGGAAGGAGGTGGGAGGAAGGAAAAGAAAAACTGAAGTCTCTGAAATCATATTGCTGCAAACTGAGCTACAACTGAAACCCTGCGAACTTGATGTGCTGGCGCTACCTGAGCAATCATGCAATCTTGCTGTTGGCTAGATTCTTCATCTTCTCTCTTAGTGACTAGCTGGAGTCTTTACCATAACAAGCTGCTTTTGCAGGGTCTATATAAGTACTGTGCTTGCTCTTCCAAAACCAATCTGTAACTTTTACTACTCTGCTTTAAAAAGCTCTCTTCCTGTCCATTTCTGCTTTCCAGAAAATGCTTCAAGTTTTGTGCCTTTAACTCTAAAAACGCATTTCTAGAGTACCTTTGTAGGTGCTAAATGCTCTGAATTGAGGAAATGCTTGTTCAGTATATTAGGGCTTGTCTGCCTAAGAAAATTAATTTAGGACAAAATGAGGTGTGAATTTTGAAGTGAATGAAGAAATCCTGATTTAGGTCAGTATGTGGGGGCTTTGTTCCAAGTTAGTGTAATCCACTTTGAGGTTCAAAACAGCTTGCATGCTCTGAACCCAGAACCTTGGCAAGAGGAGCTAATGTGGAGCAAGCTTTGTGTCAGTTACTGTGTTGTGTTTCCTTGTGATGCAGTGAAAAGGGATTTCAGGCAGCTAACCATTAAGGCAGCTCTCAGATCTGATCCCTCTGCAGAACTGTGGCAACAATATCCAGGAGCGAAAAGAACTGAAATGAATAGACTTGGAGAGAGCTGGCAGAGAGCATCTTCAAGTCAGTGACAGAGAGGAGAACTCTCTGTCATGCCTGAATGCTATCTAGGGCTGTTACGGCATCTTTTCTAAGCAGAATTTATCCAGGTTTGGAGCATGGGGAAGAGAAGCTTGCCTTGTAAATGCTGATATTTGTAATGCTTCCTTGTTCTTATTAAATAAACCCACATGATGGGGGAACAGTTCTCAGTTACAATTTTAACCGTTTTATGTAAATAAAACTTCCTTGCCTGAAAATAGTTGGCTCAGGATCAGAGTGAAGTCCCTCATAACCTGCATCCCTGTGGGCTGGTGCTTTCTTTTCGGTGATGAAAAATATATTACACTCTCCTGAAGTCAGAGTTCACCAATGCCATTTCCTTTGTAGTCTTTGCTGGTCACATGGTCCTTTTTGTTTTAAATTAATAAAATCCTAAATCTGCATTCAAGAATAACAGTTAACAGACTCTTTCAACAGAAATTCAACCTTAAATTGTTTCCATGTGGGATCTCTACTTGAAGGTCTGGCAAACTGTGGCCATGCTTTTGTTTTGTTTTGGTTTTACCAAGGTCCAACTTCTGGGTTTGTCGTTCCCCCAGATTTTAGAGTGAAGAGGTTCTTGCTGCCAGATACAACAAGCATGAGGGGCCTATTGTTTAAAGAAACAAAAACTTGAAGTATCCATCCAGGAAGGAAAAGCATGTAGGAATATTAACCCCCGTCTGCCAACGTGTCCCAGGAGACAGGCATTTGTCCCAGAATGTGTTCAAATTAGAGCATTAATGCTGAATTAGTGGCATTCTAAAGTAATGCTGAGTGTACCTATCTGAATAAATTTACAATTCCAGGGAGTGCAGAATGCCAACATTCGCGTTCAAACATCACATTGGACCTGGAGGTCATCTTCTGAACTCATTCCTTTGTCACTTGCCTACATAAGATAATTAGCATCACGTACTGTTGCAGATTTGTCTGCACCAACTGATTTATTTTGTACCTTGCTCCAGGACTGTTCTATAGAGAAGTGAAGTTAAGGGTTTGGCTTTTACCAAACCCTATTGTGAACCATCATCTTATCAAAGAGATTGCAACATAAAGAAAGTATGATTAACTGAGCCGGGACTTTCCTCACTTCTTACACTAGCAGATGTTTGATTTCTGGTAATCTTCCTAACATTTGCATTCGGGTCAAAACGGTGAAAGGTTTTGTTAGCTCACTAGCAGTGTTCTGGGCCATCAGTTGCCTGAGTGTTGCCTTTGTGGCAACCTCAGTCAGTGGGACTTGCTTTCTAGGTAGAAAATGCTTGTGATCCTACCAAGAATAACCTTTTTCATTCCTTGGATTGGCTGGCAAAAATCTCCCATGCAAAGTCCTTTATGATACAGAATTTGCATCTCTAGCTGTATATGGAACACTGCAAATTAACCCGATGTAGATATAAGAAATGGATCAATAGAACTTTTTAGCACAACATTGCAGTTTGCCTTTCGCTAAAAATTCAGGAGATCAGAGGGGGTATACTAACACACATGTTGTTTTCATACTGGATCATATGTAAAGAGGAGTCAAACCTTCACTTTTTTTTTTTCTGCTTCAGCTTTATTAGCACCAGGAAGGGAGAAACATTGTTCTTTGTTTTTCTATCTGTGAATGGTCATGGCTTTTTTGAGGATGAATGTGAAATTTGAGTTAGTATTGCTGGATATTATGAAACCTTAGAAGTGGAGTAGTCAGGTGGGTGCAGAGTCACTCTTGGTTAAGTGACCCAAGCTCCTCCCTTGGTCTCAAGACTTCTGAATGCTAAAATCAAAACCAAGTCCTATACACCTCTGAAGCTACAGACTTCTAGCACAGTCAAATCTCACTTAAGTAAAATGGCTGTCAGAGTAGTCTGCAGGCATGGAAAAAGCAGGACAGGCTGATAGCTTGCTTCCATCTGTCCCATCTGCTGATCTACTGTGGTCTCTTTCTCAGGCTTTAAAAGAAATCAATGACGTTGGGGACCTTTTGCAACTGAAATATTCCCGTCACCGTTTGGTACCTAACTTGGACCGGCCGTTTGATGAGACAACATATGAAGAAACAGAAGACTGAGCTCCCTCCGTGTGCCTTGGTGGGAGGGACACACCCCCGTGGGACACTCCGTGGCACGCAGGCCACAGCGTCCATGAGCAACACACTTATGACTGCTTAGCATAAAAGACATTTCCTCACAATACTGAAGTGGCCACATCAGCTCTAAATGGCGTTTTGTAAATAGGGAGAGGAGAAAAAAAGCTTTGATTCCTGTGTCTTTGGGGTCTGGCCCTAGAGGTGCTTGGCTTTATTTTTTTCTTTTGCTTTTATTTATTTGTCTCAGTGAGTTCACAGCAACCCAAGTTGGCTGCGGCTGATCAGCTCAGATTTTGTATGCACCATTAGCCTCCCAAATGCTGGCTGAGATGTTGTGAGCATGTGTGATGCTGGCATGGCAGCATTTCCAGTGTCACTGCTAGGTGTCTGACCCTCCTAGTAAGGAGTGAGCTGACCTGTCTGTTCTTGGAGACTTCCTAGAGAAACTGTTGATTGCTAACTTTGACATATTTAACAGGATGGATAAGCAACCAAAGTGTGTTTTGTTTTGTTTCTTTTGCAGTTACTTGTGTTTAAAACTTGAATTTAGCCTTTTTTAAAATAAATGTGTTGTTGACACGTCACTGACAGGACCATTGTTCCCAAACATAATTTAGTTTTGTAAGCCACAGACAGAAGGACTTCTGGGACTCTAGCCTCTTTTCTTTCCCAGTATGGATACCAGATTGTCCCCTGGTTTTGACACTAATTGTCCTCTTGATATAGGGTAAGTGATGGAGTGGGGTTTTGCTGTCATTTTTTTGGAAGGGGCTGTGTTTTGTCTTCCTTCTGACATTTCTGTTTTTTTTTTAAAAAAGAAAGAAAGTGGTTTTAGTGTGTGTTGCTTTCTCATATTCAGGTTAATTTCTCTTGCTTTGGATTTATCATAAAACCATGAACAATTTCTAGTTCTAAGTTCTAGAAGGGTCCTCTTGGGCTTAAGTAAACCATAGCAAGCCTATGACCATAGCAAGACCAGAACCCCTGGATAAGCAGGCCTAAACAATGGATTACTCTTAGGAGAACCACTTGTTTCATGCAGATCTGTGAAAGACTGATTGCACCTCTTCACCACACTGATTCACTGTTTCTTGTCATATATGAAGTGTTCTTCGTTGGCCTTGTTGCCCAAGGCTTTTATGCAAAGAGTATAGACAGCTTGGATCTTGTATCATGCACTACATTTGGGCTAGCCACCCAAGTCTCAGTTGGCAACTGCATGTCTGTGTAGGCCGTCCCTGAAGAGAGAGCATCCTTGCAATTGCATTTAGTTTGAGATCTTTATTCTTCTGCATTTCTGTTACTGTGAGATCAAATTAATGTTCACCGAGGCAGTTGCTGTTTGGCATCTTTATTGCGTGCAAGTTCCACACTGTCTTACTCTGATCAAAGTTTAAAATATATACCTTGGCTCTAGCACACCTTAGAGGTGGCCTGATACTTAGTCATTGCACCCTGAATTCTTCCAGTGAACAGGATGGATTGAAGAGCTACCAAAAAAATGTTTGGTAACAGGAGTCAGTTGCAGTATAGTTTGTTTCTGTATTTTATGCCTTGGACATGTAGGGTTTCTGCAAAGATAGTAAAGCTTTAACATCGTGTCGGTTGGGTTGGCAGCTCTTCAGTTTGGGTTAGCATGATGCTTTTTGCAGGTGCTGCAAAAAAATTAATGAAATGTTTTAGAAAAAAAAAAAAGTTCTTTTATGTTCACTCTGCCCCTAACAGGGAAGGAGCACTTTGGTCATTAGAACCAAGCAGTTCCCCAAATACATCTGGTGGTTTAAAGCAGAATTGGCTGCCGTTTTATAGACTGTCTAGCTTCATGCATTTATAGATCTTGTTCCATTTTAATGTAATGGAACTTTAAAGCACTGGTTCAGGTTTTTTTACCATTGTATTTCAGAAATTGAATTAGATGAAAACAACTAAAATTGACTGTTTCAAAATAGGTCCAGATAACTGCTTCTGTCTTAGTCCGCTAATGTTGATTTGCTCGCCTCCAGGAGCAAAGTGTGTGCACAGTCCATGAAGTCTGTAATCTGTATGTACAACTTTGATAGCGATGGAGTAGTCTGATTTGTTCAGCCACAGAGTGAGTGAACGCAATTACATGAGCTTACGTTCTCGCCTGTCTTCTGCCTGGGACTAGCTTTTAACATTCCAGCAGATGACCTGCTTTCTGACTTCCAATAAGCTTTATCTCAAAGAATTACTGCTTTTTTTCCTTCCTGGACAGTAGTAGGGAACAAGAGGAGGTTGGTGCAGGAAGCCCTGACTCCAGCTCTGGTCCTGCTGACTTGATTGTAGAACAATTTAAGATTGGACAAAACCAGCCAACTTGAAGGCATAAGCATGGGTCAACAGGGAGCTGTTGGGAGCATTCCCAGATGCACAGCGTGCTTGTGTCTGCTGTGTAGTCAAGTCAGTTTAAAAACAGTGACGTATTAAGTTAGAAGTGGGTTACTGTAAATTCTTGAGTCTTAATCTTGTCTCTGGGATTCAGTTTTAGGGAAAGTTGTCTTTAAGGGAGAAGAACATCTGGATAAATCTCAGTAATTCAGGTAACTCCTGTATAACCCTTCTGAAATTGCCAGTGTTTTAAATTTACTGGTCTCCATTAGGATTCCAGTTGCATTTGTTGAGGAAATTGTGTTCATGCTAAACTGCCATTTAGTGTCTTTCTGCTGTGTCACAGTGTCTGCATATGACTTTGAACTCTGAGTTGCAAAGACATTTCAGAAATCTTTCAGGCGGTTAGTAGCATTTGCAAACTGCTTGGTTACATTTCAGCCCTGCCATATCCTTGTTGGGAAAGAACTCACCCCCACACACCCCTCAGGAGGTTTTTTTTTATTCGAGGGAACCTGTTTTGCCAAAGTCTGGTACCTGTTGAAACTGCTTCTGACAAAGTAAGAAGTTACAAGTCCAAGATTTCACACTTTTAAGTCAGTAATTCGCTGAGCGTGAAAGCCAGGAGAATCTTTTCAGATCTCCTGGAAAACTCAGCTCCCGCAGCGGAAGCAGAAGACCGCTACTGGTTGTATGTATGCTGCCCCATGGTATGTGTAGGATGGACTGCTGCTTTGATATTTATGTACTGACCAGAAACCTATCTCCTTTTTGTCCTGGGAGTAGAAGTGAGTGAAAGAACCAATTTTGAGAGATCACAAAGGAAGAAAAGCTGCTTAAGAAATAGACTTCAGTCCCTGCCAACTTTTCTGAGACATTCTAATTGAAAATGACTCCTGGTATTTCTTAAGAGATGCAAAATTCAAAAGAAAGTGAAGGCTGCTTTTGAACAAAGGTTTTTGCCCTGTACTGTACGTTGGTGAAACTTACTTATAAATATACAACAGTTACCTTCCTGGTACCTCTCTGAAGAACTTAGCGAGGAAGATTCTGTCTCTGTTGAGTGAAGAGTTTAGCGCTGTTATAGTTTTTGAGGCTCGTGGCCATATTCTTTCACTCTGAAGAAAATTGAGAGGCTCCTATTACTGAGCATCAGCGAAGAGTGAGAGGTCTGCTTCTTGTTAGAAACTGGCCTTCCCAAGTAGACCTTTGTCTTAAGGACCCTGATTCATAATTTTTCTTTGGTTTCTTCTCTGCCAAAGAACTAATGTTTCGTGTGTTAAAATATTCAGGGCTTGACTTTTGTATAGTACCTGTGTATATGGTACATTTAACTCTTTAATTTCTATATTTTTTTCCCTTCTAAGTAGCATCCTTAAAGAGCTGTTCTGCTTCTTGGGTTACTGGCGTTGCACATTTCTGCTTTAGGCAAAGACTCAGGAATGAATTCACCAAACATCTTACCGTGGTGAAGTTGTTCAGTGAAGGAATTGCATCATCCATCCTCCTCTTGCTGTTTCCTCTGAGAGCACAGAAGCGGTACCCACTGTCAGAGCTGCACCTTCACATAGAGCAGGGACGTGTGGCTGTGAAACCAGTGGCCCAGCCCTGTGCTGGGTGGATGAAGGACCAATACAGCAGAGATGGAGAAAAGAGGCAGTCAATCATCACTTATTCTCAGCTGGACAGAGATTTTTTGTGTCTTGAACAGGAATGCCACTTTTAATGCCCAAAGGCATGCTCTAAAACTTTTCCACACCAAACAAATACTTCCTCTTCTTCTGTCCAAATTTTAACTTTACCCCTGAAAAGTATTTGGCTTACAGCTGTTTGCTCATCCAGAGGCCACGTTATCCATTCAGGTAGCTCACGGGAAAGGTTGGAGGAAAGCCACGAGTATGAGCTCTCCCTCTCATCTAAGAGAACGCCTTGCAGCATGCGATCTGGAGCGCTACGCGTGAGCTCCCTTGCTGCATCACAGAGAAGGAAACTTGTGGAGGTTTATCCCAATACACAGTGCTCAGAGTTTATACAGTTTGTATGTAGTGTTTACAGTTTATACTCAGTCTGTGAAGGTGTCAGGCATGCTGGGATCTGGGTGGGTGGCACCTTCTGCACAGAGATCGGATGTACCTGTGGTCTGTTTTCACGCTAGTGAAGCACTGAGCTGGCTGGGAGTGCCTGGTATGACCCCTCAGCAGGCGCGTCGCTGGCTTTGGTGCTGGGCCTGGCACCCAGCTGGCATTGGGCTGTGGTTTGGGAAAAGCACGGGTCATTCGACCTGGGTAACTTGAGCACGGCTTTAAGAGAAAGAAAAAAGAAAACAGAAACAACAAACAAAACACTGAGATGCCAGTGTGATGGCCTGTATTCCTGGCGGAACATCCCCAGCTCTGCAGTTGTTCACCTGTTCAAGGATGTGGACATATGAAGCTAGAGCACAACCATGAAGTGTTTGTGTGAAGTATTGGGCTTTATCTTTCACTAAAGAGAAGCGTTTGGTGCAGGCATGGAACTGTTGTGTTTACACCCCCGAAAGGGGCCGGGTGAAGGAGATGATGACTGTGGTGTGTGTTGAAGGCCTTAAGCTGTGACTCTTGGTATGAACAATTCAAATTAAAACTGACCTTGAAGGATGCAGTGGGTTTGAACCCATGGAAGCATACTCTGTGCTCTTTGTTAAGCAGTATGTACGGCTGGTTTTTTGGAAGAGAGGGAGAGGTTCAACTCAATTTGTGTTTGACTGGCTAGCAGCTGTTTATGGAGCAGAAGAGGTGTCTGTGTGTGAAAGCCAAGAATAGTGCAGTTCTCTGCACTGATGTTCCTTGTAGGAAGCGTCAGTAACTTGTTCCAGGGCCGCTGAAAGCAGGGTAATTATTGAGAGGGCCAGGGACTTCAGAAGCAGTGGCAGCTAGCAAACTAATTTCCTCAACAGTAGGTGAACAGGTCTCACTTGAATAAGCCAAGGGTTGGTGCTGTTCCAAAAATACCCATGGCGAAGTGAAACTTGTACCAAACCTTCTGACAGCTGTAAAGCATTCTGCTTTTGCCAAATCTCATCCTGCTCAGACAGTATTTCTGCTACCCCCTAACGGTGTATTAAGCTAAATGCATCTCCAGCCTTCCACTAGAACTTCTGACCAGTCTGAGGGAGATCGGAGGAACACTGGAGCCTGAGGCTTTAGGCTAGCAGCCCCAAAGCCAATGGTGGCCCACATTTCCACAAGCCCTGGGCAGAATTACCAAGTCACAGCACTTCGTCTTAAATTGCACTGTATTCTTATGCCTCTGTGTTGCTATAGTGTACATATATATTGGATTTTTTTGTAGATAAGACATTTTGAATAAAATTTTTAAATGGGCTCCCCCCAAAATATTTTATGCCAGATGTCTAATTTTTTTTACACTCAGGATTAACATGAAGGTAGATGCTCCGTGGGCAGGGAAAAAATAATGGATGGTACATTGGCTTTAAAAAGGTAACAATGCATGTTTAAAAAAAATAGGAGGAAAAACCTGCTTGGGAAAAAAAATTCCATTCAAATATATTCTATGTTCTGCATAATAAAGACATTTTAAAAATGCTATATTGTGATTTTTATTTTTTTAAATGCTAATGAGGCTTTTCCCCTGTTATGGAGACCAAACCCTCCTCTCCTTCCCTCCCAATCCCTCTACCTCCCCCATCCAAAAAATAAAACGTTTCACACTGGAAGGGCTAGGCAAAGCCATGGCCTGTCTGAGACCTGGGGTAGATCAGAGTCCCCCTCCAGCCCTGGGCTCCAGAGCCAGGAAACCCTGCATGTGGGAGGGATGCTTCGCTGGTTTTTATCGGTCTCTGGCCCATGGTACAGCAACAGTCTAGAGAAGCTTCTGATGCGGAGAGAGAGCTGCAGCGGTTGCTGCTGCCCTGGTGCATGGCGCTCCTGCCAGTGCTGGCCTAGCGCTGTGCTGGCCACGTAAAGCCGGCTCTGCTCAAGCTGGGCTGCTACCCCTGGGTGCTGTTAGCGTGTGGGGCTGCTGTCAGCTGTCGTGCTGCTAATGAGATGTTTGAAAGGGCTTCTTGATCCACCTCGCATGGGATTCTTGACCTCACATCTGTCTTGCAGTCTGTTTCCTGTTTTAAACGTTTCCTTCCGTTCATCTCAGCCCTGGGTCTGCAGGAACCAGGTGTGGGTATTTGGAAAGGAGGTGCAGGTCCTGTTTTCCAGCCGTGGGTGCACAAATGGGTGCAGGTGATTTGCAGGGCTGCACTAAGGCTGCTGTAGAAATGTTGGGCTTTGTTTTTCCCGGCTCGGTGTCCCTTTCTGGGGTCTGCGCCAGCGCTTTCCCTCTTCAGGCTGCAAACCCTCCTCTCAGTGCCGTTCCCCAGTAACGCCTTGGCAGGCTGATGGGTAGATGCGGAGATCCTGGGCGAGGTGGGCTCTAGACCCCAAGTGAACGGCCGCACCGGCCTTCCAGCGGGCTGGGGGGGGCGAGAGAAGACGCCAGTGCGGGAGAGAGCAGATCAAATACAGACTTATTCTGCGTGATGGAAACTTCCTCCCGCAGCTCGGGAACAGCCGGAGCTTTCACCGGGGAGCACAGAGCCCTGTTTCTGCCTGCTGGGGGTGGCCCCGGCGCTGCCGCCCGCGGCCCCCGCTCGGCAGAGGGGAGGGGGCGGCCTTTGCAAGCGGAATCCGGCTCCG
>VWZZ01003497.1:238229-271319 GCA_013399095.1 Psophia crepitans
GCCTGCAAGAGAGATCAGAGGGAGCGGGGCGGCCCGGCCCGGCGGCCCCTGCCCGCACCCGCCGGGGACTGCACTTCCCCACTGCGATATTTTATATATTATTCTCTTTCTTTTCATTTTCCCCTGCTCCTCTCGCTTCCTCGAGGAAGGACGGGGTTTGCAGCACTGCGGGCGGGCGCGCTGCCGAGCCGCCTGCCCCGGGCGGGCGAGGTGGGGCGGCAGGGAGGGAGGGAGGGAGAGATGCCTNTCATCCTCGGCTTCGTCCTTCTGACAACTTTCCTGGCTGCGGTGAGAGGGCTGCCCGTGAGGAAACAGCGCAGCAACAGCCCCAAGGAGAGGAGCTCCAAGCTGGCGGAGGTAAGGCAGCCTTTGGAGAAGGATGGAGAGCCGGGAGGGTGCTGGGGCGAACCCTCCCGAGCCTCCGCGCCCTCTGCCGTGCCCGGGAAGGCTGAAGGAGGGCAGCGGGCCACCCTGGCGGGCATCGGGGCCCCCCAGGAGGCGGCTGTGCACCTCGGAGGGGAGCAGCATCCAACACGTGTCCCCGCGGCCAGGCCGTCCGCAGCCCCGGCTGGAAAAGCAGCAGCGGGGAGAAGCTGAGCTTCGTGCCTCCCCTCCCCTGGGCTGTTTCCTCAGTCGCTGGGGGAAGAGCCTTTTCCCTGCCTCCGGCGTTTTCGGGTAGCCTCCGGTCTTTGGTTGTGCAGGGGCTGCAGGAAAGGAGATGGTTTCGGTGCTCTGGGATCGCGGCCGAGTGCGGTGACCCAGTGCCCGGGAAGATCCGTTGCCTCCAGGGGGCAACATCCCTCGTAGGAGGGGGGAGTCCGGCCACAACCCGACCTGCAGGAAAGTCAGCAAGGTTGGTGGCTTGCCAGGAACTCCAGAACTCCGCTACTACAAAAATAAGACGTGACGGATTTCAGCCACCATCTCTCCTCCTCGCTGGGACGACCCTGGGGCAGATTCCAGAGTGGCCATGCGCGTTCTTACCCCGGCAGCCTTCCCCCGGGCAGGCCGGGGGGGCCCTGCCGGGGCCGCCCCCCCGCTCCTCCGGGAGCTCTGGTGGAGCGCGGGGAAGCTTCAGCAGGCAGTGAGGGACTGGTCAGACTGGGAGCCAGCTGCTGGAGCCCATGGGGATGACAGGAGGGGAACGGGGAAGAAACTAACTACCAGAAGGGCAGGGAGAAGGGTTTGAGTAAGACCGACGGGCAGCTGGATGGTTAAAAGAAGCTGTTTCCATCTTCAAACTGTTCTCTGGAGGAAAAGTTCGGGCAGCAGAGCTGTGTTTAAAGAATACCCTGTTGAAGGATGCTACTGCTAAAGCTGGGTGGAAGGAGTAAGTGGGAGAAGCGGCACTGGGAGGAGGTTGAGCAGGACGGGGGATGATCAGCTCAAGCTCAGCCCTCGCTGGCGGTACCCGGTGTGGGCAGCAGCGGGTTTGATCTGCAGGGTCAGTCAGGCCGGCAGAGGAGATGCCCAGCCATGGGAATGCACCGTGCTGCTAGTTACTGCCAAAAGACAGTGCTGGTCTGTGAGGGAGTCATGCCGACAGCTCCTGTCAGATACACTAAACTCCATTCCAGCATGAAATCCAGGGAGCACGTGTGAAGAAGGAACCTGCCGCACAGAAAGCCTGGCCAGCAGGCAAGAGGGCACGGGCTGTGTCCAGCCAGGTACCGCCAGTCAAGTCTGGTAACGGTTTTGGCTGGACCGTGGACTGAGCAGATGCAAACTGGTGGGGATGTTACATGCCGTAGCACTGGTAACACCACGCTGGTGCTGTGTGTTGCGTGTGAAACTTCAAGCATAGGTGTAGGTGCCAGTTCGCTCACCAGATGAATGCCAGGCAGAGCGTGCTCGGGCTCCAGCTGCAGAGGGAGTAGGGATTTACGCTCAAAATCCAGGAAAGTATTACAGCCCTGTGGCAGGGGGCGTAGGACAGGGAAAAACTGCATGGTAGGGAGCTGTGCAGGTCCCCACCACAGTACCCTGCAGCGCAACCTCAGGCTCCTTTTTATCCACTGTCTCAAATACCTCGGGAAGTGGGACGAGCTGCTGTCAGTCCCAGTTTGTGAATGGCTGTGAATGGGGAGCGTTGTGCGGCCAGCCAAACATCACACACGGCACTTCCACAGCGCAGCCGCTGTCCTCGGATCTTTGCTCCTCGCAGCAATACAAGCACACCAGAAGTTTATAGGCACAGATTTGAGGGTGGAGGTTAGGAGCAAGGAGCAAGATGAAGAATGGATTCCTCTGGGGGTCTGTTGGTGCTCCCGTGCGCACCCTGCATCCCCCGGGGTACTGGCTGCACAGTTCACGCGGCTGGGAGAAAGCGGTAGGTATTGGCATGTGTCTTCCTTCCAGCTGCATTTTGGGAAGAAATCCTGTTTCTGGTGCATGCAGGGGAGAAATTGGACTAGTCATGCCCGGCTCTTTGAACTGAAGCGGAGAGCACAAGCGCAGCAGCATGGTGGTTAAAGAAAAAAAAAAATCCGGAGTGATTTTGGGTCATACACACAGATGGTTCCTGTTGCAGCGCTGATAGGTCCTGTCTCTATGGCAGCAGCGCAGCCACAGCTGGAGTATTGGTTACACTACGGGTAATGCCCTACAGATGTGGGTAGAATGAAGAGGGCCAGGAGGAAAAAATAGAAATGATGGAGCAGAGCAGATAGACAATCAAAACCGTTAAACAATTGCATAACTTGGACTTATTTTAATGTCTTTATTTAAAGCAAACATTTTTCCTCAGTCTAGAATTGAATGGGAACTTTTATAATCTGTGTTGAGCTTCAGAGTTGCACTTCTATACTGAAATAATTTAGAAAAAATAAAACCATTAAGGTTTTCAGTACATTTTTGAGTTAGAAAGTCTTCTAATTGCAGGAAGGATGGAGGGAACACATGCTTTGTCTTGGGGCGGTAACCTCATTGGTGTATCCCGAAGTCCTGTACCTCCGTCAGGATCCATTACTTCCAGCCATTACCGCAGGAGCAAGCACTTGCATTTACATTTTCTCAGCTGTGATACTGTGCAGAAAAGCATTGCCTGAGTTACACTGAGCCCAGCATAAGCAGGAGATGTAGCAAGAATATTTTCTATTTCTTCAGTCTATTTGGCTGGAAGTAGAAAAGGCAGGGTACTTTCCAGACAGTGAATTAAATCTGACAAGAGAAGATACCTGCTCATTCAGAAGCTTTTTGGAGATGTTTGCGAAACATGTTCGGAGCAGGTGGGCTCCAAAGCAGGTGTGCAGCAGGGTTTTTAGAAGCACTTTTGCAGGGTCAATGCATCACACTCTGATGTGGGCAGAAATGTGGCAGGTCCGAGTGGTGACCCATGCCAGCAGCTCTTCAAATTTGGGTAACTGAGTACTTGGAAAAGCTTGTGTCCCTTGTGGAGTCAAGGGACAGCTCATCACATTGCTTAATGCTTTATTTATTTATGAAGTCAGAGGCTTTAAATGCAAAATATGTTTTGATAGACTCACTGGATTTCAAAATATTGGCTTTGAGCATTGTTAATAGATGTTTGGATTCTTTCCGACTGATATCAGTCGGCTCCAGTGCTCTTCTAGTGAATAGAAAATAGCTAATGTTCTAACCAGCTAGAAATGTAAATGTTAGAAGTGATTAGATCTGTGTCAACTGACACAACGGCTTCAATAACTGCAGAGAAGTAGTAGTACCAGTGGTGACGGTGGGGGGGTGTTGGTAGTGAGCGCCCTGGCGGTGACAGGGCACAGCGGAGCAAACCAGCAGTGTTCTATGGAGGGTCCAAGCTGCCCAGCCCAGTTCCAGTGGGCTTGGTGGGTGCTGCTTCGCAGGAGGAAACCCCTCTGAGAAGGGGGACCAAAATTGAAGGGCAGCGAGCTCCCTGAGGCACCCGGGGGGTACCTGCGGGGCTGGGACAGGGGCAGGGTGGGAATCCGGGCTGGAGCTTGCTGGTGGAGTTGCCCTGGGCTGAGGCTGCTAGCAAAGCAAATCTGTTGTCTGCGATGAGATGGCAGAGGGCACCGAAAGAAACACCCAGCTTTGTAAGGGCTGTAGTTGTCTGGAGACAGGTGGGTTTGTGCAGTGCCTGGCATGGCTGGCTCCTGGCCCTGAGACAGAAGGAAACAAATAACGGCTGTACCTATTACTCACTGCTTACATCAGGCAGCAAGAGCAGAATTAAAGGTGTAGCAGTGGTGTGGCGCCTGGCTGGAGGTACCAGCGAGCGGAGAGGGAAGGAGCGCCGAGGCGACGTGGCCTGGCTGCGCTGGGTGGAAAGCGTCGGAGGGAAATATCAGCTGGGCTTGAGTGGAGTTTGCCAGGAAGCTGTGAGTCGGGGTAGC
Organism: Psophia crepitans; assembly: GCA_013399095.1. Classification (NCBI taxonomy): domain Eukaryota; kingdom Metazoa; phylum Chordata; class Aves; order Gruiformes; family Psophiidae; genus Psophia; species Psophia crepitans. The sequence continues at coordinate 242,561 of VWZZ01003497.1, forward strand.
CCTGTCATTTGGAAGCCCTGCCGGGGCCTGGGCACACTGCCTGGAGCCACCGGCAGGGTGATGGGCCAGCGGGAGCCCAGGGGTGTCTCCTGCCTGCGTGGGCACTGAGATCTGCCGGAGCCTGCCCCGGCGCTCGGTCACTCTTGGCTCCCCCGGGGCTGCCTGGCCCAGGAGAGGCTCTCGCTTTCCCAGAGACACCACGCCATGCTGTGGCTGCCCAGCCTGCGCTGCCCCGGCGCGGAGGGCGCAGCCAGGCTGCGGGTGGGCGGCCGGGTCGGTGCTGGCTGCCGCAGGGCCAGACCCCTGCAGCCACGGCCGGCTGTGTCAGTAGCAGAGTCATTCTGCCTGCGGATGTGCTTTTTACCTTTTCATTTCTTCAGCAATTAAGCGTTCTTGTCCCTGGCTTTGTCCTTGGCGGAGGCCGGGTCTGTGGGTACAAAACTGTGCACTGGAGCATCCTTCCGCTCTGAAAGGGGCTCTTTGTGCGCAGGGAGGTGCTTCGCCCTTTGTGGCAAATTTCCTTTTGAGAAGTGCCAAATTATCTGAGTCAACACAGCTGAAAACCTCCCGCCCTGGGGCTGAGGCAGGAGCAGACACAAAGGGGAGCCGGTGTGGGGAAGCTGCCCGACAAGGGGGCTTCTTCCCTTTTCGCCACACAAATAGCTCTGCTGCCTTCCCACTGTCACAATCAAAGGGGTTCCTGTAAAAGGCACATGTAAGGGGAAGAGATTAGGCATAAATCGCTCCACAGGGTATTGCCCAGCCCTCTCTCTGGGTTCCCAAAAGTGTCCCAGTCTTGCAGACCTCCTCCTTAAAGACAGGCAGGCTGGGGGACTCATCCTGCCTCCAGCCATGGTCCCTCACCCAGTGAGGTGATGGAGGGAGTGTGCTGAGGATTAATTCCTCCTTTTCTCTTGTCAGTGTTAGAAGGGCAAAGCAGGGATCTTCCGTTCTCCATAGAATCAATAAATATTCTTCCACTCAGAATAATCCCCAAAACAAGATGCTCAAACACTTCCCACAGGGAAGCCTGAGGATGGTCTGAGCTACAGTCATGGCAGCAAGGTGGCCTGTGCTGTCCAGCTCCTCCAAAGCAAATGTTGTCAGCCAGAGGCTCATTTTTTGTATAAAACACTGGAGCAGGGAAGAGGTTGCAGCCACATCTCTGTGTGAAAACGTTTCCGTTTCAAACAGAAGCTTGCCAAAGTGCAAGGGCTTTTTTTTTTTTTTGCAGACCTTTTTTGCAGGGCCCTTCATTGAACTGTTGGATGCTTTTACATACTCAGCTGTAAAAGTCAGTCTGCATGGCATGGCTTCCAAGCAGTTCTGTTTCCGCACCTTCCCTGTGTGTAGGGACTCCTGGGGCTTGTCTGAGAAGCTGTTACGAGATATGCTTCATCTCAGTACTTAGGAGATGGTGGCCTACCTGCCTCTGACTCTCAAGTGGCTCTTGGTGTGAAGGGCAGTGATGTCTCCAGGCCTGCAGGTTGGTTTAGTCTCCAGGGGCAGGATACAGCTTCTGGGGGAGCAAAATGCAGCAAATTCCTGTCTTCTGCTGGTCCCTGGTGCCGCTGGATGGGTGCGAGCTGGGGACCTGGCTGCAGACAGCCAGGGAGTGCCTGTGCATGCAGGGGAGAGGTGGCGAGGGGTGGGTTTGTCTTGGATTAGGAGCTGTTGGTTGGCCTGGTCTGCTGGGACCTTATCTAGTGCACAGGACTTAGGGTGCGAGGCAGGGCCAAGGGAGCCTGCATCGCGTAGGGTGCAGCAGGAGGCTGGTGCATGGCTGGGGTACAGTGTCCTTCAGGCGAACCGTCCTCCATCCCAGCCCCGGCAGCCTGAGCCTGGGGGCAAGCAAGCCAGCCCTGGTGTTTTCCTGGCGGTTGAGCCCCGAGGCGCTTGCTGGGCAAGGGGATAGTAGTTGCGGGATGGCTGGGAGGTGTTGCAAGAGGTGCCCCGCCAGCAAAGGATCAGCACCTCTTCTCCCTGGGATGTGCTCTCTTCCCTGCCTCTCTGGTGCTCCCTCCCGCTGCCCTCCCTGCCCTCCCCATTCACCTGCAGCAGCCGAAATCCCAGGGCAGGCCAGCAGTGCTGTGCTGTGCAACACCTCCAGCAAGACAGGTGTATTCACATCTGCTGTTCCCCGACCCCCTTCCCCTTGGGCACACTGTGGTTTTATTACATGGTAAGCTGAGTGTGCCTTAAAAATCAAAGGCCTCCCTTAGGGGAGCATCTAGTTCTTCTTTCCTGTGGAGCATCCACAGAGTGGCCTCCCTCATGCCTCCAGTGGGGGAGATGCAGGGCTGCCCGGAGGTTCTGTGGGCATCTCAGGGTCAGCTTGGCTTCCTCCGCACCCAGGGTTACAGCTCAGCTGTTGCACGCCTGTGCCCACCCTGGGGACCAGTCCTGGGGTTACAGCTGAGGTCCCACTGAGAAGTGCCCAGCCAAGGGGAAGAGGATGGGTGAACTGGGGGCTAAGATGCTGTGGAAGTGGGGCTCCCCGTTTGGATGTGCCCTAGCTTTCCTTTGACTGTGGACTTGCCTCTGCAGCTCTGCAAGCCTCAGGCTCCTAATCGTGGGGGAAAAAAAGGTAGTTATTTTTTGGTGAGGCACTTAGAAGTAGCAGGGACTGTCCTGGAAGAGCTTATGAACAAGTGAGCTATGTATAACACAGGCTGGAGGTGGAGAGGAAAGTTTCCCTACCTGAGACCCCTTGTTGACCCCACGCTGAGCGGTGGTAGTCATTAACTCCTGCCACTGGGCTGGGGAGGGGAGCAGAGCTCGACCCCGGGCTGGGGAGCTGCAGCCAAGCACCTGGGGCAGGGGCTGCTGGCTGTGAGTCACCCCAGCTTTGCCCCTTTGGGAAGCCGAGATGCAGCATCTGTGCCTGGACCCCTTCCTGTGTAGGGCATGGAGACATTCCAAGCCCAGCTCAGGTGCCCGTTTTGTCTCTTGTTGAAGGGATTCCCAATGGATTTGCATCTGGTTGGTTGGCTGCCTTCCCTGCCCCGCTCTCTGCATGGGGCTGGGGGGGCAGCCTGTGCACCCCACATGGGAGAAGGGGAGTGCGTGCCCCCTGCACTCCCACCTCCCATGTGTCTCCCATCATGGAACCTGTTCTAGCAGGCTGGGGGCGGGGACGGGGACAGGGGGAGACTGGTGTTGGTCTGGTCCCTCCAGTTTCTGCACTTGCTTTGCTGTATTTGTGGGGTTTTTCCCCTTTTGCAGTCTTGCCGGGGCTGTGTGGGGAGGGGGGCAGCAGCTGGAGCTGTCAGAGGTTACGGTGTGCAGGCTAACTGTGGATCATTAGCTGGAACAAGTTAATGGTTACTGAAGCACATGGGGTTTAGAGCTGGAACAAGTTAACAGCAACTCAGCCTGATGCATTAAGAGCTTATGCATATTACAGCTCAACTATGTTAACAGAAAACATGTGCCCTAGCAGGGGGGTTTGCCAGAGAGCACCAGAGGGCATGGATGTGTGTCTGTTCACCTCCCCAGGGGACCTCTCCCTGGAGTCCCTGCAGAGGCCCTGCGCTCGTACCCACTGCGGTGCTCTGTTTGAGCAGCTCCCAGCTGGTCTGGCTGCAGCAGAGGTCCCAGGGGTACCTTCTCCTCAGGCAAGGGTGCCTTGCCAGCGGCGGCTGGGCTCCTCGCAGCAGGCACCGCCTGTCGAGGGTCAGCCCTTGGACCTGTGCGCCTGGGCAGAATCTCCGACGCAATGACAGCCCCAGCTGCTGTGCCGGGACAGTCAGTGGTGCTAACCAGATGCCCCAGCTTCTCCACTGCGAGGCCGGTGTGGTTCATCCGTGGGAGGCAGGGCAGTCCCCCCCGGGGGGCAGGTGGGGAGAAGAAACTGAGCTGTGGTGGACCTTTCTGAGTGCTTCTCCAAGTATGACATGGGAGACCTGCATCTATTCCTGGCCTGGCCACAGGCTACCTCAGAGACCTGGGGCAGGTCATTTTTTTTTTTTTGTCTGCAAAATGGGGAGTTTACAGCATTTGTCTCAATGTTAAAGAGGGAGAAGATATTTATGGTAGAGAAGCACCTGCGTGTGACATGGAGGAGGGCAACAGCCGAGCATGGCGAGAAGTGAAAAGCCACCTACTTGTCCTCCTTGAGTCACAAGTGACCTTGGGAGTCAGCTGGGGGTGCCACCAGGGAGCCGGCTGTGGTGAGAGGGGCCGGGCTGTGCCGACGGGGGCGCGCAGTGAGGAGCACTGACAGCAGCCTGGCCAACCGCCCCGTTTTCTGTCTTGCACAGTGTCAACTATACTGTGTCCTCACTCCTCACGGTGCTGCTCCTTCTCCGTGCTGTCGTGTCTTCTGCTCCAGGGCTGGCTCTGCCTCGGGGGCAACCAAGTCACCGACCTTGGGAAGAGTTTTGAGATTACAATTGTCGCAGTTGTGAGACATAAAAACAAATGAGCCGTGAGGAGGCCTTTGATGCTGCCTCCTGCAGCTCCCTACTCAAGACAGTTGGCACAAAGCTAGTTAGAAAAGAGAGTGATTCCATATGATCTAAAGTATTTTGATAACTGTGTGAAAATTATAATCATGAGGGCATAATAATTATCTGCACAGCCCACAGCTTGCTGCCAGCTCCTGCTGGTCTGTCATAAACATGATCTGCCCACGCAAGCGTGATAATCGAGTGCCTTGTCTGTTCCACAAGTACTTGCAGAGCTCTCCCAGAACCTAAAGGAAGACGCTTGTGCCTTTATTTATAAAAAAAATCAAAAGCAGGACTCAAGTGAGAGATGATCCTCGAGTAGAGCAGCCGGGAGATCGTGGTCCTGCTCTTTACTTGTGCCGCAGCCCCTTTGCAGGCAGGAGCGTAACCAGGGACGGAAGAAGAGGGAGGCATCTGGAGGCATCCACTGCCTTAAATTACTTCTGGCATATATTCCAGAGCTCACCTGTCAAAACCCTGAGTGGTGGCTCCTGCTAAACCACCTGTCTATAAATCTAAAGGTGCTGTGTCTGATCCCTGGGACTATGGCTCAGGAGGTCTTACAGACAGTGATGGGGACAGGGTGGCATCTTCACCTTCCCCCTTTTCTCATAGGTACCCACCCAGCTCTTGACACCTCTAGAAGCACGCTGTGCCGTGACACGGGGGCTGGGAAGTCCATTAAGTGGCTGATGAACTGATGGCAGCAGAGATAACTTGCCTGATGTTTGTCCAGTGGATTTTCCATCTGGCTGAAAGACTGTGCCAGTGAATGGGTTATGTGCCGGTGGATGGGTTATGAACCGGGAGGATCAAACTACGGCCCTCGGGAGGCTAAGGCGGTCTCAGCCAGCTGGGCTAAAAAAGTCCTTTCTTTGAGCAGTGTCTGTGGTGGGGTCATCAAGGAGAGAGCGTGCCCAGCACTGTGGCAGGGCGGCAACGTGGCACACTGCATTTGTTCCTGTTGATTTCCCCGCTGTTCAACCTTCCTTTATTTTAACGAGACTTAACAGTGTTACTTCTTAGCACTGGAAAAACCTCCCCTTTCTCCCACTCCCACCAGTGAAAACTGTCCTGAGCCTTTCTGCAAACTACAGCCCCAGAGCTACCCCCAGGCAAGCTGAGCTTCCTCCTGAAGCAACTAGCCAGCACCTTCTGCTTCCATAGCTTTATAATAAAACCCTGCTCTGGAGTTGTTCCTCCCCAATTTCAGTCCAAACATTTTTATTTTTTTTTAAAGATTTCTCCAGATCTTTGCAAGAAAAAGGTTAATGGGTAAAAAAAAAAAAAAAAGTTCTGATTTCTATTTTGTACTTGGCTAATTCATAAGTGGGCAAGTTTGCAACATGCTGTAGGACAGATTTTAAAATAATGCTGGAGAGAGCTTGAGGGAAAGAGTAGGAAGATGCTTATGTAGACTCAGCTCTACTCAGGGAAAGATCAACAGTCCTTCTGGTGGGTTCTTGTTTCACTACAGCGTGGTAAAACTGCTCAAAGGGAACCTAACACAAGCAGTAATGATTAACAACCCCCCCATTCCTTTTAAGTACAGCCCAGTGCGATACCAGCCTTTAGCAAATACGTCATTTTCTTCACTGCAGTGTTAACAGGCCCGAAGCACAGCCTGACCGTTGCCCCTGAGCTGACTCCCGTGGGCACAGGTTTCTTTGGTTCAAGCTGAATGCGTTTACGCGCTCGCTCGTTGGCTCGGGATAGGTGTGGGTGGAAGCTGCGTCCTCTGAGCTTGGCCTTGCTCTGCGCCGCTGGTGCCCAGGCTGATGCACAGGCTCCAGCAGTGCTTTGCTCCTGGGGAGCCCTCTCAAGCCGGCTTGGCTTGGGTTTAACCCAGTGGTGAAGAGCAGCTTTGCTCAGCAATGTATGTAGTTGCAAAGAGCACTGCTGGTGGGTTCACTGGCAACTTGCAGTGCCTACAGAGATGCTGAGGAACATGCTGGAGGGGCAAGTACTGGTGGTTGCGGCGGCAGCATAGTGGTGTCCCTGGTTGCCAAAGGACAGTACAGCACAGAGCGAAGTCTGCTGATGTTTTCAGGTTTTAAACTGCTGTAGGATCTGAGATGTCACGTCTCTAATAATTTTTATGTAAGAGCTGCAGCACGTGAATGTCGGTCATTTGCTTTCTTAACTCAGGTTTAGTTCAGAGCCTCAGAGAAGTTTAAAGCAAAGTCGTAGATTTTAAGACTAGAAGAAATCATTAGATCCTTAAATTCTTCCCTGGCACAGATGCAGCACATATGTGTTGAGCCCCATGACATGGGTTTGACTGTCTCCAGCAGGGATACTACTGCTTTCCTTGTTAGCTTGTTCCTGTGGTTAATCACCTACGGAGTTAAAATCATGATCCTCACTCCTCAGTTGAATTTGTCTGGTTTTGACTCTGACACATTGGTTGCTATTATGTGTTTCTGTTCTGGATTAGAGAGTCTCTGGTGCCTGATGGATTATTGCCTTAAAGAACTGGGAAATCGAGTCATTGCTTTCCCTTTTAACATGACAAACAGATTGAATTGTACAAATCTTTCACTGGAAAAGTCTCTGATCCCTCGAAATGGCTGTGTGCCTGCTTTCTTCGCCATCTTCAGATTTCTGAGCAATTTTAATAGACCTGTATGGACTAGAAATAGGAAAATATCTGTCTTCAGTCTCTAAAGAAATGATGTGTGGCCTTTCCCCACACCTTTTCCATACGCCACGTGGCCCATGTCATGTCAAAGTAGACACGACACTGGGGTGAATTGCTGATGAGTTCCTTTCCCTTCCTAAGATCTTTGCTGAGTTTGTGCCCCGAGGTGGTTAGGTGGTCAGACCTACACATGGGAAAGCCTGGACTATGTGAGAAGGTCTCCTGGGCTGGTAGGGAGGCAGGTGTGATCCTGCTTATAGCCTTCAGTCTAAACATGGTCTTCACAAACAGAAAGTGCATGCTCTTTCCTGACCATTGCCCCAGCGTTCCTCTCAGGTTCCTGCCCTGGAAACCCTGATTCCCAGACACACAGAATATCCCAAGTGTATGCAGCAGGAGCTGCAGCATTTCCCCCTTCGGCTTTTTCCTTTCCTTGGTGCTGGCTGGTTGCAGAAGGCTGGAGCTCAGCTGCGAGATGTTGATGGCTTCCCGGCACGGCACACTCTGCTTCTGCAGTGCGGTGGCAAGTGTCCTTCCCTGGCAGCAGCAGGAGAGGGGAGCTGCTGATGGCAGTCTTCAGCCTTTTTCCTGCGCTCCCCGTGGCGAGCAGGGAAGCAGAGGTTTCCCTCTGGACAGGCCAGCTCTTCTCTTCCCGTAGCTGATGCACAGCAGTGGCTTAGCTCCAGGCTTGACAACTCTATCCAGCTGTTCCCTTGGCAGGGCAGAGGAGAGGGTCGGTGTTGCGCGGCAGGAGCGTGACCCTCGAGGGCAGCTGCCTGCGTGGCTGCTGGGAGCCCTCTTGGTGACACAGAGAAGACACATCTGCCTGTCAGGATTGTGGTGCCATGGATGCTCTTACCCAGAGGGAGCACTGGGCCTCACAGGACCTCACTAAAATCCATGGCTTGCTTGGCTGGGGCAGGACACTGAGCAGGATCTTGCTCAGGAGGGACATTTTCTGATGCAGTGACAAATTTTAACCCAGTGAAGCCTTGGAGTGATGCAGACATTAGCAGAAGGGAAGGGTTGGGTGGTACACTGCAGTAACCGTCACTGAAGGACTCTGGACCATCCAGGGTGGACATCCCCAGGGTTTTTGTGCCTCCAGAGGATTTGGGAGCTGAGGGAGCTCTGTTCGACCTTCGACACTCTCGCAGCCAGTTCCCTGAGGCAGTTTTACATTTTCCCTCTGGGAACAGTACTCTGAATTTCTTGAGCTTGTTTGGGCGTAAAATCTGAATTAGGCACTGAGTGTAAGTTTGGAGACTTGGAGTCTGTTCCTGGCTCACTTGCTCTGATGTCCTTGGGTGAGCTCGGATCTTGTTGCTAGAGGAGACCTCGCTTTCCATGTGCATTAAATTTGGGTTGTTTGTGAAACGAGCTTAGCCAGCCCCAATAAGCTCATTGCAAACGAGGCAGGAGCGCCAGCCTCGCAGGGCTGTTGGCAGCCCCTTGCGCAGGGGTTGTGTTGGGCACGCGCAGCTGGCAGCAAACCCAGCACCAGCAGGCGTTGTCGTGTGGCCAGCACCGGGACATGGCCGGGTTTGCCTCCTTGGCCCCCCTTGCTGTTTCTGCTCTGCCTGGGCTCCTCCTTGCTCCCTGCCAGGGAGTCCCTGGGCACGAGAGGAGACCTGGCAAGAGGGTGAGGCACTGGGAGACAGGCTGGGGTAGAGCTGGGCATCCTTCCCATGGGTCCTTCCCAAAACCATTGTGGTTTTGGACACGGGAAGAAGGAGCTGGGAGGGGGAGATGCAGGCAGAGGGGTCTGTCTGTGCCCATGTTTGCTGCCAGCTATGCCACAGAAGCTCTCCTGGCCAGGGAGGGGGGAGCCCCAAACTCTCTCACCAGGCAGCACAGACCCCCTCCTCCCTGCAGCCCTCTCTTCTCCCAGCCCATCTGGTGAAGTCTGTCACCAGCCCTTCCCCACGTCCAGCCCGTTCTGGGCAGCAGCCAAGGGACCAGCAGCGTCCCTGCTGCTCTTTTCCCTCCCCCGGGGACGGGGGGGTCGTGGGCTTTGATGTGTGGGCACAGGGCTGGGGACAGGCTGTGTGCGCTCATGAGAGCCTGGCCAGGCTCCAGCTGCCTTTGAAGTGCTCCAGTGATCAGGATGAAAGGGAGGGGAGTCCTTCCCCAAACCATCTGGCTCTAATTGCAGGTAGAAATGCCTCTCTGTGTCCCCCGTGGGGAGGGGGCATGCCGCTCTCTTCGTTAATCCCGTGGCTCTCGGCTGGGCTGGCGCGAAGGGCCAGAGCTCAGGAACAAAAGGGGGTTTCAGCTGGGCAGCCAGGAATAGGCAGCCGCTGGCGGAGATGCTGGGGGTTCGGGCACCTCTGCTCCCAGCCTCAAGCTGCGGGGCCCCGCGGACCCTCCCAGGGACAGCCCGTGACGCAGGGGGGGCTTTGCCAGTTGTTCCCATCTCCAGTTTCTCGGGCGCACTGGAGCCTGCTGGCCCTTTGACTTGTGGTGTTTCGTGCCGGCGCGCGCTGAGCATGGGGACAAGGAACGTGGGAACTCGGCGCGAGCCCAGCCGTTTGGCAGGATCCGTTGGCCACCTCCCCGCACCCGCAGGCAGCCAGTGCTGCCACCTCGGCGAGGCTCCCTGCCTGCTCCCCCTGCACCTCCTGGGCAGGGCTGGCCCGACGCACCACGTGCCACGCCAGCGACGGCAGCGGTTGGAGCCGCTGGCAGCACTGGCGTGTCAGCTGTGTTGTCCTGTTTGGCTGGGCACCTTCCCTTCTCAAGGGGATAAAGGCAGCTGCGTTCTATCTACCACCAGTTTCTTTCCCTCCTTTTGGTAACCTGTGGGCAACACCTGAAATCTCAATTGAACCTGTGTTGCTTGAAGTTGTCTGCCATAATACTGACACCACAGAACAGTTTGTTTAAGTGAGGTTTTCCCCTTTGTCATAAAGCCCTTGTTATAAACATTTTATATAAATATAGAAAGGGTGGTCACGGAGATGGGAAGCACCCACCTGCGTAGACTTGTAGGTTGTTCAGGTGCAGGGGGGCCGAGCCCTGGCACAGCACAGGCCACTGGGTATTAACTGGATTAATTATCATGTCCACTGCTGCCCTGATGCTGCGATAAAGTGGGGTGGAAGAACTGTTTGGTGCCAGAGATCAGATTCCCCTTTGCTGGGCAGCAGTTTGCTCCCTGCACAGCCACCCTTGGGAGACGTCCTCACCACCTCTTCCCTTTCTAGGTCTCTGCCTCATCCAACCCCCGTTCCACAGGGGACGAGGAGCTGCCACCATCAGGCAAGGCGCGGGGGCTGAAGAGGGGCCATCAGGCTGGCCCACGGCGGCACAGGCGTCGTGGGGTGACTCAGCATGCTGCCAGGAGCTCGGCAGTGCCCCAGCCCGACGGCGGGGAGGAGAGCCTACCCTTCGTGCTGGACCTGCAGAGCTTGCCAGGGCTGGCCAACGTGGACCTGAACGCCCAGAACCCCAACATCCAGGTGGGGAGCAGTTCTGGGCAGGCTGCGGGGGGATGCAGGCATGTGCCGCATGTGCTCCCCAGCCTCGTTTGGTTCCTGAAGAGGAAAGATCTTTTGAGCAGAGTCCGTGTGGCTGCTCCCCTCTGTCTTCTCGATAACTACCAGATGCAAATAGCTGGCACAGACAAGGTTCTTGCCAGAGGAATTTGCTCATGGCCTTTTCCCTGCTGCTCCACAGCCCTTCTCCATAGAGCCAGAGCAAATGCTCCTAAGGGGCGGGGGGGGTGACCTCTCAGTTTCTGAGGGTGGTGTTGATCCCTGTGAGTGACCACCAGCCCCCTCGCTCCTCCCCCTCTGCCCCTGCTCAGACCTTCCAGATGCGCTCATCGTGTGGTCCTGTAGCCCAAAGCATCTCTGGCCTCTCGCGCTGGGACCAAGCACATGGGCAGACAGGTCTGTCCCAGGGCTGTGTCCTGCTCACTGCCCTGCCTCATATCTGGCCTCCAGGTGACCATCGAAGTGGTGGATGATCCTCAGGCTGAGATAGAGATGGACCTGTTGAAGGAGACAAGCAACGACTGGTCCCTGACATCCTCTGAGTGGTTGTCCCACAAAGACCTCTTTTGGCCCCTCTTCTGGGAATACACCGACCCTGCTGAGGAGGAGGAGGAAGAGGAGGAGGAGGAGGAGGATGACAACTTGGATGTAGGGGACAGGGAGGAGGAACAGGAGGAGGAACAGGAGGAGGAGGAGGAGGAGGAGGAGGAAGATTACACAGCAGAGTATGAGGAGGAGGAGTCCATGCTCAGTGGAGTGGGAGATGACTGGGACCAGCAGTGGCCTGGGCAGAAGAACTGGATCTTTAAGGAAAAATATAATTATGGTGAGTCTTCTTGGGCACACGCAGCTGCCCTGCAGACCGGCACTGCCTTCCCCGGCCCTGCCTAACCCACAGCCCTGTTTTGCTGCAGGGGAAGCAGCCCTGCACCCAAGATCACAGGATGCTGGGGCTCAGCTCCTACTTAGAAAATAAGCAAGCACGCCAAGGAGCAAGGGCAGCACCCAGCTGGGGCGCTGGGTTGATGGGGCGATGCTGTCATCCCATCGGGAATGGTCCTTGCGTGGCATCTGACTGGAGCATGGACTGTAGCAAAGGCATGCTCAGATGAGCAATACGGTGTAAATGTTAAATGTCAAGTGCTGCTGCCATTGACTCAGGTCCCTGCCGTGACACCAGTGCCAGAAGCCTTTGCTGCAGACCTGGGCACCCCCAGGAGAGGAGCTGCAGAGGCCTAGATGGCAGGTGCTGGTGGGCAGTGGGGCCTGGGGCACCACAGCAGCTTCCTCCTGCAGGTTCCCGACCACAAGCGCAAAAACAGTCAGCCTTTGCTAACACGTGATGGATGCTTCAGCATCATGCTGGCACACCGGGCAGGGTCGCTGAGGGTGAGGATAGGCAGTGATGCCTGTCTGGGTCAGTACGACCATGAGCAAAGCTGTGAGAACAAGAGCCTTTGCTCAGGGCTGCATCTCTGGGGTTGCCCATGAGGACAGGATTGGCCCTTGGCATCATGTGGCTGGGCACCTCCATGTGCTCTGGGCAGCGCTGGCCCTGTGTCCCTATAAAGGACATCCCAGGGACAGGGAAGAGCTGAGGGATATCCTGGGTGGCTGCTGGGTCCCCTCCTGCTGAGTCTTTGCTGAGGTCCACGACTCTCTGCCTCTCCCTTGCTATCTACAGACTATGAAGATGAGGAGGAGTGGAGCCCATGGTCCCCTTGCAGCATCACCTGTGGCAGTGGCAACCAGAAGAGGACCCGTTCCTGTGGCTATGCCTGCACAGCAACGGAGTCGAGGACCTGTGACCTGCCACACTGCCCTGGTGAGCCTTCAGCCATACCAGTGCTTGGGCACTGGTCTGATCCCAATGTGGGCTGGGCCTTCACTGCTGTGGGCTGGGCATTGCTCATACTTCAAGAGCTAGTTGTGTTTATTGTGGTCAGGGCTAATGACCATGGGGATTTGTTTCTGTGAAGAAGCTCTGATGGGGCTTCATGGCTCCCCGTGCTCTTATGTAGTGCCCAAGGGTGGTAGAGCTGGCATCCAGCTCAGTGTGCGGCTCCTTGCACCTCGCTCACAGTGAGAGCTTGAAATCCTCTCCTGAGGCATATTGAGGGTCGGCTCCATCCACTGGGATTTGCATAACCCACAGCCTTGGGCAGGTCTGCTCTGCGTGTCCCGCTGCTGGCCCTTCCTCCCAGGCACACGGGCATGTCACCAAAGCAGTGGTGGGAGAGGGGGTGGAAGATGCTTGCTGTCTGATGCCCTTACGGAAGAAAACCCACCACTCCTCCTGATGTTCAACCTGGATCTTTGTTTGGTTTGGGTTTTTTCCCCCTCAAGGAGCAGAGGAGGTCTTCCCCACAGAGGAGACGTCTTTCAAAAGCGACAACACCACAGAGCTGTTCAACTCAGGTCAGCCTCTGCCTCGCACTGGGGGCTTCGGTGCCAGACCCCGCGGGGGGTGTAGGTGGCTGGTGGGGAGGGCTCTGCCAAGGGCTCCCGCGTCTGGTGTCCAGACCTAAGTCACCCAAACCCCTGCCACGTGCAGGCTTCAGCAATCGTGCTGGGAAACCCAGTTCCTCCCACAGCCCTGGTACCACACAGCGCTGCTTTACAGTGCAGTGGCTGAGGCCAGCCTGCTGTGTGCCCTCTCCCACGGCGCGGATGCTGCCCTGCGAGGGCCAGCTCTGCCCCAGCACGAAACCCCTTCCCCCTGTCACTGCCCCAGGGATGGAGCCTGACTCCAGCCCGTCCCAGGAGCCTCGCTGCTCCTGCCTGGCAGTTGCCGGCTCCACTGGTGCTGCTGGCGAGGCCATGGGCAAATGGCAGCTGGGTAAAGCGGGGTGTGGGCTGCGCGTGCCCTCACCCTTTCGGTGCCCTCCCCCCCCAGAGGTGGACAGCTGTGAGAAGTGGCTGAACTGCAAAAGCGACTTCCTCACCAAGTACCTGAGCAAGGTGCTGACGGACCTGCCCAGCTGCCCCTGCTCCTACCCGCTGGAGGCTGTCTACAGTGCCGTCAACCTGCGGGATGAGCGGCAGGGCAAGAGCTTCCGATGGCGGGACGCCAGCGGCCCCAAGGAGCGCCTGGACATCTACAAGCCGACGGCGCGCTTCTGCCTCCGCTCCATGCTCTCCCTCGACAGCACCACACTGGCTGCCCAGCACTGCTGCTACGATGAGCACACTCGCCTCATCACTCGTGGCAAGGGGGCTGGCGTCCCCAACCTCATCAGCACCGAATTCTCCCCGGAGCTGCACTACAAGGTGGACATGCTGCCCTGGATCCTCTGCAAGGGCGACTGGAGCCGCTACCATGCCGTCCGCCCCCCCAACAATGGGCGACGCTGTGCTGACAACCCCGCTGAGGAGGAGTACCTCTCCCAGCTGCAGGAGGCCAAGGAGTACTAGCCGCAGCCACCGCTGGCTCCCACACCAGCCTGGCAAAGCCCCGGGCCTGCTCATGGGCTCCTCACTGGCGCCAGGCAGAGCAGGGAGGATGTGCCACCCGTCTAATCCCCTCAGAGGGGTGCCTCAGACCCCCTCAGATTTCCGAGGGCGCCAGAGGTTATCACGGTGCGATTCCTGCCGTGCCACCCGGCGTGGTGTCACGCCCTGGGGTGCCTGGGCTGGCACCCGGGGAGCCGCAGGGCATGGGAGGTGTGAAGGGAACAGGGGGCTGCTCCCATCTGCTTTTCTTCTCTGTGATCTTTCAATGCGACCTGAAAGCTGAGCGTCTGCGGGGTGAAATGGCCTCAGCTCCTGCTGGCTTCACGCCGCATCTGAGGGGCTGGCCTGCTGCGGGCAGAGCTGACTGCTTCTGCCTGGACACCTGCCCTGGCACACGCTGGTCTACTTCTGAAACTGGGGGTGGGTCCTCCTAGCGAGGGGCAGGGCTGTCCCAGCCATGCGTACAGCGTGGTGCCTCCCCTCTCCTCAGGTTTTTGCATGTGTGGTTGGGAAGGAGCAGGGGGATGCTTACAGGGTTTCATGGGTGCAGGACGTGTGTGGGGCAAGAGGAGACTGGCCACCTGGGCTCTCTTGGCAAGATTGCCTTACCACCATGGTTTTGGCTGTGAAAGGGAACATGGTGCCAAAGCCAGACATGAGTGGACCTCAGGAGGTGAGCACAGGAGAGACACCACCTGTGTGCATTTCAGCCCCTCTGCCTCAGTGCTTGGGGGACCAGGATGGCAGCACCCATGCAAGTCCCACCACCAGCCCATCTCCATGCCGAGGCTCCCCAGCAGTCCCGCAGTGGGTTTCAGTGCTCAGGAGCACCTGTGACACGGCCCAGCAGAAAGTCCTACATTTCCCATCCACAACCCTGCTGGGGCAGGAGGCAGCATGGCCACTGCTTATGCCATTGCTAGAAAGGAACAGAAAGGACCGGGCCAAGTTCTCCATGGGGATGGGAACAAGCCGGGTGTTGCTGAGAGCACCCAGCATTGCCCCTCTCTGATCTGCTGCTGGCCTCGGGCCCTTCTGCCCAGGTCCCCAGTGAGAGGCAGCCCAGAGAGAGCAAGTCATGGGTGCACCCTGCTCTCCTCAGGCTCACTGCCTGGCCAGGAGAGCAAGTGTGGCTCCAAAGGAGGAAGAAACACACGTGCTAATAATGTCAGTACCTGCTGTCTGCAGATCGTGGATCATGGTGCTCTCTGCTGGCACGTTGGTTTTGCCCGGGTTTTATTCAGCTTTTCACGGGTCCATGGGAGTTTCTCCCAGCCTATTTTGGGAGCTCCCAAGTTTCCTGCAGAGAAACTAGGCTGAGCATCTTTCTCCCTGGACATTCAGTAACTGAACCTGGCAGAAACTGTTCATAGCTTTTATTTAGCAAATTTTATGCATCGGAGGAAATAAAAGAGCAAGTCAAGCACATGTAAAGAAGAATGGAGTAATTTCTAGACTAGAGGTTTCATCCATGGCTGTTGGCTAGTCCATGTTTTCTGCAGGGCACTGTTGGACAAAAACTCATCTGTCTGGGTGCAGAGGTCCTTGGTTGACTGTCCTGTGCCAGGTTTGTTCTTCTTGCAGGAGCTTTCTCCAGGGCCAGTGAATATACATGGTTTGATAGCTCCTTGGGGAGTCTTTCTGGGAGTGTCTGGCATATGTTGTATATGTTGATCCTTTTGCCTTGGTTACTTCATTGCTGGTAAAACAAAAGTATTAATGAAGTTATCACTGAATTATTCTTATTTAACTGTTAGTCCACACTCGTATCCCCGGACTCCAGTTATGGGTGCTATCAGAACAGAGGTAGACACCATCCATTTCCCAACAGGCATGCAGTCTGAGACGTGTTATGTAGAGGGTGAGAAGGAAGACACAACCAAATAAGCATGGATGGAGACCCAGACACTGGTAAATATTCATGACCTTTACATTTTCCCTAGCCCAAATAGTCATTTGCTCACTACTTTCTGGTAGAGAGGTAGGTCATAAAGAGGTGGTCAAGAGGGGGTGGCAGTGGTCTGGTGGCTTGGTTCTGGGAGCCTAGGGTGTGTGCAGGGAGGCTCAGCAACAGACATGGAGGCATTCGTATGGGAGGCAGACAAACTGAGCGGCTGAGGCCATGGAAGGATGAGCTTCTTATCTTCTGTCATTTGGCAGAGCATCTTCATATTTCCTTTCCCATATCCTATGTCATCATTAACATCAGCAGGCTCTCAGAGGAGCTTATGTACCAGCAGCGCACAGACCTCTTTTGAACAACCTCCTGTTAAATGTGCCTAGTGTCCAGTACTGGATCCACACATGGAAAGGACCTCTGCAAACAGCCTTTCTTGAAGGAGACTTTCAATACCTCAGCCAATTTGTTTGTTAAAGTGGCTGCCCTCTGAGGAAATACTCTTATAATAAGGACTGTTACCCAGGATTTGCACCCTCCTCCTCTTTATGCTGGGTAAGTCAACCAGTCTAACCTTCCCAAAAGAAACTGTAATTACTGTAATAAATGGAGTTCCCATCTAAGGGCAAGCAGAAAAATTCCTTGCATTGATCCCCCTGCCAAAAGCTGGTTGAAAGTTGAGTGGCTGTTCTGCCTCACCGTCTCTATGGTTTGGATGATACGGGCATGAACTGGAGCATGAGAAAGAGGAAGCCGTGTTGTTCCTCACACAAGCACCTTAAACACCGGGAGGCTTTGCAGGGCACCATGAGAAAAGTAGACATTGAATAAGCATTTATTTTTATATCCCATCAAAGATTCTCTGCAGCCCACTGCTATTTAAGTGATGAATCTCTAAGCTTCCACTCCTTAAGTTTATTGTGTTTTTTTATATATAATATATATATTAAATGTCTTTTATTCCTACAAAATTTCATAGAGAAGAATTCTTTATTCTGATGCTGCAATAAAGCACTTTATATATGTTTGTGTTGCTGATGTCATTCAGTTGGGACTGAAGCATATGTTGCTCTTTGTTTTGGTTGAGAGGGGTGACACTATGTTAAATGCTATGTGTCTTGGGTCCTCAGCCCCTGCTACAGTGCAAAGACCTGGTGCCTTTGCTTCCTTCCCTTAGCATTTGCATTTGATGGTGTCTGGCTGCAAGAAACACAGCTATCAGACTGTCCAGAGCCTACCGCCACAGCCATGGGATGTGTGAAGTTCTGCTCACAGGGAAGGCAGCCTCCTACGAGAAAACCATGAAGGCCAGTGCTGAGAAGCAAATGCCTTGCCTGTGCCTCAGCCCTGACCCCAGGTTTTATTTCGTGCTCAGCCTGGCCAGAGACGGATGCCAGCCAACCTTACACCAGCAGGGGTTGTGTATGGGAGTGGGTAAAAGAAAAGATCCCCAGCATCATCCTAGCTGGAAAACTGGTTTGGCAAACCACCTCCAGACCCAATAGCTAATGACAGCAGGGGGATTTGCAAAGCTTTCCAGGGATCACAACTTTTTGTTCCTGTTAATTTGCTGCGTAAATCATGACCACTTCCAAGCTCTTGCTATTTCCAGCTGTTTTCCCTCCTCTCGTGCTCCTTTTGCTTTGTGCTGGCTGCACATCTGTCAGGGGTTATCTCCTACTCCAGCATGGGGCTCTGCTCCGCAGCTGCCTGGCGCCTGCCTGGGGGCAGCAGACAGCTCCTCTCAGTGAGGGATGCTCTGAGCTTCCCGCTGGTCTTCTGCAATGTCAAAGACATTGTTGCATGGAGCCCAATCCAGGGGGACCAGATGGAGCTCTGCTCTGCAGGAAAAGCAGTGCAGAGAAAAATCACTCTCCCTGAAAGGACTAGTCAGCAGTTACTACTGTGTATATAACATGCCTAACATGCCTTTATCCTCTGCAACAAGATCCTTGCTATGCTGGATGATGGGCCCTGCTCTGAAACTCCTGGGCTATAGAAATGCCACAGCCAGAGGACGGAAGCAGTAAAAATTGCTTCCCTAACTCCGCAGGTTCTCAAGACCTGAAGATGTCACCTGAAATCAGAGTGTGTCTGCCGCAGGAGTCCCAAACTGCACCTTTGCCTGCTGCTTTGAACACAAAACTTCTTGACCACTTGAGTTGTCTTAGTTTGCCAGCCCGTACGGGAGTTCATGCGGCTCAGCTGTACCAGTTCCCTGGCACCCGGCTTGCAGTTTGTATGCAGAAGGAGCCGTGCC
Organism: Psophia crepitans; assembly: GCA_013399095.1. Lineage (NCBI taxonomy): Eukaryota > Metazoa > Chordata > Aves > Gruiformes > Psophiidae > Psophia > Psophia crepitans. The sequence goes on from VWZZ01003497.1 coordinate 260,760, forward strand.
CAGATTTTGCAGAACCCGTCCTCTGCTCTGCGCTCAGTGACGCCGTGTGAAGGGATGCCAAAATCACGTGTCTGCAGGCCGAGATTCACTCCCTCCATCTCCACAGAGGATGGACCCACACGTTTGCAGTCGGGAAAGGAATGTCTCGCCCTCCTTCCCTGCCACGCAGCGGCCAGCCGCCCCTTGGAAATATCCTGAGAGGAGCCCAGCTGGCGGGGTCCGGCCCCTGCTTTGTTCCAGGTCCTTGCAAGCGTGTCAGCTATTCTCTCACTGCGTTGGAGCTGGCCACAGCCAGGGATCACAGCCCTGCGCAGCTTGACCATCACGCACGGGCCAGGGGCCGCAGCAGAGCCCATCCGTCAGCCAGCACCCCCTGCCACGCCAGCCCCTGCCAGCCCCAACCCTGGCCGGGCTTGTCTGTGCTGCGGGAGCTGAGCAGCAGCCGGCAGGGTGGCCATGAGATTTCTGAGGAGCCAGGAGAAAGTTACCCCCACCAGGCATCACAGCCTTCACACACGGGGATGTACCACACACAGTGGAGGTCTCAAGAAACCACATAGCCCCACCATGGGGACACAGGCAAATCGCTCTTCACCAATATTTCCTGCTCTCACCTGGACTTCAAGCTCTCCAGCGATGGAGATGCTACAGTAACCCTCAGCTTTACTGTTCTCGCAGGGATAAATATTTTCCTAGCAGCCAATCTAAATCCTTCCTGCTCTATTTCAAGCCCACTGCATCTTATCTGCAGTGGTCACAGGGAGCATATTACTGCCTTATTTGCTCCTACCTCTCATGTATTTCAGAAATGTATCATTGTGCTCCCTATGTCCCTCCTTCACCATCTTCTCTTCTCTAGACTAAACATGCAATTCTTCCAGGCCTTCCTTAGAAGCTGTGTTTATAGACCTCCGGTTGGTCTTGTTGCCTACCTGAGCTCGCTCCAAGTAATTCACATCTTTCTTGAAGTGTGGAGCCCAAAACTGTAGCCACAGGGTCTTATCTGGCGCTCTCTTAATGCTATATGGAAAGATTTCTTTACAAGCCCTACAAACCCCAGCCTGCCCAGGCAGTTTTTTTCCTTTTCCATGATGTTTTGAATGTATGTGCATTTGAAAATTCACCATAACTCGCCCAGCTTAAATGTCTTTTACAGATGTGCTGCCAAGCCTGTTGAGTCCTCTCTTGTACACAAGTTACTGGTGGTTTCTGCCTCAGAGTAAAACTTTGCAATTCAGTGAGGTCACATATACTATTTTTTGTAACCTCCATTTGTGTTCTAAGGGTTTTACAGCCCTGCTGGTGATATAAATTATTTTGGACTTTTAACTTTTAGCAATATTATTTTCTATACTGAAATACACTGGATTCATTACAGCTCTGTTAGGCTTTCCCTTATTTACTAATAAAAATATCTTATAAAGCATTGCCTAAAGTCTTCATAAAGCCAAGACATTCTGCCAAGGAAAGGCATTAGGTTGACTCAATATGAGTTGTGCTTAACGTAGCCATGATGTAGGTGTGCTGGTCATTACTTTTCACCTGGTTAGCTGGGTATTTACAGGTTACCGTCTGTCAGTAATTTTTCATGAACTGATGTTACAGACTGATCTAATTCCCTCGGCTCTCACCTCTCTCCCCCCCAGCCCCATTCTTCATTGAATTCTAAAAGATTGCTCCACATTCCCACGTAAGTCTTCTAGGGTAAACTGCGTCAGGCCCTGTCATGCTGGAAACATCTGATAACTTTCACTTTGGCTTTTAAAAAAAATATTCTCTTTACATTCTTCCCATTTTGCCATTGAAGTAGGGTTGGGATGATGTTTCAAAGCAGTTTTAATATTTACTTAGGCTAGGTGCTTTCAATTTCTTTGTTTGGTAGCCTCATTTACCCATAAAAATGGGAATCATAAATGATCAAAATACACGAGAAAGGGCCAAGTGAGTCATAACATAAGCCCACTTAAACCAGCATCCAGTGTCTGACAGCAGTCAACAGCAGGTGACTACAAAGAAAGAGTAAAGCGCAGGACCAGCATGCATCACCATTTCCCTGAAGTACTTCCCTTGTTGCCAGCAGCTGGTAGCCAAGAGGCTTCTTGAGCCAGCTGTGATGGTCATTCTGTTTAGTAGTCCCTGGCTGATTTATTCTTCTATGAATTTTTCCACTCCTGTTCTGAATCCAGGTAAACTTTTAGTGGTACCATCTCACCAGCTGCCAGAAATGCCAGAATTGACTAGGTGTGTTCAGAGAGCCCTTTGGTTGGGACCCCATATTGTGTTATTTGATGGTTGCTCCTTACTCATCTCCATGTGCCTCATAAGTGCATTGCCAGTTAGCATCCACCTCTGACCTCTCATTGCTGCGAAAAACTCACTTTTTACCTCTATCTCTGTTTTGTAGTGTTTTAACCTTTCTTTTCTTTAATTCACAAGACTTTACCTCTTATGCTGTGTCAGTTCAGATTCTTGAAGAGCCTTTGGGGGGAGTATACTGGACCTTGCTTTTCTTCCTCATCTTATATGGCTCCTCCCTCCCCCAAATAGCTGAAGGATTACAAACTGTGTCCTGCTCTCCTGACACTTCCAAGTAAAGCAAAGGTCTGGGGGGGTCTCCTCAGCATCTGTGTAGCCCTACCAGATGTCAGCTGGAGGTGAAGGAGTGGGTCTCTGCTGAGAGCAGGTGGATGCAGCACAGGGACCTTCACGAGCATGCAGCGACTTTAAGGCTCACATCGCCTTCGCCAAGCAACCGGCTGAAGTGGTGTAAGGCATTACCACCGCTGTGCCCCATCAGCATTTCCTGACACGCTGTGTGCCTCACGCTCAGCGCTCGCTCACAGCCTGGCCTTGTAGCACAAGCTTTCCTCCACTGGTGGGTTACTCCGATAGATTGAGCAGCCAAGACATGGCTACACAGCCTGCTCTGCTGCTGTGGGGATGGTGATTTCCAGCCCGAGGGGCAGGGAGCCAGCTGAGGCAGCAGCAGAATAACTCAGGGCAGCCAGCTTTGCTGTCACAAGAGCCCTCAAACGGCCTCCGAGCAGAGCCCTGGGTCGGTGAGCCCCGTGAATGTGGGTTGCTGGCTGAGGCCAAAGCGTGTCCTATTAGAGTAGCAGCAGGATGCCCGAAGTAAACCCCGTTTGTGATGAAAGGAAGGCAATTAAAATTCCACTTCAGCTGCCTTCCTGTCCCACTTCCTAACCTTCCAGCGGCAGGTGATTAGCGGGGCCTGCCTTCTGCTGCCCTCGCTCAGCTGTGCCAGCGAGCCCTGCTGCAGGCGAGCGCTGCTGCCGCGGCACGGCCGGCTGCCAGCACGGCTGCCAAAGCACAGCAAGGACACTCTGGTTCAGCTGTGGAGTTTGTCTCAAGTTAACTTAGAATGAGCTCATTTTTTTCAGTTTTCACATCATTTTGCTCTTCTCTTACCAAACCGCTCGCCTTGGCTGCAACCACACTTGCTAGCCCTGCTGTTTAAGGTTTCCCACATCTCTGTCCAGGATTTCCCAAACAGAAAACCAAGCAGGCACGCTGCATAGTGACATCAGTGTGCTTACATCATGTTGTGCTCCTGCAGCCTGCCAGATGCGTACAGCAGTTCATCTGTGCCTAAGAACCCTGGCGGAACGCCTGCAGCCCCTTTCCCAGCCAGACAGTGCTTTAAGGAAGACACCCGGCAGGACACAGGGAGGCCCAACTGTACCTACAGGTACCCAGCCCTCGTACCACTTCCTTTGTGGTCAGCACAGGGTGAGTACACAATATAGAACTTAATTTCGCACCACACTCTTGATATCCATACACACTTTACCACAGACAGGCAGTTTGGAATAGCGAGCAGAGAAGGCTAGAAATGCTTTCCCATAGTTCAAAAAGCAACTCAATTACATTTGGGGGTTTTTAAACAGGCACTAAGGTCTTTTTTCCTGTCTCCTCTACTGAAGGGGATTGTTACAGTATGCCATTCAAATTTAAAAATAAAATAAAATAAAAATAAAAATTAAAAAGTCCCCCAAACAGCAATTCTCTGTGGGGAATATTACTTTCTTCTAGCGTACTAGAGGTGCTCTGCAGAAAACACTAGTGGCACACAAAGTATGCCAGAAAAGCTCATGCCTCAAAGGGAAGACCAAGCACTTCAGTCACCCTGGAGGTCAAGCAAATTGACACTTCCAACCAGAGCTAGATTCCCCCCCAGTCTATAAACAAGTGTATTGCTTTAGAAGACACCTCTGGGACCTAACTGTATTAGCAGGAGAACAAGTCGTTTTCCCTGCCTCACCAGTCAAAACAGCAGCTAAAGTGGGGTCAGCCAGCAGTACGGCACCTTGTTTATCTTACAGGAATAAATCCCACCCCCTCTGAGAGTCTACAGTTTGCTTTGGCCTGAAGCTCCTGGAGGTAGCTGACCCTGGGGCCCACAACCTGCTAGAACTGTGTTGTAGGTGGCAGTTTCCCCAGCAGGGGTTTGCTGATGGCTTGGACATCCGTTTGCTAAGTGATGGGCATTCTTGTAGAGCAAGCTACTTTAAGTGTAAGAAAGGATTGTGTGGAAGAAATGGATGTGAAATGGAGGAGAGGAATAGCTTCAACAGGATCTTAGACCCCTTCGGAAATGGGAAGGGTTTAAAGTATTTACTAGCAGCGGATCAAAAGCAGACAGAAAACAAGCAGCTGCTCCAACTAAAATCTGCAAACTCATGCTCTCTGCTCCTCCAGAAGTGAGGAGTAAATCACATCGGGATCAGCACTCCCCAGTGATCGGTGTTTTTCCAGAGATCCCTCCCTCAGCCTATCAACCGACCCTTTGAACTCAAGCCCATCTGAGGACACAAGTTCTACGGTGGTTTTTTTAAGTTAGGTTTATTTAGCAATAGAAGTATGTACATGTAAGAGAATCCCCTGCCGCACAAGACATGCACAAAGCAGTGAGGGACTGAAAGTGGTGCAGCTCAATGGCCTTCTATCACCTGTCATCCCACTTTACTCAGCAGCAGGACCAAGATTAGAAAGGGACAGGTGAGAAATGTATCAGTCCACGTGGCAGAGTCTTCAGACAGAGCCCTCCCAGCAGCCGGTATTAAAACAAGCGGGCACCATAGCCAAATGTCTGTTTAATGCCCTCAAAGTAGTAGCGCTGCCAGCCTTGCTTTGTTCTTTCCTCCTCGCTGGCAGGAACGCCCTTGCCTTCCAAGCACACCTCTGTCTCGCCACCTTTGTCAGTGAAGTTCAAGGTAATTGTTGCAAAGTGCCCTAGAGGAACCAAAGCAAATTTGTCAGCAGTGCATTATATAGTATATGCTGCCCCCCAAGGAGCTGCTCCGCTCCTCCTCTCACACGGGACTCCTCAGGATCCTTCCCAGAGGATCCATTTATGACAGCTGCAGGCTTTCCTCAGAGGGAGGAGAGGGCTCCCTCTTTATGGGGTTCAAAGCAGTTGCAGCCACAGCTGAGCAAGCTGCTACTTCATTGATCCTAATCCCTGGCTACTGCTCGAAGCAGTGGCTGATGATTCTGACCTGACTGTGTGGGACACAAAGCTGGGGTAAGGCTGGTGCAGCACCCAGAACAGTGTGCTCCCCCATCGCTAGCCAGCGTGCAGCGTGGCAAAGGGCACTGGAATTCTTCAAACACAGGCAAGGGCTGTAATACCATAGTCCACTTTTGGACTACTTACCAGCTGGCCAAGATTTAAATCTCCATTTCATAACAAGTTGCTTCTCAGGGACCTTGAAAAGAGAGAGGAAGACCAAGTAGTATTTGTTTCGTGAGTCCTGCAGTCTGATAGAAAACAACTAGAGTTGTGTTGATCTGAAACCTTGGAGACCCTTCGAGAAACACACACCACACACACACAGAGGGAAAGATTTTAACTGTCCTTTTCTTTCTGCTCCTCTTCTAGGAAGGTAGGCCACAGCACAGCCTCAAACACTGAGACAGTATCCCTGTCCAGAAGGCTTTAGTGGCAGGAGGGCTAGAGAGGAAGAGGGTCAGTTACTATCATTAACACCCCTCCAACCCTTAATAAATACGGAAAATCACACAGAGACAGGGCAGATGTATGACTGGAAGCCAGATTTTCTCCCCAGACCGAAGTCCCATACATTGACCCATACTATAAGGAATACTTCAGTAGTCACACGGATTCTAGATAATTATTGGCACCAGGTAGAACTCCACTCCAGTTCAGTAGTGAAGCATTGTTACAGAACTGATACCTCAAAAATAAGAAGGCTGCCCTGAGCAACATACACCTGTACTAGTTAGTACTTACTAGGTCAACAAACTCTCCTGTGACACTGCCATCCAGCAACTGAAACTTGCCTCCTTTATCAGCCTCCAAGGTGGCCTGTGCGTGGGTGAAAGCTTGGACCATCTGAAAAGAATTCAATAGATGACCTGTATTATTTGACATTATCTGCTTGCAGACTTGTTGCCTGATGCCTCCCACCCAGCTGGAGAAGTTGCAGGACCTACCGGAGGAGGTAAGTCTAGTTAAGATCTTCACGAAGAGACAAAAACCCTGTCATGCCCAGAAAAGCAAGGTTATAGCCACTACAGCAGCATTCCACCTGCCAAGGGAAAATAACTCCTAGCTTCAATTTCTACACAGTGTTCTAAGCCACACTTCGGTTTACTCTTCTGAGAGCTAGGTTTCATTAAGGAATCAAAGATCCTTTTTTGCCCACTTAAAAAAAGAGAGGAACAAAAGATTAAGACCATGTTTATATAATGACACAAGGCTGCTCTCTTCTCAGACTATATAGCAGTATGCAGGGGAAGGGAAGCTATTCCCTAAGTACACTTTGATACCACATAACTTTAAAAGGAAAAAAACAGTTCAAACCCAAAAAGTACACAACTGTAAATCCCAAGAGATCTGACTGCATACAGTAAGGGATGCACCTGCAGATAGGTGCTGACAGCAGTCTGGAACTGGTTTCTGGCTGGCATTAATCCTCTCTTGCCAACTGTGTGAAAAGTTGCACACGCGAGCTTTAAGCGAGTGTTCTGCAGACCAGCTTTCTCGTTCCATTCTCAGGGACTGTGAGCGCCCTACAGAGTGCCTTAAAAAGCTTCTTAGGAACAACTTCCTGTGTGCAAAGAACAATTCTCAGAAGAAGCCTGGCATTACCTCCTGAGTAACGAATACCCGGTAGAGCTCCTCAGGAGATGTTAAGAAGGTGTCCTTCAAGCTGATCTTACATGTAGGGATCTTGACTCCTATGGACTTGGACTGTGATGTGGCAGTACTGCTGCCAGCAGCTGTCTAGCAAAGCAAGCAAAAACAAAACACGCACATGTTGAGATTTTTTTTGTGGGGAATAAAATTGGTTCACACATCCAAAAGAAAACACAGAGGTCTTTACCAAAGATATAATTAGGTACAATCATATTGGAGTGTAAAAAGCAGATTTATCGCTGTGCTTGAATTAAGACATATCATGTGCAGCAAACCAAAACAGGCAAGGCTTACACCACAGATTGCCAATTCCTGAAAATACATATCCTGTAAACAACATAGATTGCTCCTGTAAGCCCTGGAATCTTAATACTGTATACCTTTCTTCACAGATCCAAAAGCATGTCTGCACATTTTATTTACCTTGCGGTCTTCTGCTTTAGGAGCCACCTGAGGTGTTGTTTCCGTATGTTCACCATTCACTGTGGGCAAAATCATGCCCTGGGTGAATTCTGGAAAGAAAGGAATACACCCATGAAACTAATAAATGATCAAGTAAACCTTTTAACTGTTCTTTGAAATACACAATCAAAAAGGGCTTCCTAGTTTCCCCCCTGTTCTTGCTAGCACCCACGACTTGAAATCAGTTTTTAAAAAAAGTAGAGACCCCTTTCACAAGCAGTTAGTTGTTCTTGCCCTCACTGAAGGCCATATCAGAACCTGCCTACATTAACAGTTGGGAACTTACCTCCTCTTCCCAGTACAGACACACCGATAGCTATCTTCCACACATTGCTGTCATATTAATGTTAGCCTTAAACTTAGGCTAGCGGCCCCCCCGCTAATATACATAGCAACAACATCTCAAACACTCATCTTGCTGGTCTAGAGAAACCAAGCTTGTCCGCTTCTTTTCAGACTGGCTCTCCACTTCTCCTACCACTGTAATACAGAATAAAGCTACTTCTAACTCCATCTTCAGCTTATCTCTTTTGACACCAGATGCCAGGGGAGGTCTCACCAGTGCCCTGTCCAGCAGCACTAGCACTTTTATAACTCCACCAAAAGCTTCAACCTCTTTCAGCACCATGGTTGCTTTTTCCCCAGCTCTATCGCTTCTGCCATCTCCAATTATAGAACAGTTCGCTTTCTCCTTCATCTGTTCAAACTGGCAAAATTCCACTATATAGCAGAGTTTTACTATATTTGTATAATCTTGTATCCTGCAATACTTAGTTCCCACCCGTTCTTATTTACCAGCCTGTACTAGACAGCAAAGCCAAACTCAACCAAAGCACACTGATTTAACTCCCAACTGCTGGAATCAGACTTATCTTCTAAAAAAATTGATTTTGATCCAGATGCTGAGACAGCTCAGTCAATGACACCAACAAAACCTGCCAAGCAATTTCCAGTTGTTGGTTACTCTCAAACCCAAACAAGATCAGAAGCCTTTATTAGTGCAGCAAAAAGGAAAAAAACAGACTAGAGACAAAATTTCACCTTCCAAGAGAGTAAGCAAACTAAAGGTCAGACTGTGCCACATGCAGTGACTCTGTGTCACTGGGGCAGCAAACATTTTTACTGGCTTTATTTTCACTACAGCTGAGCTTCAGTGTATGAAGGACATTCTCAGTTTTAAAACATACATCCAAAAATGCCATTTATTACTGGATTATCACCAAAACCCATCTTTTTGGGCTGTGCTACAGCATCCAGATACAGAAGTGCTTCTTGCAAAATGCTCACCATTTTCAAAAGCGACAAAAAAGTTACTGTTGTTGCTGACATTTTGCTGTCAAGATGGGGTAAGGAACTAACATTCCCTCCTCTCATTACCCTCAGCCCTTCTTTAGCGTGAACCCATACAGGTTCCCAAAACACTTCCCTGTCTGAGTTACATACCTGTTTTGAGAGTGCTGATATAAGTTTTCATTGCATCTCTAATTTTTTTTGCACCCTCTTGCTTCATCAGGGTCTTCAAGTTAGTGTCAGGCTCATCTTTAGCAAGGCTGACATGGATCTAAACACGAAGCACAAGGGCTGATTAACAGAGCCATGCTTACACAGTCGTTTCATTACTTGATTCAATATCACTGTCAGACTTTGTCCAAACTTTCACAAGCAGCAGTGCAGTTTTACTAATTGTTCATTTAATCTCTCTCAGCCTACAGTAATGGACACGTGTACCTAAGTACCTACATGGGCTGTAGAGCCCTGACATCTATGAGACAGAATGAACTTGACAAGGAGTCCCCTCCCTATCATGTTGGGGAGGGGGGGCTGTTCATCATGGAACGTAGTGATAGGATGAGGGGTAACAGTTTTAAACTGAAAGAGGGTAGACTTAGATTAAATATAAGACATTCTTCACTGTGAGGGTGGTGAGGCACTGGAACAGGGTGGCCAGAGGAGCTGTGGAGGCCCCATCCCTGGCAGTGTTCAAGGCCAGGCTGGATGGCGCTTTGGGCAACCCGGTCTAGTGGAGTGTGTCCCTGCCCATGGCAGGGGGGGTGGAACTTTATGATCTTTGAGGTCCCTTCCAACCCAAACCATTCTGTGATTCTATGAGCTCAGGCAGTTGCTAACACCAAAAAAGTTCTACACAGATGTTCTAAAAAAAAAAGTAGTGTGGAAGGAAATATGAGTGCTGTGAGTATTCCTGTTAGAACAGCCATACAGCCATTGGTATTAGCTTTTAGCTGTGCTTACCTCAACTTCATCAATGTCATTTTCATCCGAGAGATTAGGAATCTCCACGTAACCTTTGTATTTCACTCCTGTCTTTGAAGTGCCTGCAATGGCAATTATGTTGTTGAGACCAACATTTCTTACTCTGGTTGTTGTAAAACCAGCTTTGTATTGTATCACAACACAATATTTTCTTTTATTTTTATTTCCCAAACAAAGTAAGTACCCTTAACCTTTACTTGAATCCGGTCTTGAAACAGGAGGGAAGCACGCCACTCACCAGTCCATGCCAGCTTGATAGCCCACTCGTAGAAGAAGATGAGTTTCCCCTTGCGGTTGTTAATGGAGGCCTCTCCATCCAGTTTGCTCACTTCTGTCACCTCGCAAGCCCCTTCTTCACCCTCCACCCTCACGGGCAGCAGCAGAGTTTTCAGCCGTTCCGTGGACCAGTTGGAGGCATCTCGCTCCGTCCTGCCAGAAACCCAGGCGCCGTGAGAGCCGGGCAGAACGGCCGCCCAGCACACCCTGGGCCTGCCCAGCCCTCCGCCGGTTCTGCCCCCGATCCGCTCCGACACACACGGCCCTTCCCCGGGGCACGCACGGAGGACGGGGCCTTCCCGGGACATCAGCCCGGGCACCCCAGCTCGGGAGGGAGGGAGGGAGGGGCGGGCACCTCCCCGGGCACC
>VWZZ01003497.1:271814-298665 GCA_013399095.1 Psophia crepitans
GGGAGGTGAGCGGGCCCGGCGGGCGGCAGGGCCGGGAGGCGGGGGCAGGGGCTCCCCGGAGGCAGCCGCTCCCCTGAGGCAGCCGCGCGGTGCCGTTGCAGATGAGCAGGGCGAGGGCGGACGAGGAGGAGTACTGGCACAGCTCCAAGTTCCGGGCCTTCACCTTTGACGACGAGGATGACGAGCTCTCCCAGGTAGGGTCCGTCCCCCGGCTGGCGGGGGCACCGCGGCCCGGCGTCACATCCCCCCGCCCCGGGCCGTGGCCGTCTCAGCCCAGGCCTCGGCCCCGCGCCTCGCGGAGGGGCTGCGCTCCATGGGCGGGGGCGATGCTCCCGTCCTGCCCTCTGTGGAAGCCGCCAAGGGCTCCCGTCTTGCCCCCCGCGGCAGTCAGCCCGAAATCTCACTGGGACGGAGCGTGGTTCCTCGCCCGTGCCCCGAACGGCATCTCCTGCTGTTTGAGCCGCCAGTCTCTGTGGAGGTGTCGGTGGCCTTTGGATCCCTAGTGGTGAGGAAGGGCTGCTGTGTCTGTTGAACATCCACAGGCATAAAATACCTCTTCCAGAAGAGGCAGTGGAGGCTGAAGAAGCTGTATTCAAAGCTCAGAGAGAGATTGTTTAAAGGTAATAGGAAACAAAGCGTGCTCTGCAACACTGGGAGTCTTTGCACAAGCTCCTTTTTTTGTCCATAGTTAAAGGAATCCAAACGGGCAGTGAACAGCCTTCGGGATATCGTCGATGATGATGATGATGACGACCTCGAGAGGGTCAGCTGGAGCGGAGAGCCTGTGGGAAGTAAGTGCAGAAGTACTGCAAGTTATCCTTGAGACAGAGGGAGCTTAAAATTACTGCTGAAGTTGTGTTGTTTAGTTGAGGTCAGGAGTGCTACTTGCTAGCTAATCTGATGATCTAATTCTAGTCTCCTCAGGTCAGGTAGTGAGCCACTTGATTTTCCTGTGTGGATCCACTGAAGAGAGAGCAAGCAGAAGCCCAAATTACGTGCAGGAGTGCAGACAAGTGGAGGGAATTCACTGTATTTTTCCTGATATGTAGCTCAGCTTAGGGCAGATATTTTGGAGGTTATGGCTTGATATTCATCATGCTCAAGTGGCATGCAGAGTTCTAGGTGATTGTTTCCTTCATACTGCTGCCTGAAACGGCACCATTTAAATTGCTCTGTGCTTTGTCCCTGCAGCACTTTAAGGAGATATTCCAAGGCTTACCGTGTTTTTATAGACTGAATCATATGCTTGAAGTTTGAAAGAGAATTGTAAGCATTCAGCAAATGCTTTCCTAGTGATGATGAGGGCAAGCTCCTGACCCACATATGACGCTGTGCTTCGGAGTTCGTGACCCACAGAATATGTGGCACTTGCTGACCAGTGCCAAACAGTGAAAACTTAAATTTGGATCACCCAGAGGACCTTCAAAGAGCCTGTTCTTCTTGTCCTATGCTGTAGCTCCTCCCTCTGGTTCAGGCCGTTTCTTTTCCCATCCAAGCTCTCTGCCTGTTGGCTTTTTTGCTCTATCACCCTGTCCTAAAACACGCGTGTTGTGCAGCTGCGTGAAAAGAAGGGAAAACTGTCTTGATCAAGCAAGAGGAAGACACATGCATTGTTGCCAGTAGCATATGCACATTGGTAGATGTTTTGTCTGTGCAGGGAGGAAAACCATCTTAGTTTTCCAGTGTTCAGGAAGTCATGCTCTTAGGGGTCTGTAATTTGAGGTCAGCCAGGGGTTCTCTGTCTTGCTCTGTACCTTTAGAGCAAGGATTGTGTTTTACCTCGTGCAACAAGATATAAATGTCAGGTGATCTATCCATTTGTTTTATATAAACCATAACCAGCTGTACAACATTGCTAAAGTCAACCATTTCTGAAGGACAATGCACAACTATTGAACAAGCGGTATTACACATGGTTGGGATTCTGTGCACTGCATCTAGTTAGTGCTGAGGGTCAAAGTTCTCAGGATGTGCTAGTGCAGAACTGACCAGGACACACTTGCTAATGTTCCACAAGATCATTCGTTACAGACTGGTTTTCTCTGTTATAAATGACCTCTGTCTGCACATAGGTATCTCCTGGTCAATCAAAGAGACAGCCTCCAGCAGCAGTAGCTCGCTGGAGGGCCGAGACTCCAGCCTACAGAAGGGCTCTTCCTCCTATGCTGCTTTTCCCAAGCAAGTTTCCTCCTACTCCCTAAGCAACCTGTTCAAAGGTGAGGTTACTCATATGTAAAATGGGTTTTTCTTTAGAGAGTGCCAAGGGACAGTTGTGTTGTCTTATGTAAATTGTTTTCTCTTAAGTTTATTACAAAACAGGGAAGCTCTGATCTCTCCTCAGTGTGGGACTGTATCTCTCACTGGTCAGAACTTGGAGACTGTCTTGCACAGAAGATCACAGGTTCTTGAGGTATAGGAGGGGGCTTTGGAGATTATGGCTTTTTAAAAGCCATATTCCACTGTACAGCAGTCCCGTTTGCATGGTGGAAAAGAGCAAACTACAAAAGGACTGGCTTGACCCATGTGGCCCTCATTTGATCTTCAGTGCTGTAGAGAAGACAGGTTGCTTATCCTTTACTTGGAGCTCAAATGGCTGCTGTTGATGTTAAAGCTGGTTCAGCAAACGTGGTAGCAGCAGTGGTAGCATAGCTGGCTGTGGGGGGAACTGTGTAACAGGCCGTGGAGAGGCTTATGCAGTTTGCAAGAGTTCAGCTCTATTGTCTCAGCTAGACAAGCTAACTTTTACTTTCTCTCTCTGGAGTCTTTTTTTTTTTTTCTTTCCCCATTATCAACATTGAAAATATAGTGACAATGAAAGGGATCCACGCTGCAGCCCTGGTGAACAAAGCTAACTGTGTTGCCATCGCCTAAGCAGCGCTGTGTGCTTGAGCCTCCGCTCTGCAGGTAGATGAGCAAACTGAGGCACTCTAACCTCTCCTGGCCTTGACAACAAAAGGGCTGATAGGGCCTGGGTGCGATACGGTTTGCGATACTGGCAGCATGTGCACGTTGGTAGCTGTTTCGTCTGTGCAGGGAAGAAAACTAGTTTTTCAATGTTCAGGAAGTCATGCTCCTATGGTTCTGTAATTTGAGGTAAGCCAGGGATTCTCCGTCATGCTCTGTACCTTTAGAAGACAAGTTCAAAGCCTTAGACTGCAAGCAGGTGAGCCACAGCTACGCGGGTGTGGTGTGAATCCCTGCACGGAGTGACTTGTTCTACAGTGTCATAGCTGCCACACACTGGCTTGCAGTCTAGGCTTGTGTTCCCTCTGCAAGAGATGTTGCTGGTGAAGACGCTGCTTCTCATGAGTGTTTGTTTTGATTTCAGGACGAAACAAACTTCCAAGTTTCCAGTCCCTTTCAGATGGTAAGTTTAGAGTTCCTGCCTCATTTTGAAAGAGATGCAGATTTACATAAACCAAAGCATTTTAAAAAAAAAAAAAGTGTCATCTTCCTTATGATGCAGAAAGGGAAACTGAATGATAGATTGTCTGAAAGTCATGCAGCAAAGAAGCAAAAGAGTTGGTGTGATGGTTTGGGGTAATCTGCTTACGTACTACTGACACTGTTGGGGTTAGAGCAACTTTTTATTGCCACTTGGTGCTTGAGTTTGGGTCTCTACCACAAAAACCAAGAAAAGGGTGGTTCTGGAAGTGGTTATGAATCAGGATTTTGGTGTGCTACTCAGCTTTGCCTTTCCCTCTCAGCCCTCTCTGACACAGGAATTAAAAACTACGCCCCTGAGCTGCGCAGACCAAAAGCTGAGTACAAGGTAAGCAGCCTGTGTCTGTAGTGTGCTGAGATTGGAATACTGCCAGGAGAGCTACCTACTTTCGTGGTCTTATGGGAAGTGGTTAATTGCTGTTTCAGACAGCGGAGGGCAATGCAGGGAACAGGACAGGGAGCTGCAAAATGCAGCCTCACAGTAATGTAGGTGTTCTCTGCTTTTGCTCAGAAGTAGGGAGCTTTCCTGGGTATCTTTGTTATTCCTTCTCCTAATGAATGGCCTAGCAGTCTTTGTAAAAAGGATTTCTAAATAGGGCTTTGCCTGTAAGCTGCTTTCACGCTGGGTCAGATGAATTGGTATCACATGTGCTTTTTACATTTTTTAAGTCTAAAGGCTTCTAAATTTCTTGTTCATGAATCACTGGGGCAGCACAGAAGGAGTTGCACAGAGGTGGAGTTCCAGCTGGCAGAAATGTTCTCCAAGACAGGCAGTGTTAGGTGTTGCAGAATCTAGTGAATTTGAGGACTGAGTGGATTCCTCCTCCTAGATATGAGGTTGTGGTTCCACATCTCCAGGTCCAACCGGTAACAGGACTGAGCACACATTCCCAGCAGGAGCAGACACGCACAGCTGCCCACACGGATTAACACAGACAGAAACCAGTGCCTTTACCAACAGACACATAAACACACAACGCTCAAACCTGATCCTGAGGCTCCTTTCTGTGTGACCAGGGTTGAATTCCTCTAGTGGAACATACACACGCTCTATAGGTCTCTCCAGTAGCTGATGTTAAACATCCAGTTTGTTTTGTAGCTGAATCCCCAGACTCCAGTCTCTTCCAGTTGCTGGCACCTGGACCCTTGAGCTCCTAGGATTCATGGTCCCATTCCCGTTCCTGGCTTTCAGACTGCTCACTGGCTGGTTGAGCTTGAAGTTCACTAGTGTTCATATGAACACATACATTTGGAATAGAGAGCCCACCCACACAGAACATGGTTAAATATAGAATTTGATAAGAATATAGACAGACTGCAGTGAACCATTGCAGGGCTCAGTCAGGCTAACATGCTAACCAGCCACTTGTTTAAGCTTGGCTGGTACCCTATGGCCTCCTTTCCCTCTATTTTCCCATGCTTGTTCCTGCCCAATTCATTCTGATCCTTACATTTCCCTGCTTTTTGTCTTTTGTTACTTCTGTAACAAGCCCTACACGTTTATGCAACCCTTTTGAAACATCCCAGTATTCTCTTTCCCCTGCATCTCATACTAAGTCTTGTGCCTCTCCAGGGTTGCTTGGTGTTTGGGGAAAGCTTCCTTGTTTTACTCATCTGGGAAGGTTTTATACAAGGGATAATGACCTAATCTGTCTCATTTGGTGGTGGCAAGGAGTGGCCCAGTCAGTGTGCTCAGATTGCACTGATGAGGTTACTGGGTTTTCTCTACCTGTCTGTGGCCACCTGGTCCTCACCAGGTTGGTGTGTTTATGTTGATTAGCCATTAATCACATAAACCTGCAGCACTTCCTGAAAGCACAGCAGGAGAGATAAGTGTTTCATGTTGGATTTTGCTTTGTGCCCGCAGGAGGAATAAGGGTTGTATAGCCCCTTGAAAGCGGGGAGGACTATTGTAAGTGGGATGGAATAAAGAAGGGAAAGTTAGTGGCAGCTTTGAACAAGTGTCCTGACAGTGACAGGCTGAGAAGCTGCCTCTGGCCAGAGGTGCTGGAGGGAACCCTGGTGCTCGGTTGTTTGACAGTATACCTTGACTTGAGAGACTCATGTGCAGTGGTCCCCTAATCAGACTAGCTCATCCTTTTTTTTTCTTTAGATCTGGGCTTTCAATAAATCTTCAGTGTATTTAAATTCAGTGTCCTCAGAGCTGGTTCTGTTTACTCCCTTTCTCAGCTCTTTTGAGGCAGAAGGCTGAATTACGAATGCTGGCCTGAGTGCCTGACAAAGGCTTAGATGCTTTCTTAGAGTCTGAGTTCAAGCGTGGTTCAGGCCACTGCTACTTTTTGTCCAGTGCTTCCAGACTGTAGTGCCTGCAGGCTGCAGGGAAAGAACTTTGGTATTACCTTCAGATGATCTAGCTACAGGCTTCAGGGATCTTGTTGCGTTGTACTAGTCCTGTATGAGTCTCCAGGACCTTGTCTGAGACTTTTGGCTCTGGGTTCTCCACACTGCTGTGGAAGGCTCACCAGCCGAAGTCTGTCTAAATCATAATAAGAAACTAAATCCTTCCTTGCTCAGTTTTGCGCTTGTCCGTTTTGCATGCATTTTGTTTGTCCTTCTGAAAGCTTTAATTTGCAGGGAGGACTATCTGTTGAAATGCACTTATAAAGGATATGATGACAGACCTTACTGAGGCAATAGAAAGACTCTGTTAATATCTGAGCTTCTAGCTTCCCTCCCTACCAGCATGCGGAGTCTGAGCACCCAACATTTGCACCTGAACATCGTAGGCACACAACAGCCGCCTGAAACAGCTGAATGATAAGTCTAAGAAGCTGCACATGGGCCATCACTGATCCAGCACAAGTGGAAAGCAGCTGGGGGCACTATTGGTGGGATCTGGCCTCTTGAGGCTCAAGAGCTCTTTGTTTTTCTTGTGGCAGGATTACAGCAGTGATTGGAGCCCAAAAGATACTGTCAGGCGAATGCAGAGGGGCAAGGTAAGGGCTTTCCACTCCCATATGCTTGCAAGAGGAGGAGGGTGGGTGGTCCTAAACTGCTTTACACTTCCCCATGCTCCTGGCTGTTCCAGGGGCAGGGAGGGGATCTGTGTTGCTTACAGCATCTAGCAGGGACAGTGCTGTGCCTCTCTGCTGCTTTGCCAGGTGGCAGTGCTGAGATCACGCTAGCTCAGGAGCGGTGGGAGACTGGCAGGGTTTTGTTGCATTGTTACTTGAGTTGTCCCCTCAATAGGTATTTGTACTGCTCTGTCGCTCTCTACCCTTTCTGTTCCCTGGGGCTGGGTTTATGGAGAAATCTGAGGGTGTGGGACTTCCCTTCTTATTTGGTGGCAGATGGAACGAGAAAAACGGAAGCAATCTTGGTTATAGCGGAGCTGGAGTCTTATTCTCAGTTTGCAGTGAACACAAAGGGAGTTTGTGGTTTAACTCTGCATGTGTCTCCTCAAAGGCTGAGGTGAACTAAAGTCTGAGAGAGGCCATGATTACAGGGTAAGGAGGAGGGAGGAAGAGTGTTGGGATGACCAGGAGCCAGCAATGTGCCCTGGTGGCCAGGAAGGCCAATGGCATCCTGGCGTGCATTAGAAGGGCTGTGGTCAGTAGGTCGAGGGAGGTCCTCCTCCCCCTCTATTCTGCATTGGTGAGGCCGCATCTGGAGTATTGCGTCCAGTTCTGGGCCCCTCAGCTCAAGAAGGACAGGGAACTGCTAGAGAGAGTCCAGCGCAGAGCCACAAAGGTGGTCAAGGGAGTGGAACATCTCCCTTATGAGGAAAGGCTGAAGGAGCTGGGTCTCTTTAGCTTGGAGAAGAGGAGGCTGAGGGGTGACCTCATCAACGTTTATAAATATGTTAAGGGTGAGTGTCGGGAAGATGGAGCCAGGCTCTTCTCGGCCTCACTAAGCGATAGGACAAGGGGCAATGGGTGCAAATTGGAGCATAGGAGGTTCCGGGTTAACACGTAAGGAAAAACTTTTTCACTGTGAGGGTGACAGAGCACTGGAACAGGCTGCCCAGAGAGGTTGTGGAGTCTCCTTCTCTGGAGACATTCAAAACCCGACTGGATGTGTTCCTGAGTGATGTGCTCTAGGTGGCCCTGCCTTGGCAGGAGGGGTTGGACTAGATGATCTTTCGAGGTCCCTTCCAACCCTTGTGATTCTGTGTTACAACTCTATTTTTCTTGTCTCCTCTGTGGAAAGGGCTTTGCAGAATTTCTTCCTCCTGTCAGGGCTGGTGGTTTGTGGTGTGCAGGGAAGTGTTGCCTTGTTACAAGGGTGTTTGTGCTGAATGTACAATGTCTGCTGTCCCAGCCTGTGCAGTGATAAGAGCTAACTCAGCAACCCCCCGGACAGCTTTCCAGGGATCATGCAGCATGTGGTTTCAGCTAAAGGAGAAGTTCCCCACTGGTTGGCAGGGCAGTTATTCTTGTTACTGAAAGGCTCATGGGGGAAAAATAGTACCTTGGGGATTGGTTCAGCCTGGGGGTTTTCTGATGTTCCATATGCCTACTTCTACCTCTTCTGTGTCCAGGTCTGCTCTCTAGAGAGATTTCGTTCCCTGCAGGACAAACTGGTGCTCTTGGATGAGGCTGTGGCAGGGCATGATGGGAATGTCATTACAGCGGTGAGTCCTGCTAGGGCCATGTAGGGCTGGGACCTCCTGGGTGACCCCACTGAGGGTGCTTGTGTGAATGCAGTGAGTTGGACACCTAATCTTGCAGCGTGGCAGGTTGTTCTTTACTTTAAACCAAGAACTTACTGAAAAATGTCAAAGCCTAAGATTGGGAAGTTCCATGTTGCTGATGGCTTTCCTGCCACGCAGCGGAATTCATGTCAGATCAATAATAAGGAACTTGATCCTTTAGCCTTACAGATCTTTGCAGGAACTTCCTGAAGGCCACAGTTTAATCTGCTCATTGCAGCACAGAAGATTTAAGGGACCTCTCCAGATTATCTGGCTTCTGAGGCATCAAGCAGTAAATGGGACTGTCAGAGCTTCCCTCATCCAAGTCTTTTAAGACCTTATATCTCTCATGGAAGGGTTTTTCTTTGTAACTCTTGGTCTCACATATCTAAGCTGCAGAGTAGCGGCTTAGGCAGGCATCCAGGCAGCTGTGGCCCTGGCTTACTGATTGTCCTGTGTCTAGAGGGTAGCAAAATCTACTTCAGTGCTGTAAGAGCTGTGTCTTCAGAGGCCTGTTGCAAAAGCTTCCCCAGACCTTGCCCAGTTTGCTGTCAATCTGTCTTAATTCTGGTGAAGAGTGATCTGTTCAGCTGAGAGCTGCCTCTCTGTGCTCACAGGTCTTGATATTCCTGAAACGGACGCTAAGGAGAGGTAAGTGTGACTGGGGCCAGGGTTTATATAGTGTGTTTCAGTTAAGGGCAGGGGGGATAGCTCTTTCACTGGGTACAAGTCATGAAGAGAGAGCATCTGAAGTATTGCTGCTGTACAGAGCATGAAATATTTTTGCAGCAAGCGTAGCGTGGGTTGAGGGATGGTGATGCTCACAAAGGCCCCAGGGAGGAGCTTTAAGCAATGGGAAGTGGTAGTGATGACAGGGTGAATGAAAATGAATCTGCATGAGTAGTGCACTGCTGTGCATTCAGCTGGCAGCCTAGTGAACAGGCTCTTCTCCGGTGCTCTACCCTGCAAGGCTGTGCTTTGAGGTGGGATAAGGCTGTCGAATCCTGCCAATGACTTGCAACTCCATGCACCATGCTTAGCCCCCTCTGGCTTGGTAGTGGTAACTTCCTGTGCATATCTCTCTCCTGCAGAGATCTTGTTTCGGGAGCTGGAGGTGCGGCAGGTGGCCTTGTGTCATCTGATCCATTTTCTCAAAGAGACTGGTGAGCAGAAGTTCCTTCTGGATCTGCTCAGGTAAGGCTCTTGCCCAGCCTTGTGGTCAAGCGTGCTGCTAGAAACCTGCCTCCAAGTTAATGCTTGCTCGTTCCCTTCTGCAGGTTCCTAGACAGGACTGAGGAAGTTGCTGTGAGTATTCCCAGGAGCAGAAGCTCCCTTTTCTCAGTGAAGAGGAAGTGCAGTGCTGGGCGGGGGGGGNCAAGTGTGAGCTTTGCATTCCCATTTTACCCTGTGGAGTCCTGTGTCTCCCAAATCCACGAGAACACACTGTGCTGCTTTTCCCTCTCCCTCCAGCTGTCCCAGTACCGGGAGCATTTGAACATCCAGGATGTAGAAAAAAGGAGGGAATTTCTGAAAGTCTGCATTGGGTAAGAAAAAAAAATGCAAGAGAGTGGAGGGATGTGGGTGCTTCACAGAAGGTTGTGATAAAGCAAATCACACCTCTGTCCAGTGCCACGGCTTATGTAGTGCAAGATGTTGGTTTTGCCTCAGTGGGCATGGTGTGTTGTGGACACAATGTAGACCAGAGAGGAAGAAATTGTGATCGCTAGTCCAGCATCTTTTGCTGCGTACTTGTGGGCAAAGATGCTTCAGGGACCTTCTGATTATTGACCCCGCAGGCTGTGAGGGGTGAAAGTGTGCCTTCCCTCTCTCGGGCTGGGGAGGGTGGGAGGTGTTCCCCACATCCCTGTACATGGGGAGCATGTTTGGTAGAGAAGGGCATCCTTCTGTGTGTGCTGTGCTAAGAGCTGCTGACAGTGTCTCCTTCCTCTGTGTCTGGCCAGGCTGCCATTTTCAGCTGAGGATACCTCCCACATCCAAGACCATTATACCCTGCTGGAGCGACAGATCATCATTGAGGTATGAAATCTTCCCTCCTGGTCAGGAGGTGACTGGGACTAGCTGCGACATCTCCATCTGTCCATAATGTACACTGCTGTGGATCTGACCAGCCTGCTCTGGCTAGCGTAGTTTAACTGCTGTCCAAGCACGGGTGTGAAATACCAGATCAGAGACTTCACGGCATGTTGAGGCTGTGCTTGTGCTTTGCTATCACAGTGCTCTCCCCAGGTCTCTAACCTGCAGGTAGATCAGGCAGTTGCCCGGGCTCATGCTCACCCTCTCCATCTGTTTCCTCAGACCAATGACCGGCACTTGGAGACGGCCGGGCAGTCAGAGATATTTCGGAAATACCCTCGCAAGGCTTCAATTTTAAACATGCCACTAGTGACCACGCTCTTCTATTCCTGTTTCTACCACTACACAGAGGCCGAGGTGAGGATGATGTGGGAGAAGGGTTCCATCTCATCCCTGTAGCCCTTAATGTGTGGGGTGGTTAAGCTGGGGCATGTTAAGGAAAGAAGGGGAGGGAGGTCATATTTCATCCCTTAGAGAGACCTAGAGGAACCCATCTCTCCTTGCTCTGGAGTTTGGAGTTTTCTTTTGTGCTCTAAGATGGGACATTCAGCCTGGAAGAGCCTGTCAGGGAGTTGCCTCCTACAAATGACTCTCTTTTACTTGTGGCACCAAGGAGCCAGAATAGGCCCTTAATCCCATGAGGCTGAAGTGTTTGATACTGGTCTTGGAACTGTTGGAGGTGCACCAGCTTGAGGATGTAGGGGAAACCAAACCAGAGAGCGAATGGTGTGGGGTAGTTGCTCTTTCCTGCCAGCTGTTTCCTCTTGTGGCACTGAGCTGAGCAAAAAGCAGTAAAGACTTGGGGAGACTTACCCTGTGCAATGCAAATGCCGTGCAACAGGTGTCTGAACCTCTCCCGTGGCCTCCCCTGCTGAGTTTGCACTGACTTTTTTGCTCTCTCTAGGGAACATTCAGCAGCCCAACCAACCTGAAGAAAACATTTAAAGTACGTAAGTCTCCTGCTGTTCTGGCAGTCCCAGCTGAAAACATGGGCAGCTGAACTGTGTTTATCAAGGGGGCTGGGTAGAAGGAATTTGAGGAGCTCAGCTCTGAGGCAGAGAGGGAGGTGCTGCATTCAACTATAGCAGAGCCATTCTGGAGGCTCAGAAAGGCCAGTGGGAACTATGCAGAGGCTTTCACTGTCCCACAGAGCAGGGGCCAGTGCAGCCTGGCTGCAGCAGCACTTGTAAATCCCCACTTCCTGCTCTGAAGCGCTGGTCCTGGCCTCAGGCAGCATCTTACCCCCTTCCCTGGCTGTAGCTGTGGTTCCTGGCAGGGCTGGGGGCGGGTGCCATTTCCCCCCCAACCCACACAGGCCTTCTGAACTGTGCTACTGCTCTGACTGCAGCTTTCTGCCTTGCAGATTCCTGATAAGCAGTATGTGCTGACTGCCCTGGCTGCCCGTGCCAAGCTTCGAGCCTGGGATGATGTGGATGCCCTCTTCACCACCAAGGTGAGCTGGGGAAAGCCTTGTTTGGGGGCTAGTGACTGATATCTGCTACTGATAGAGGTACTGGTATCTACTACTGATAGCAGGCTTGTCCTGGAGTTACTGGATGGACCGGTTTTATGTCAGCAGGGCCCAGCACCCTGCTGCAGGGAGTTACAATACTTTCCTCCTCTCCCTGCCTAAAAGCTCTGTTGTCGTGGTTCGGCCCCAGCCGGCAGCCGAGCCCCACGCAGCCGCTCGCTCACCGCCCTGGCAGCAAAACAAGGGGCAGAGTGAGGCAACAAAAGGGCAAATGGCTTTGAGTTGAGATAACGGCCGNCAGCCCGCAGCGAGACCGTCCCGGGCCCCTCCCGGCCAGTCCCTTTATAGGGGCGTGACGTCACGTGGTGTGGAATAGCGGCCGGCCGGGCCCGGCTCACCTGGCCCGGGCCTGAGCATTAACCCCAGCCTGGCCAGAGCCGGACATCTGTGAAGCCTGGCTCAGCTGCAGGAACAGGGTCAGAAAAGGGTACTGCCCTCGTGCGCTGTTACCAAAGGGCTCACAGCCAACCTGCTCGCAGCCACCCTGTGAACAGCTCTGCCAGTGGTGTGTGTGGTGGCTGGTGGGCTATGTTGCTGGCAGCTGGACAAAGGTTTGCCCTTCACTGGGGAAAAACACTTTCTTGCTTCCAACTTCAACCTGTGGCAGTCCTGTTCTTTGCTCCCCTGCCACCTCTGGCAATGGCTGGAGGGCTTGCCCTTTAGGATTAACACAGGGTCTGGCTCTCATTTCAGAACTGGCTAGGCTACACCAAGAAGAAGGCACCTATTGGCTTCCACCGGGTGGTGGAGATCTTGCAGAGGAACAATGCTCCTGTGCAGGTGAGCAAGGAACCTCTGCCTGCGTCCACCTGGTCTTTGTTGGGATTTGGGGTGTGAATGATTCCCCAAGTGAGCTGCCTCCTAGCTGGGAGTGGGAGAACAGCTCACTGAGCTGCTGGCCCTGCCAGCTGGGCACAGCACTCAGCTGAGTGACCTGTGGATCAACAGGAAGTGTGGGTGGTTGTGAGGGCTGGGACCTAGGTCTGTCTGCAAGAGGGACAGTGGGCCTGGAGTTGTCTGGGAGCGCTCTCCCCACAGTGTATGGGGAAACCTGTGTTTGCTACATTAACTTTTCTTAGGCTTAATCTGGCTGGCAATGGTTAACCTGATCTATAGGAATGAGGTAGCTGAGGACTCCGAGCTTTATGAGCAAAGCTTTACTGCCTCTGGGATCCTGAGCAGTCTTGTCCTGGCCACTTGTTGCCTTTGGATGGATGGAAGGGGTCAAGTCTGTGTGACCAGCAACCTTGAAAGGTTTTCTAACTGGGGTGAGAGAACAAGGCAAGGAAGTACCTGCAGAAGGGAGCTGAAACACTCTTCCTTCCCTGGCAGGTGCTGCAGGAGTATGTGCGCCTGGTGGAGGATGTGGAGACACGGTTGAACCTCGCCACCAAATACAAGTGCCATGATGTTGTCATTGAGGTACGTCCCTGCTGTGTGTGTGAAGAGGTGGGACAAAAGCCTGCTTTTTCTCCCTAGCTTTCCTGCACTCTGATCTGTGCCCCTATTGCCATATGCCTGGTGGGGTCTACTTGTCCCTGTGGGCTGGGAGCAGTGATGTGGTTCCCAGTGGAAACCAAATGAGCCAGGAGAGTGGCTCCTAGTGTTTGTGATGTGGTAGGAACCTGTGGAAGGGGATTGAAGGGTTGCCCTGCTCGTCTGCAGGGCACTGTCTAACTGTGGAAGTGTGCTCTTCGCTCAGCTGGGCGCTGGTTTTGCTGTTTATCTAGACGTACAGGGATCTAAAGGATCGCATCCAGCTGACAGCATATAAATGCAAGGTGGAGCGAGGCTCTGCAGAAGAAGAGAAGATAAACAGCATTCTCAACAACATGGTGAGAAACACCTACTTTATCTTCCAGAGACTCTCATCAGAAAAGGCTGCAGATCAGATGTAAGGGCATGGCTGTCCTACATACATTTATCCCTGCTAGGAAGCTAATCTTATGTTTGGGGTTGCATTCAGTGTAGGAAGGAAGGGTGAAATTGATAGAATAGCACCCTCTGGCCATAGTTGTCTGTCAGGGACTGGAACTCACTAACTTGGCCCCAGAGGGATCTGCACTGTTGTTAGTCATGTCTCGTTCTCTCTTTTAGCAAATCCGATGGAAGAATTGAGCAGCTGTGAAGCAGCCTGCTTGGCCGTTGCCTTGCCAGTGAAAGAGGAAACTGCAAAA
Organism: Psophia crepitans; assembly: GCA_013399095.1. Lineage (NCBI taxonomy): Eukaryota > Metazoa > Chordata > Aves > Gruiformes > Psophiidae > Psophia > Psophia crepitans. The sequence continues at coordinate 285,715 of VWZZ01003497.1, forward strand.
CCTGACCCAGTGCCAACAGAGCAACTCTGTTACTACTCATTGCATCATCAACGTTCGTCAGTGACAGTGGGTGCCCGTGGCTTGTGGGACAGCAGCATTCAGGCCAGTTGAAGGCAGCTGCTCTGACGCAGCCAGTGAAACCAGGGTACTGATTCACCAGGGTTGATTCTTTTTGGAATCTGACTGTCTTTGACTTCACTGTAAGCCAGGCACGGCTTTTGTTTACGGAGGGAAGTTGCTGGACAGCAAGGTTGTGTTTGCTCTGTGTGGTGTCTGGGCTTATTCTAGCAAGAGGAACTGATCAATCACACTTGTGGATCTCTCCACCGGACAGTGCTGACCGGTCCCTGTAACACTCAAGCTGGCTTGGGCATCACCAGGCGTGGCCGTGGCTGGAGGAAAGCCTACTGGGCTGTGTTCTCCCTGCATCAGAGAGTGCGATGGGGGAAAGGACCAGCTGCGCCTTAAAGCCCGTTTGTTTTGTTGGTTTGTCCTGGCTCACCCTAGGAAAAGAGGTGTTGTATGAACCCTGCAGAGAGCCAGGACAGCAGCCTCTGCCAGCGTCCTTGTGCTGGCGCTCTGCAGCTCTTAGAAGATCCCTTTATCAGGGAAGAACAGGCATCTAGTGTGGAGCTGGTCAGGGCGCTGCTGGGTTGGATAGAGAGCAAAGAGGGACCCCTCTCAGTTGGCACAAACGTGCTGGCCCCAGCAGCTCCTTTCTCCAAGAGCATTACGCCAGGAAGGATTGAATTGCACTTTCTCAGAAACAAGACTCCTCAGGCAACTGCTAGCTTCATCCTTCCAGACCTCACTTCAGTTCCTTAAATAAAGCTGTCTCTTTCTCCTTGGGCTGCTTGTTTCCTTCCCATCCTGAGCACTTTGTCACTCTGTGCTAATCCTGAGTGATTTATCACACCTCCCCAAAGTGAGTATGCAGGGTGTTTTCTCAGGTCCTGAAAAGCACAGTGTGTGTCACCATGGAGTGGCTTTGCTTGCAGCACTACCTTATTTCACACCTTTGGTGTCATCAGCACAGATGAATTCATTGTAATGTTGGAGGAGGGTTTGCTGCCACAGGGGTGGTCGCAAAGAGGTGAAGGTTTTATGTAGCAGTGTGCCAGTCTGAGGGCAGGTTGGGTTCCAGCATCCCTGCTGCACTGTGCACTCTCCATTTTTTCTTCTGTCGTTTGGGTTTTGGTTTTTTCTCATAGAATCACAGGATCATTTAGGTTGAAAGGGGCCTTTTGATCATCTAGTCCTGCTCAAGCAGGGTCACCTGGAGCAAGCATCCCAGGAATGTCTGTTTGGGTTTTCAATATCTCCACAGCTAGAGACTTCCCAGCTTCTCTGGGCAGGCTCTTCCTGAATTTGACCACCCTCACAGTAAAAAGGTGTTTTCTTGTCTTCAGATGGTCTCTCATGTTTCAATTGTGCCCACTGCCTCTTGCCATCACTGGGCACCACTGAAAAGGCTCTGGGTCCCTTTTCTTCATTTCCTCCCTCCACATGCTTATCCATATTGGTAAGATCCCCTTGAGCCCTCTCTTTTCCAGGTTGAATGGTCCTGGTTCTCAGCCCCTCCTCATAGGGATGCTCGTTCCCTTAGTCATCTTAGTGGCTCTTTGCTGGACTCTATGTCCATGTCTGTCTTGTACTGAGGAGCCCAGAACTGGATGTGGCACTCTGGATTCACAGAGGACGGATCACCTTCCTTGACCTGCTGCCAGCATTCATCCTAATGCAACCCAGAGTGCTGCTGGCTAGGGTGAGGGTTCTCCCATGGAATCGTCACATGCCGCAGGCCAGGTCAGTGAGCGGTTGTAGGAGATGGAGTCGTGCCACTGGTTGGGATTTATGTCAGGAAGCAATGGGAGAAGCTGAACGTGTCATTGGAGAAACCTGATGAAGCCGTAGAATAAAACTTTGTGCCTGTATTCTCCCAGCATGGGTCCTGGGTGCCCCTCTTGTGCTATGACCAATGACACACATGTGTAAGGCACAAAGTGCTTTTTTTTAGCAATGGTGCAAGCACTGCCCAGCTGCTGCAGGTGATCTGGGAGAGCCTTGGTGGGATACAGGTTTCTACCTGTCCTGGGCCCTGCGTGCTTTTGGTATGTTTCCACTTTTAGGTGGCACAATTCAGCTAATGAAGTAGATCATGGATAGAATTTGCATGGAGGTAGCAAAATGGGTTTTATTGCTTCCTTTGGAAGTTCAGCCCATCTCCCCTGACTGGAGAGGCCAACCCCCTCTGGCTGAGAGCCCCCTTTCCCTGTGAACGTACGTGGGCAGGCGCTGGCACAGAGACATGTTCAGCCCCCTGCCCTCTTAGGTTTTTCATGCTAACCCAGCTGCTGGCTCTCGGGGTGGCACTGCTGTACCCAGCAGAAAAAAAAGAGAGTGCTGCAGTGAAGGTGGTCCTGCTGCACAACTGCTTTCCGAGCCCGGGGGAGCACTCCTCTCTGGGGAGTGCTGTGGTGGCTCTGGAACAGCCCGCGCGCCCAGCTCCCCTGGGTGAAGGTGTGAGATTCTCCAGTAGCCAGGTGCTCACCAAGGCAGCGCCCGGGCTGGGCTGGCTGGGCACCCCTGCGGGGCTGGGCTCGCTGCCTGTGCCTGCCACCGCGTCAGGGGCCACAAACCAGGACAGAGCTGAGCAGGTGGCAGCTCAGAGGCCTTGGTTAGGCAGCCCTTGTTTCTGACACCAGCTGGTGGGCTGCTGGTGACAATCAGTGTAGGCCAGGACCCCAGTCGCTTTCGATGGGGCGTGGGGTCATTTTTGTCCCTGAAGAACTTTGGCTGAGGGTGTTTCGGCCCAGTTGGTGCCTCTCATGCCGTGGGAACCATGCCTGAGTTGGGGGAGCTGCAGCAAGCCTTAGGGAACAGGTCTGTTCTAGCGTCTCTCTATCCGGTGCAGGCTTGTGATACACTGGAGGGTGCTCCAGGTTCTGACAGGGCACACAAATAATTCAGGTAGCTCAGCAGTGTCCTGCTCTGTGCCAAGAGCACTGTATGTTTGCCCCTTGCCAGGCCGAAAGGTGCACTAAGCTGTCCTCTGCTGAGGCAGGCAGGGCTGGGAGGTGCTGCTCCAGCCACCTCTAAACACCCAGCACCTTTGCTGGCTGAAGCACCATCTCCTTAGCGCAGGAGGGAGTCAGCTGCTCTGGTCTGCAGGGTCACTCTGTTGTTGTGATGATTGCCTCACACCCCTGAAAGCATCCCTGCAGCTCTCTTCAAGCAATAAGGCAGATCCTGGGCAAGGGTTCCCACGCTTGGACACTGGTGAGCTGGCCATGCCACGACATGGGGACTTCATAGCAAAACATGCAGGGAGAAGGAGCTGAGAGGCTGCTCAGCTGGGGAGGACAGGAGGCACAGTATTCTCTTAGGAAAGCTGAGAATGAATGAGAAAATAGCTTTGAACTGGAAAAGGGAATCGCTTGCTGAAGGTTTGATTTTCTTATTACTTCCAGCCCAGGAGCAGCTCCGATGAAGTCTGTCCCAAGCGCCATGCCAGTAGCTTGCAGCTGCCTGGGCTTTAAAGTCCACCTGGGACTTGTGTAACAGAGAAAGGTAGTGCCAGAGAAAGCACGGGTTCAGACATCCACTGACACCCCTTGTTCCCAGCGGCATGTGAGGATCAGCCACGTCTCTAGGTCCCGTGCCAGCAAGGAGAAGCCCTGAGAAGGGCTGGGGTCTCACACTGCAGGTGCAGCCCCGGCAGGTGCTGGGATGGATTTTGATGCTGTATGTGTTGAGGCCATGTCCCTCTTCTAAATCCTCACTTGTCCCTGTGGGCCAAGATGTGGGACATTACAGAGCCTGCCAAACCCTCTCAGGCTGATGTGAGGAGGCCTTGATGTATCTGACAAGCCACCACGAGGGGCTGGCAGTGAACCTGTGTGCCCAAGCTGTCATCTGCAAACTTCTCCACGACTTCAGTTAAGGCAGAAGTGAGCTCCTCACTGTTGGTACTATGTGCTGGCTGGGTGACATAGTCATGTCAGGGAGAGACCTTGACGTGCCAAGCTCTTTCCAAACTAGTACGTCTTTACGGACCTAAAATGTGACACAGGCACATCACTGGTCATTCTGGTGTTGATCTAAACAGCATGAACATGTCACTGGGAGGACTGGGGTAGGTGGCTGGTCTCTGTAGGGAGTTTCTTGCACGGTTCACACCACCTCTGTATGAAGTGAAGCATTATATAGGTATTCCTACACAATTGTGCTGCAGTCTGTTAGCTTTTTATCTGGTTCTGCACAGTTAAAAAGCTTATTTTTAGTTTTATTTAGTTGGTTTGTTGAGGGATATTAGTTGTTTAACGTAAATAAGAAGGTTTTAATTAGAATTAATTACTTAGGAATATAATAGAGTGTGATTTGTGCTGTTTGTTTAGCTTTATTAGCAAGAGTGGCTAGATTTGCTGAAGCCTTAGGCCATGATAGAGGTATTTTTCTCAGTAATTTTCCTAGTAGTTTTCCTAACAGCCAGTACCGTGCTGTGTTTAGGCTGTTAGCATGGGAAAGTATTTTGATATCACACTAATGTCTTGGTGGTGTTTTTCCCAGTCTGAGCCTCTTCAGTTCTCCACATTCCACCAGAAAGGGCAGGTGCACAAGGAGTCTAAACCAGAAGATAAGGACACTCCACTCTTCCGGGAAAAGGGCAGAAACTACAGGTCAACAAGATCAGAGCCTGCCTGCCTGGACACAGAATCATCCAAGTGGATGTTGGAAGACCCCAGACCAAAAACCACCATTGGACTAAAGGATGCGAGGGCAGCGTGTGAAGGGCGCATGAGGGGCGGGTGTGTGGGACCCAAGGGTATAATTGCCCCGTGATTTCTTTGTTCTGGGTCCCCCAGCCCGGTCTGATCCTGCTGCTGCATCTTTCAATTAAATTAATTATTTTATAAAATCTGACACCTGAGACTCTGCTGTGGGAAACCTAGGGTTGAGCCCGAAGAAGGAGGAAGCACACCCAAGAGTAAGTGTTCATGGGTGTGTCTGTGCAACACTGAATGGTGTGTGATTGCACAGGCAGCAGCTACTCCTTTAACACAGCTGTTTTATTTCATTTTATTTAGTTTTATTTAGTTGTTTGCCTTTTTTTTTTTCAGTCCCATCTGAGTGTATGGAGATGCTAACCCTGTTCTTTAAACACTGGCTAGTTTAAGGCCTGTTGTAGTTTAGCGGCCCCCCAGCCCCCCATTTTTGTGGCTCTTCAGAATTCTCCTCATCATTTTCCAAGTGCCTAGTTGGTGACTGAGACTCCAGGTTGTTAAATATTCACACAGGAGAGAAAACATCTCCCCAGACGAGGGGCAGTGCTGAAATGGAGACATCCTTCTCCTCGTTTCATGGCTGCAGGGTCAGCTGTGGCAGACGAGCTCCTCGCTGGGCTCTGAATGCCCCAGCCAGGAGAGGAGATCAGCCTGCAGCATCACAGCAACTGCTTGCGTACAAACTGTCTATTGCCCTGTAAACGCTTATACAAAACAAGACAAGTGGGGAGAACGGTCCTCCAGGGAGATGCTGGGAACAATAAAATCCTCTTTCTAATCATCTCAGGGTAGAGAGGAAGCAAGGGATTATTAAATGGCTTTTTATAGATCTTGAAAACAAGCCAGATCCCAAGGCTCAGCTAGTTCAGCTAAAGGCTTTAAATCAGCCTGTGTGAACTGGGGCCGGGCAGCTGAGCTCTCCGCATCTTTATTCCTGCAAGGAGGCTGGCTGCTCTGTGTCACTCTGCTGCCGCCCTTTGCCATGCAGGAACAGTGACGGACAGCCAGCAAAGTCCCTCTGTGCCACGTCGGGCAGGCAGCCAGCAGTCCGAGTCTGGGAGCCGTGTTTCCCAATCTGTTTCACCTGCAGGCGGCAGAGCACAGGTAACCGCGCTGCTGGTGCCCAGAGCTGCTGGCCGGTCACCTGTGCTGCTTCTGTGGGCTCTTGCACCCCTTTCTCCTTGCTTGTTGCAGCAGACCTGCAGAAGCAGGGACTTACAGGCTTGTACAGCCATGCGCAGCTAGTGGCCTGGGCAGACATCGTATTCCTGTGCTGCTTCCACACACGTGCCATCCATCTGCTCTGTGGTTCCGCCTGCCATCCAGAAACCCTGCGCTGTGTATCACCTCGTCACCGCTGTCCCTCTCCTCAGGTAAAATGGACCACGTGATTTCAGAGCCTGGATGTGCTGCCGTTGGTTGGGACCTCATGGGACAAGCACAGCACGCATGCTCTGGCCGAGCAGGAGCACAGCTCTTGCTGCCTCTCACAATTTTATTGTGAAATGTCACTGCAAGCTTTGTCATCATTGGCCACTTCCCCAAGTCCCCAACTGCTGGAGTCACAGGAACACTTTCGAGTTTCAGTTCACTGTCTGTCTAGAGGAAGTTGTAGACTTTGTGCCTATAAACCTGAAAACACGACCAAAAGGAGTCAGGGGAGCTCCAGATCAAGCACAATGCTGGCACTGGAACCCTGCTCCTGCCAGGGCCTCAGATTGTCGCTGCAAGATAACCTGTGGTGAGACAGTGCAGGAAACAAAGTGCAAAGCAGCAGCCTGCAGTCTCCATAGTCAAAAAAGCCAACCTGCTGCATCATGTTTCACTTTAAGCTGCTGCCTTAGCTCTCCTGAGGGCTCTGAGTGCAAGGGTATGACCGGCACCCCTGCTCCTGACCCCTGGGGGTGCCCAGCCCCTGCCATCAGGTCAGTCCTGGTCTTCTGCTGAGGTGACCAGTGAGGGACAAGTTAAACCTAGTTTGTCCCTTATGGGGCGGGGAGGCGAGGTGAGGCAAGGACCTTGCTTGAAGGAATCCACCTGCAGTGGGGAGAGACCTGGATCTCGACATGTTCCTGTGCCGCTGCAGTTGTGGTGTGACCTACAGGCACTGGGGGACAAAGCACAAGGGGATGATTTTTACACACACACACTACTTTTTTAACGGACCACTGCATGGCAAGATTAACAATCCTACTGTGGCCATCTCTCCATTGGCAGTGTTAAGGCCTGTGGATTAACACGAGGCAGTGAGGGTCCATCAGATAGGAAGAACCTTCCTAGCTGGTTAAGATGGCTGCTGGAAAGGGGTCGTTATAAGAAACGTTAATGGGATGAATGCCAGCAACTGTTGACTCAGCCATGGATGGTGCAGTGGGGTATTCCCTGCAGTTTCCTACGACTTTCCCTCACGCAGGACTTTAAGATCCCATGATCCCACCCGTGCTGCGCACCCACCGCCGGCTCCGGACACCCGCCCCGCCGCAGTGCAGCCCGGCCTCTGCCCGAGCATCCTCTTCCTCTCCCACCGCTCTCACTTTGGCCACCTGCGCTTCCAGGCTGAAGCAGCCCCCTTGCTGCAGTGCCACTGTGAGACTGCAGTACCAGTGCTCTGCCCAGGAGCTATCGGGGGACAGTCCCAGCAGCACTGCAAGACCCTGCTGCGGTGCAGGCACCGCGCCCCTGCAGCTCCTGAGGCCAAACCCCTCTTCCTGCTGAAACGTGGTATCGGTCCTTCTCAGGAGTCGCGCTCGGTAGTTGCCTGCCCGTGTGATTCAAGGCTGTGCCCACTGCTGGCCGCTACCTCTGTCCGTCACAATTCCGTTGTACGCTTCTGCGTGCGCCTCTGCTTCTGGCGTTGCTGAGTGCCGTTAGCGCGGCTGCAGCGCTCGTCACGCCGTCATGGCTGAACGGTTGTACGGCTTTACGTGCAGCCTGTAAGGGCCTCCTGTTTACTTGATGAGAACGAGCTGCAGAAAATACAAACTATACCAGTCTTGTTATTGTGAATTTCTGCATCCCTCACTGAAAATGATCCTAGATCAGAGGTTTCAAATAAACCACCTCTGACTGATTGTCAGTGTGGTTCTTCACAGGAGCGGGCGGTGGGAATATCCCTTCAGACCTGCGTGCACACTGGTAATTGGCATTTGATTTTGCTTGTCCTGCAGGGAACAAGAGAGCCAATGCTGAACGATGGGTGGCCATTTTCTAGGCAGTCCTGAACAGCAGCACGTGGCAGAGGCTCACCAGAAGGCACCAAAATTACTCGGTGACCGCTGTTTTCCTGAACGCTGCCCCACTGAGTAGAGCAGAAAACTTCCTCCCCGTGGTTTGTGTGCAAGCATTTTGTCAGCAAAGGTTTTGCCTCTTCAGTGACTCAAGAGGAGTAAGGAAAGGGTTGAATGGTGAGGTACTGCTTGTCCAGCCTTCCTCTTTGCCCTGAAACCCGCCTCATCCCACAGCTGAAACATGGGCTGTCCTGTTGGGTTGGGAGGTGCTGAACTGCGTGTCACCCTTGGGGCCACATACCTGCCTGAGCGGATATATTAGCAATACAAGACCCGGACTATCGCCCCCAAGTTATTTTGTCCCTGGTTCCTGTTTGGCTACTTATCAGGGCTGTCTGAAGTCACTGATCCGGACTGGGGCACTGGATGCAGAAAAAAATGTTCTTGTGCGAATATCTAGAGAGGGCAGCTGTTACGGGTAATCAACTTAGGGTCGTTCGAGGGCCAGACTATTGGGGCTGTTAAGTCAGGGGCACACTGCTGAAAGGAAGGGCTCCTGCTTGTGCAAGGATTGTTCCGGAGCAATTAGGCTCCGTTTTGCTCCGCATGGCAGAGTAATGCCTGGAACACTTTAGATTCAAGTCTCCAAGCCTGGTCGTTTCTCAAAGATCCAAGAAAGAGATTTGTAGTCAGACACTGAAGAAAACCATTATTTGTGAAATTATTAGCAAGCTGCTTCAAACTGTTATTGCCCGTAAAGGTTTCTGCTTGTTTTCTCTTCCCAGAGCCTTCCCCTTGTTTGACCTGACAGCTGCACAACTAGAGTGGGTCTCCCTTCAGCCAGCTGCCAGAAAAGAGCAAGCTTGTCCGGTGCCCTCTTGCTCTACTCTGCCAGGCACCCTCTGGAGACCGGCCTGCAAAGCAACATGGGCTGGTCAGCACCAACACGTCTCTAACTGCAGGTGTAGTGGAGCCTGGTGTGACGTTGGACAACAAGTCTCCATTCTCCTCAGCTGCTTCTGACATTTTCTCAGAAATTGCAGAGGAAATTGCTATGATTCTAATTCCTCATAAACTGTAATGAAGCGCATGGCAGATCTCATCCCAGCCCCCTCACAGGACTAAGGGGTGCAAGAACAAGCACAGTTCGCTCCTGGAGTCTTTAAAATATTGCAGCCAATAACCCTATGTACACATTCGCTTCTACAAGTTTCACTCTCTAGACTGCTCAGCAAACCTGCTTCTCCCTGGCTGCCCAGGTCTTCCTTTATTTTGGTCTGGATCTGCTTATTAGATAGCCATCTTGGCCTACGGACTGCTTCAGTTTCACTGGGTTTCTGTTGCAATTCCAATAGAAATCTGAATTACAAAACCAAATCATAGTTATTTTGTAGTGACTTCAGGTTTGGTGTAAATAACTAAAGAGGATTTGGTCCAGTCTTTTTATTTCTCCATGGGGGATCTTGAGGAGGTCATTGATGCCAGGCAATATAGTAATGATTTAGTCAGGAGCGCTCTTTCTGTTGAGCCAGACTATGGTCAGCACTTACTCATACTTCTTTGCGGGTGATAATGCACCCCACCAATACCACCACCAGACTACATGATACTTCCTTCAAGGAAAAAGGACATAACTGGATATTCTCTACAAATCCACCCAAGACAAAGCATTTTTTATTACCTAAATTCTCTAGTTCAGCTTACAGTATTCTCTTATACTTCCTGCCATCATCAGGTGTTTTAGTACTGTTTACTACAATAAACCACTGCCTTCTTTTGTGTCAGAGGAAATCAATTCTGTGGTGAGGCCAGGGATTAGCTGTGCATGTTGTAACTAGGCCCTTTGCTTAATTACGGTTGCCGATAGCAGCCAGCACCACACCTGTATACCAGTTATATTAATCTTACATCTGGGCTTTACATTGAGCCCCGTCTGCAGACACCAAAACCTGGGAGAAATATATGCACTTGAGCTGCAGGGAAGTTGTCATTAATAACTGGTAATTAAAATATGTTTACGGTTTTTGCTCTTTTTAATCAACTGTGAAGCAGAAGTGAAAGACAGACAGTGGTACAGTCTGATTTATAGCTTCTGCTTCACTCAGTTCCTGGAAGCAAATGAAGGATTGCAGAAAAAAAAGCCAACGTGAGGCTGCGTTTGCTGTCACCAAATGGCTAAGAGCTGCAATGGCTTTTTCTGTAATCGGGAGAAGGTGGAAGTGTACCTCTTGGGCAAACTGCAAGGTAATCAGGGTATATTCGGCTGTCCCCGCTGGGCTTACAAAGGTGGAAGTGCAGTGTGAGTCTCTAATCCTGCCCCTGGGTGTCCTGCGATACAGGGGGAGCACCTGCTTCTACCCCAGTCTGGGCTCGTTGCAAAGGAGGAACGGTAGCATAGGGCTCCAGTCCCGCTTCTTGGATAAACTGTGAGAAAGTGAGGGCATCTGCTTTCTTTCCTGACCGGGACTTTCGCTCCAGGAAGAGACCCATGTTGTCTCTGTAGGGGAGGGCAATGGACCTATTGAAGAGAGGCTCCTCAATCCCCAGCAACTCTCGCACGTGTCGTGAAATCTCCTGAAATACAAGATAAAACAACAGAAATTCTCATTTCACAGGGCAACGGCTAATACCATTCATTCTGTGTCAGAGCAGCAGGACAAAGAACCAAATTTCTGATTTTCGGAACAGTTTCACACTTGAAGTTGCAATTCAAGAGGGATCTGGACCATGAGCAGAGTGGATCGCTCATTCTCCAGATTTACTGTGGGGAATGGTGTTAAATCTGGTCTCTTTGTGGCACAAGTAGCTCTGCTTTCCTCTTTGCGCTTGCAGAAAGACAAGTTATGGGTGAATGAGCTGGAGCCTACTCTGCCTAATGCAAAAACATCGCGGTTTGCGAAGTTATACTGTCAACAACAAAGTCTATACACAGAAGAGGTGTAAAAACTAATTAAACTAATAAGCCACTTGTTCATTAAGAAAATGATGGTGACTGGCTGGCTGAGCCAGCTGGACGTGGAACTATCAGTGAACATAGCCTTGCTATTATTTTTGAAGTCACTTCTGAGAGTATAACCTTCCGATTTGACTGAAGCTCCAAAATACAATTCACACGGTTTTACCGATTCACGAGGTTTTACTGATCTTTCACAGCATTTGCCCAAAACCTTCCTCCAACTTAGGCCTGACTCTGAAGAGCAGTACTCAGCTTTGTGCGACATCAAAAAGAACACCAGACTAGTATCTTCAGTGGTTTTGATACTTAAAATACTGGTACAGGGGAATTAAAACAAGCAGTAGCCTAATCTGTCCATGCTGCATAGCCTCCACGTAATTCACTGCGTAGTTCTCTACCACACAGCCATTTCCCTTAAATTGCAAAAAGTTTCTATCTCCCTGAACTGATGCTATCGCATTTATTTCTATAGTAACTATCTCGGTTTCGACTGTTCACAGCCTTTCATTGATATTTCGTGTGGGGACGCTGATGTGCCCAGGATTATGGCCTTAACTTTGCACCTGCTCTGTACACGCTTCCTGAAAGACCCAAAGGGCCACATCCTGCTTAGAGCTCTGCACACTTGGATTCTATCAGAGCCAAGTTCTCTCAGACACAAATCACTAGCAGGCTAGGGCATGATCTTCAAGAACATCTAGGTTCCACTGAAGTCTGTGAGATGTTCCCAACTGACTTGCAAGCTTTGGAAAACGTTACAGAGAGTCTAATTTCCAAGACTGCTGCAACATGCTGGCTGTTACTTATCGCAGCCCTGAGAAATCTCAGTTTCCACAGGAGGAAGAATGAGTTACAGCTGATATCTCTAAGCCATGCAGTTAAACTACCGCCATACATAATCCCTATAGCCCAATGTGAGGGTGAGGGTTACAAAGCCTATAAAACTCTTGCCATGTTTGGTAAGTGCAAATGACTATATAGGCTGTACCTGCTTGTACTAGAAATACTCTTGAAGGGCTGCTGTCTGAAAAACTAAGTCGTTCGATGCCTTCTCCAACCAAGAGACAAAGTCGTGGCACTAGTCACTGCTTTGGTGGCATATTTTGTTTCAAACAAACAGTTAAGATTATGCAGCCAAACAGAACTGTGGTGACGTTGCTTTTTGGTGCTCTAGAATAAAACAAACAGTGTTCATACTCTAGTCATTGGAGCATAAAAATTTTTCTCCCTTCCCGGTTATTTGAACTTCTACCTTGTGTCCTCTGCGGAAAGCAGTTTTAAATCGTGATAAAAACAAGCGATTAGGCTCTGTAAATGCAGCCCTGAGTCCCTCTGTGGTTTCCATTAGGGAGGGGAAGGAGGGTAATGAAATTTCAGCCAGCTTTCTTATTTTCTGAACCTTCAGGGAGCTTTGGAAGGTCAGACTGTAGCCCCAAACTTCAGTCTAGTTAGCTTACTATCAGCGGGTGTTAAAGAGAAGACGTAGGTTTGAATGGAAAATGACCAATTACATGTTTGTAACTGAGGAAGAGACAGAGATGCTGTTTGTACCCGGCAAAGTGTAAAAGAAGAAAGCAATAACGAGTTGCCCTCCTGGTGCTTGAGGTGGGTGGCTCAATTGCTGCAGGCTACATCCGACCAGATTTTTAGAAGTTCTGCAAATCAGTACGTGAAAAATTACTCAGAAGCAATTCTGAGGGATATCTGAGAAAGGCACATGCATCTCAGGGAGCGATTTCACGGAGCGAGAGGAGCAACGCAGGCGTAGGGAAAGGCTAAGCACTCTCGGTGCCCCGGAGAGGCAGCCTGCCGCCTCCAGCCAGCTGAGGGTCTGTGCCCGGGAAGCCGCACGGAAGGGAGCCGTGTGGCCGGGCAGGCCTGGCGGCCCCGTTTCGAGCTCGGCCTCCGACGGGCGCCCTGCCCGGCTGGGGCAGGGTCAGAGCCGCGCTCCGGGGCTGAGCCGCGCTCCGGGCCGCGCAGCCCG